>CM035279.1:75879907-75899762 GCA_020226075.1 Hydropotes inermis | reverse complement strand
GGATTTGTGATACCTTCTCTAGACCCTGATTTCATTTCCTTTGGATAAATATCCAGAGGAGGAATTGCTAGATCATTTGTAGTTCTACTTTTAATTTCTTGAACAACTTCTATGTTGTTTTCTGTAGTGGCAGTACTGATTTATATTTCCACTAAGAGTGTACTACACATCCTTGCTGACACTTGTTATCTTTTGTCTTTTTGGTTATAGCCATTCTTTATCTTTTGTCTTTTTAGTTATAGTCATTCTAATAGATGTTGAGTGCTATCTCATTGTCATTTTGCTTTGCATTTCTCTGATGCTTAGTGATATTGTTCACCTTTTCAGGTACCCATCGATCATTTGTATGCCCTGTTTGGAAAAATATCTATTCATTTCATCTGCTTTTTTTAAAATTGAAATTTTTTTCCCGCTATTGAGTTGTATGAGTTCTTATACATATTGGATATTAGCTCATCTGTTTATGACTTACAAATATCTTCTTCCTTTCTGTAAGTTGTCCTTTCAATTGTTGATTATGTCTTGGTGCAGAAGTTTTTTTAGTGTGATGTAGCTTTTTGCTGTTTTCAGTGTCAGATCCAAAACAACATTGCCGAGACCAAAGTCAAGGAGCTTTCTCCTGATGGTTTTCTTCTAGATGTTTCATGACTTCAGGTCTTATGCTTAAATAGTTGATCCATTTATGTGAATGCTTGTGATTGGTGTATGATATGGGTCCAATTTCATTATTTTGTGAGTGGTTATCCGGTTTTCCAGACAACAGTTAGTGAAGGGAATATCCTTTTACTATCCTGTATTCTTGGCTTTTTCCTCATAAACTGATCAGTTGTGATTGTGTGGCTTTGTTTCTGGGCTCTTGTTTCTGTACACTGGTCTCCATGTTTCTTCACGTGCTATTACTGTGCTGGTTTGATGACTATAGCTCTGCAGTATAGTTTGAAATGCAAGTGTGATGCCTCTAGCTTTGTCTTCACTCAGGATGCTTTGTTTCTGTAGGGCCTTTTGTGGTAGCACACAAATTTAAATATTGTTTTACTATTTCATTATTTTTGGAATTTTGACGGGAATTTCATGAAATCTGTAGCTGTCTGAGTTGAATGGGAATTCTGTAATATTAATTCTTACAACCCATGATCATGGACTATCTTCCTGTTTATTTTGTATTTCCTTCAATTTCCTTCATTTAATATAGTTTTAAGTGAACAGAACTTTCACCTCCTTAAATTTTTTCCTAAGTATTTTAGTCTTTTGATATGATTGTAACGGTATTTTTTTCTTGTTTTTCCATTTATTTTTATTAGTTGGAGGCTAATTACTTCACAATATTTCAGTGGGTTTTGTCATAGATTGACATGAATCAGCCATGGATTTACATGTATTCCCCATCCTGATCCCCGCTCCCATTTCCCTCTCCACCCGATTCCTCTGGTTCTTCCCAGTGCACCAGGCCTGAGCACTTGTCTCATGCATCCCACCTGGGCTGGTGATCTGTTTCACTATAGATAATATACATGCTGTTCTTTCAAAACATCCCACCCTCGCTTTCTCCCAGAGTCCAAAAGTGTGTTCTGTACATCTGTGTCTCTTTTTCTGTTTTGCATATAGGGTTATCATTACCATCCTTCTAAATTCCATATATATGTGTTAGTATGCTGTAATGTTCTTTATCTTTCTGGCTTACTTCACTCTGTATAATGGGCTCCAGTTTCATCCATCTCATTAGAACTGATTCAAATGAATTCTTTTTAATGGCTGAGTAATATTCCACGGTGTATATGTACCACAGCTTCCATATCCATTCGTCTGTTGATGGGCATCTAGGTTGCTTCCATGTCCTGGCTATTATAAACAGTGCTGCAACGAACATTGGGGTGTACATGTCTCTTTCAGATCTGGTGGTATTGTTTTCTTAATGTATCTTCTGATAGTTTGTCATTAGTGTATCAGTTCAGTTCAGTTCTGTTCAGCCGCTCAGTTGTGTCCGACTCCTTGGGACCCCATGGACTGCAGCACGCCAGACTTCCCTGCCCATCACCAACTCCCAGAGTTTACTCAAACTCCTGTCCACTGAGTCAGTGATGCCATCCAACCATCTCATCCTCTGTCATCCCCTTCTCCTCCCGCCTTCAATCTTTTCAAGCATCAGGGTCCTTTCCAATGACTCAGTTCTTCACATCAGGTGGCCAAAGTATTGGAGTTTCAGCTTCAACATCAGTCCTTCCAATGAATATTCAGGACTGATTGGCTTTAGGATAGACTGGTTGGATCTCCTTGCAGTCCAAGAGACTCTGAAGAGTCTTCTCCAACACCACAGTTCAAAAGCATCAATTCTTTGGTGCTCAGCTCTCTTTATAGTACAACTCTCACCTCCATACATAACCACTGGAAAAACCATAGCTTTGACAAGACGGGCACTTGTTGGCAAAGTAATGTTTCTGCTTTTTAATATGCTGTCGAGGTTAGTCATCACTTTTCTTCCAAGGAGTAAGCATCTTTTAATTTCATGGCTGCAGTCATCATCTGCAGTGATTTTGGAGCCCATAAAAGTAAAGTCTGTCACTGTTCCACTGTTTCCCCATCTACTTGCCATGGAATGATGGGACCAGATGCCATGGTCTTAGTTTTCTGAATTCTGAATTTTAAGCCTGCTTTTTCACTCTCCTCTTTCACTTTCATTAACAGACTCTTTAGTTCTTCACTTTCTGCTATAAGTGTGGTATCATCTGCATATCTGAGGTTATTTATATTTCTCCAGGCAATTGTGACTCCAGCTTATGCTTCATCCAGCCCAGCATTTCTCATGATGTACTCTGTATATAAGTTAAATAAGCAGAGTGACAATATACAGCCTTGATGTACTCCTTTTCCTATTTGGAACCAGTCTGTTGCTCCATGTCCAGTTCTAACTGTTGCTTCCTGACCTGCATTCAGGTTTCTTAAGAGGCAGGTCAGGTGGTGTGGTATTCCCATCTCTTTCAGAATTTTCCACAGTTTATTGTGATCCACACAGTCAAGGGCTTTGGCATAGTCAATAAAGCAGATGTTTTTCTGAAAGTCTCTCGATTTTTTGATGATCCAATGGATGCTGGCAATTTGTTCTCTGGTTCCTCTGCCTTTTCTAAATCCAGCTTGAACATCTGAATACCTTTGTCTTTAGCTTCTATTCTTTTCTCTGCTATTTGTAAGGCCTCCTAAGACAACCATTTTTCCTTTTTGCATTTCTTTTTCTTGCAGATGGTCTTGATCACTGCCTGCTGTACAATGTCACAAACCTCTGTCCATAGTTCTTCAGGCACTCTGTCTATCAGATCTAATCACTTGAATATATTTGTCACTTTGACTGTATAATTGCAAGGGTCATACATGAATGGTCTAGTGGTTTCCCCTACTTTCTTCAATTTGGCAATAAGGAGTTCATGATCTGAGCCACAGTCAGCTCCTGGTCTTGTTTATGCTGTATAGTGTTTCTCCGTGTTTGACTGCAAAGAATATAATCAATCTGATTTTGCTATTGACAATCTGGTGATATCCATGTGTAGTTTTTTCTTGTGTTGTTGGAAGAGGGTGTTTGCTATGACCATTGTGTTCTCTTGGCAAAATTCTGTTAGCCTTTGCCCTGTTTCATTTTGTACTCCAAGGTCATACTGGCTGTTACTCCAGGGATCCCTTGACTTCCTACTTTTGCATTCCAGTCCCCTATGATGAAAAGGACATTTTTTTTTTGGTGATTTATAGTTTTGCCACAATATGACTGTATGTGATCTATTTCTGATGTCTTATAAGATGACATAAGATGGTTCAGATGGTAAAGAACCTGCCTGCAATATGGGAGACTGTTTGATCCCTGGGTCAGGAAGATCCCATGGGGCGGGACATGGCAACCTGCTCCAGTATTCTTGCCTGGACAATTCCCTGGACAGAGGAACCTGGTGGGATTGCAGAGTTAGGCACCACTGAGCAACTAACACTTTCACTTTCTTTTCTAGGATGACATATTATGAATCCCAGAACTTGTATTTTTCATGAGTTATGGAAATTTCCACATTATATCCAGTAAAATATCAACACTTCCTCCTTCATATTATTTTTTCATTCCCATGGGTCACATACAAACAAAGAGATAGAATACTCAAGAAGAATGGTTAAGAGACTTAGAAAAGAAATGAACAAATCTAATAAAATCAACATGACCAACCTAGACAGCATATTAAAAAGCAGAGACATTACTTTGCCAACAAAGGTCTGTCTAGTTAAGGCTATAGTTTTTCCAGCGGTCATGTATGGATGTGAGAGTTGGACTACAAAGAAAGCTGAGTGCCAAAGAATTGATGCTTTTGAACTGTGGTGTTGAAGACTCTTGAGAATACCTTGGATTCCAAGGAGATCCTACTAGTCCATCCTAAAGGAAATCAGTCCTGAATGTTCATTGGAAGGACTGATATTGAAGCTGAAACTCCAATACTTTGGCCACCTGATGTGAAGAACTGACTCACTGGAAAAGACCCTGATACTCGGAAAGATTGAAGGCGGGAGGAGAAGGGGATGACAGAGGATGAGATGGTTGGATGGCATCACTGACTCCATGGACATGAGTTTGAGTAAACTCTGGGAGTTGGTGACGGACAGGGAGGTCTGGCATGCTGTGGTCCATGGGGTCACAAAGAGTCAGACACGACTGAGAGACTGAACTGAAACTGATAGCTGTCATATCTAGAATTTGTTTCATTCTTTTTATAAATCTACTGTTTTTGCTTTCTCTTGCTCATTTAAAAATCTGTTTTTTAGCTTCTTGTTTACACTACATTCTTTTTAAGAAAATTATTATTTACTTTTTCGCTTCCTTTGGTCTTCACTGTGTTGCATGGGCCCCTCTAGTCCCGGCATATGGGCTCTTTAGTTGTGACCCACAGGCCTTGCTGTGGCATGTGGGAGCTTAATTTCCTGACTCGGGATTGAACCTGGTCCCCTGCAGTGGGAACGCAGAGTCTTATCCAGTGATCCACCAGGAAAAAACCTACTTTATATTCTGTATCTTATTATTCCTGGATTCAAAGTCCTTGAAAATCTGTTGTGCTTTGGTTGTTTCTTTTGATTCTTGCTAATAATGGCTTGTGCATGCATTTAAAACTTTGAATTATGAATTTATGCTCAGTTATTTGTGTTGAGATCTTGGAAGACTCAACTTCAGTGTGCTTTCCTTCAGGGAATGTAATTACTTATTTCTTCCAGGTATCATAAGACATTATTAGCCCTGCATTACTCTCAGTTCATTTTTCCTTTTTGTAGTCTCCCATTTCATCTAGGCAGTGCAAAATGGAATCCCAGATTCATGTCAGGGTTTTGAGGTCTCAGAAGAGACGACTTTTTTCTCACTCAAAGCTCAGGTTGAGGCACACAGGTTTCATTGTGATCTTTGCTGGTGGGCTGATTTTTATCCAGTTTGCCCTTTCACTGATGGAGGAGTATTCAATTTGCTGGTTTTCTGCTTTACATTTATTTTTGGTCCTGAGCCTTTCCCTTCTCTTTTGTGAATTCTGATATGCACTTAAGTGGATGTTTGCAAGAAGTAAGGTGTATGCATGTGTTCATGTTTAAATCAGGACTTTATTTCAAGCCATGTGGTCTTTCATTTTGCCTAAAATAGCTCTTATTACATTTGTGCCACGGATATTGGCGGTGCATAGGAAAACAATGATATGTACAGTTTGATTTCGCATGTTATCACTGAAATCATTTATTAATTTCAGTGATTTATCAGTGAATTTCTTATAGCATTTCGGGCATATCATCTCACTCTCTGAGAATAACGGCTTTTGTTTCTCCAACTTTCCCACTTTTGCACACCTTCTCATTTTTCTTGCATTAATGAATTGAAGTATGATAATATTAGTGGTAATAGTGGACATTATTATTTATGGACAGTAATAAACACTTTTAATGTTTGATCATTAAGTACAATGTTTGCTATATAGTTCTTGTTGATAATCTTTACTGAGGTGGTCACTGTTTTCCTCAGTTCCTGGTTTCTTAGGTGAGTTTTGTTTTCCCAGGATATGGATTGAATTATAGTGAATATTTTCTGCTGTCACTGAGATAGTTGCATTGTGTCTTCTTTTAATCTGTTATTGCAGTGAATTATATTGATATTTCTCTTTGACTTCTAGAACAAATTCCACCTGATCTTGTTGTTGCTATGTAATGTATTGCTATGCAATTTAATAATGTTTTATAAGAATTTTACATTTATCTCTAAAGATGTGATTGATATGTATACCTATATGAGATATGTGATATTATTAGATCTATTAGGTGTTATTATCTAGTTTTTCAATAGGGTTATGCTGTCTTTATAGGATGTGTTGATAAGTGTTCTGAAATTTATAGGAAATTTGGAAATCATTGGCTCCTTGTGTATTTATTGGACTCCTCCGTGGGATCTTCCTGATCCAGGGATCAAACTTGGGACTCCTGCATTGTAGGAAGATTTTTTTTTTATCACTGAGCCACCAGGGAAGCACATATTTATTAGAAATAACCCACAAAACAATTTGGGCCTAGCATTTTTTCAGAGGTTTTTATCTTTGGCCATTTTCTCAATTCATCCACAACTATTGATTTGTTAATTTTTTTTTCTTCTTTGCTTTAGTCAATTTTTATATTCTTTATTTCCAGTAGAAATTATATGACTTCTTCTATCTTGTAATTCTTTTTTCATCCTGTAAATTTTTGAAACTACATTTCAATGCTTTGAGTCTTTACTTCTTTTCCTTAGTAGGCTACAAGTCCCTAGCGTATATTTGTTTATGTGTCCCATCAAAGATGTGCACTCCTGAATGTGACTGGGCCTTTGGGGAATAAAAAGAACATTCCTTTGATGTATCTTGTCAGGTGCCCATAAGATAAGAGGACTATTTTCCTTACTTCACAAATGAGAAACCATAGTAGCAGTGTCTTTCCTAAAGTAAGGAAAATTTGGAGTTTCAAAAAAAATCCTCCCCCCCACTGGACCACAGGCACAATTTGTGGGGTCTTAGCTCCCTGACCAGGGGTTGAACCCAGGCCTGTGTAGTGAAAGCATGGAGTCTAAACCACTGAGAATTCCCTCAAAATTTCTTTTAATACCAAGATACAAATATAAATAATAAACATAATGCATATAAGTAATGTATCATAGAGGGATGGTATGGGGAAGGAGGTGGGGGGGGGGTGTTGGGACAGGGGGACACATGTACACCCGTGGCTGATTCATGTCAATGTATGGCAAAAACCACCGCAATATTGTAAAGTAATTAACCTTCAATTAAAATAAATGAATTAATTAAAAAATTATAGTCCAAAACAATAAAAAGAATTCGGTTAGGAAGTCTGTCTTGTACTAGTGAATTGATGGCAGTTTTATATGCTCCTAAAACATAGGATTGACAAAATAAAAACCTGTTTGCTTTTTATCTGTCTCTCTTTGGGAAAAGAGTGTGTGTGTGTGTGAGACAGGGATTGATCATCTTGTATCTTTAACTACTGAGTTTCTTAAGTTCTAAGATGAATCTTTCCTTCCTCCACATTTAAACGTCCCTGAAATTAAGACGTAACAAGCTGCAGGAGATGATGAAGGACAGGGGAGCCTGGCGTGCTGCAGTCCACGGGTCGCAGAGAGTCGGACACGACAGAGCGCCTGAGCAGCAGCCACAAGCATGAATATAGCTGTTATGGCTGGCAAGTGTGTTTTACAGTCGATGACATTTTCAATTAGGATGTGATAAGTGTAGTTGCTGCACAAAATAGTTGAAAGTCCATCTCTGTGTCTCATTTCGTGACGTGTAGCAGCAATTCACTTGGTGTGACATGGGAGAAATGGTGTAATCTACAATACACGCATTGTATTATCTTTCTAAAAATCTAAGAAATTAAAAATTACAAAGCCTATCTGGTCCCAGGAAATTCAAAAAAAGGGAGGTGGCCCTGTATGAAGCCTACAGTGTAAGAGCATAGTATGCTCTGACTCAATCATTTCCTTCTCCTTTGACTTTCGTGAAGGAGTTTCTGTTCAAGAAGTAAAGCCAATCGTAAAGGCCACAGTTAAGTGGGATTTATCAACTTCTTACATACATTCATTCATTCATCCCTTTCCACATGTTTTAAATATGTATTTACAGCTTCTTATGGGCCAGGCACTATTCCAGACTTCGAGGCTATAAAGGAGCATTAGATCGACTAATCTGAAGTTTGAAATATGCAGTGGGTTGGTTCCATTAGTGTATTTTTGTTTTTATTTTCATTACTCTCACACATGGATCAAAAAAAAAAAAAAAACCTTGCTGGGCTTTCTGTCACACTCTAGAGTGCTCTGCTTATGTTTTCCTCTAAGAGTTTTACAGTATCCAGCCTTACATTTAGGTCTTTAATCCATTTTGAGATTATTTTTTGTGTGTATGGTGTGAGAGAATGTTCTCATTTCCAGGCACGGGAAAAGATACTTGACATCATGAATTACTAGAGAAGTGCAAATCAGAAGTACAACGAGGTATTTCCTCACACTGGTTAGGATGGTCATCATCAAAGAGCCTACAAACAATAAATGCTGCAGAGGATGTGGCGAAAAGGGAGCCCTCCTAAACTGTTGGTGGGAATGTAAATTGGTACAGCCACTATGAAGAACAGTATGGAGATTTCTTTAAACACTAAAAGTGGAGCTACCATATGATCCAGCAGTCCCACTTCTGGGCATATATCTGGAGAAAATCACAATTGGAAAGCACCCATGTACCCCTGGTGGTTCAGGCAGTAAAGAATCTGCCTGCAGTGCGGGGGACCTTGGCTTGATACCTGGGTTGGGAAGACCCGCTGGAGAAGGAAATGGCAACCCACTCCAATATTCTTACCAGGGAAATCCCATGGACAGAGGATCCTGGTGGGTTACAGTCCATGGGAACACAAACAGTCAGACACAACTGAGGGACTAATACTTAGGCTTTGACTTTTGACATGTACCCCAAGGTTCACTGCAGCTCTCTTTACAATAGCCAGGGCAAGGAAGCAACCTGAAAATTCACTGGTAGATGAATGGATAAACAATATGTACATATATACAATGGAATGTTACTCAGCCATTAAACAATGAAATTATGCCATTTACAGCGACATGGATGGATCTAGAGATTGCCACATTGAGAAAGTCAGAGAAAGACAAATATTGCTTATCAGTTCAGTTCAGTTCACTGAGTCATGTCAGTGACCCCATGGATTGCAACACTCCAGGCTTCTCTGTCCATCACCAACTCCCAGCGTTTACGCAAACTCACCTCCATTGAGTTGGTGATGCCATTCCACCATCTCATCCTGTTGTCCCCTTCTCCTCAAACCTTCAATCTTTCCCAGCATCAGGGTCTTTTCCAGTGACTCAGTTCTTCATATCAGGTGGCCAAAGTATTGGAGTTTCAGCTTCAGCATCAGTCCTTCCAATGAATATTCAGGACTGATTTCCTTTAGGATGGACTGGTTGGATCTCCTTGCAGTCCAAGGGACTCTCAAGAGTCTTCTCCAACATCACAGTTTGAAAGCAGCAATTCTTTGGTGCTCAGCTTTCTTTATGGTCCAACTCTCACATCCGTACATGACTACTGGAAAAACCATAGACTTGACTAGATGGACCTTTGTTGGCAAAGTAATGTGTCTGCTTTTTAATGTGCTGCCTAGATTGGTCACAGCTTTCCTTTCAAGGAGCAAGTGTCTTTTAATTTCATAGCTGCAGCCACCATCTGCAGTGATTTTGGAGCCCCACAAAATAAAGTCTGCCACTGTTGCCCCTAGATGTGGCAATAGATGTTCCCCATCTATTGCTTGTATGTGGAATCAAAAGAAATGGTACAAATCAACCTATTTACAAAATAGAAGTTGAGCTACAGATGTAGAAAGCAAACTTGTGGGGAGGGAAAATTTGGAAGACTGGAATTGACATATGCTATATGTAGAATAGATATATTCTGTCTATAGAATATAGATATGTATAGAATATCTATATATATGGAATAGATAACTAATATATGTATAGAATAGATAACTAATAAGAACTCTACTGAAAAGCACAGGAGACTATTCAATGTGCTGTAATGACGTATATAGGTGCAGAGTCTACAAAAGTGTGTATACATGTATATGTGAACTGACTCACTTTTCTGTACAGCAGATACTAACAGAGCATTGTAAATCAACTGTATCTCAATAAGAATATTAGAAAGAAACAAATAAAATACACAGTGGTAAGGGGAATGATGAAGAAGGACACATAGGGAAAAATAAAAGTACTTGTTGGATTGGTGTGGTTTTTTCTTTTGTCAACCAGTTGAACTAGTTTATGCCTGAGAAAGTGATGTGAACAGCAGGGCAGGTAGTTGCAGATGCTTGCCATGGCTGTAGTTACATATGGGGACTTTACAAAAACCAAACGGTATAAGACCCAGGTCCCATCCAAGCCTGACAAAGTCATGAGGAGTGAAAAGCAATGGAAATCCTTAAAAACGAAGACTCTTTACATATACCGAATGATTGTGGAGGGCTCTGCTGGTGAGTTTAACAGATGAACTGACTAAAAAGAAGGCCCAGAGTGGCTGAGAAAATAGAAATGATAGAGAAGATTTACAGAGTTTGGTACCTGTTGTTGCTTAGTCACTAAGTCATGTCCTACCCTTTAGGGACCCCATGGACTGTAACTTGCCAGGCTCCTCTGTCCATGAGATTTCCCAGGCAATAATACTGGAGCAGCTTGCCATTTCCTTCTCCAGGGGATCTTCCTGACCCAGGGATTAGTAAACAGTCTTAGGGTAACGATTGTTGAGCTGGGCCCAGCTGCTAGACCCCTGCTGTGTTGAGGCAAAGGTCCCCGTGGTCTTCTCCCTGCCTGGACTTTGCAGTGCTGCCCACTGTCCGGGGCCCCACTTCCATTACTGCTGTGGTTTGTGCCTGGCTTGCTGTCAGCTGCATCTCAAGGACTCTGCTCTTCTGTGACTCTAAATTCCTGCTGATGCTCCTGTTCCATACTGATGTGCTGGGTCTCTGATCCTTTGTATCTGTGCCACCCTGGTATAGTGAATTGTCTATGTGCGGTTGAGCCCCAATATATGACAGCTAATATTTAAAAAATATTTCAATTGTATACTTGCATCTTTGTCCTCTGCCTGTAAGGAGACTATTCCTTTTCAAAGAGCATGAACCTTCCCCTCAGCCTCCGCATGGCCGCCTTCATCTCCTGGTTCCTCAGGGTGTAGATGAGGGGGTTCAGCAGAGGGGAGATGACAGTGAAGGTCACAGAGACGGCCTTATCGGTGGGGAGGGTGGAGAAGGGCCGGGCGTAGACGTAGATGCAGGGCACAAAGTGGAGGGTGACCACCGTGACGTGGGCGGTGCAGGTGGAGACGGCCTTCCCCCGGCCCTCCCCGGAGTGCGACCTCAGCATGGTCAGGATGACTGCGTAGGACAGAAGCAGGAAGACGAACCACAGGGTGGTGAGCAGGCCGCTGTTGGAAATCATCAGGAGCTCAAGGATGAAGATGTCAGTGCAGGCGAGGGTGAGGACCTGGGGGCTGTCGCAGTAGAAAGTGTCCAGGACGTTGGGCCCGCAGAAGGGGAGTGGGAACAAGAGGGAGACCTGCACGATGGAGTGGACAAAGCCTCCCAACCAGGAGGCCGCGATCAACCCAATGCACCGGCCTCTACTCATGATGGTCACGTAGTGCAGGGGCCGAGTGATGGCCACGTAGCGGTCAAAGGCCATCACCGACAAAGAAGCTACATCCACTCCTCCAATAAGATGGAAGAAAAACATCTGGGTGAAGCAGCCATTGAAGGAGATGGCCTTTCTCTGGGCCAGAAGATCCACCAGGACCTTGGGGGCTGTGATGGAGGAAAAGCAGATGTCGGCAACAGATAAATTGCGGAGCAAAAAGTACATGGGGGTGTGAAGGCGGGAGTCCCAGGTCACTGTGACCATGATGAGGAGGTTTCCCAGCAGAGTGGTGACGTACACCAAAAGGAGGAGGAGAAACAAGACCAGGCTCAGTTCTCGATTCTGGGTCAGGCCGAGGAAAATAAATTCTCTTACCCTGGTGCCGTTTCCCAGCTCCATGGACTCATCCTCTTTGTGTCTGTATTCTGAAATCTACTTCATATGGTAGTGCTCAGCTATTTATTTATTTTTTCTTCTATGAATGCAATTCAGGTATTCCTCAGGTTGCTACAGTGTTTGCAACGTGTTGAATTATCCAGATTTTTAAGATTGCAATCCGTTTGGTGATTCAATCAAATTATCAAATGAGAAATCATTCAGTTAATTGTTTTCCCGTAAAACTATTTTTGAAAACAAAAAGCAGTTGTGTTAAATAGGGATTTTTAATTTACATCCAATTTTATTTAATATGCTTTTGTTTAAAAATATCATTTTAAATTTCACATCAATTAATTTTTCATTAGATATTCTCTTTTTTATTTGTATCATGTTTTTCTTTATTTTTTACAAAGCTTTTTATTTTATATTGGCATATAGCCAATTAACAACATTGTGGTAGTTTTAGGTGGACCTCAAAGGCACTTACCCATATGTACACGTGTCCGTTCTCCCCTAGATGCACCTCCTGTCTCAGGTGCCAGGTAACTCAATTCCTGTGCTATACGGTGGGGCTTTGTGGGTTATCCATTTTAAATACAGCAAAGTTTGCATGTCCATCCCAAACTCCCCAACTATCTCTTCCTGCCCTTCTCCCCCTCTGGCAATCACAAGTTCATTCTCCCTTGGTGTCAGGAGCTGTCTGAAGCATTTTTCATATTCATATCATATCTTTGTATTAAAAGAGAAGACATAGTTCCAGGCATTGCGGACCGACAGTCTACAAGTTTAACACGCTTTTAGTAAATGTTCTGTGGTGCTTAGCAGCTCAGCCGTGACCGACTGTCTGCGACCCCATGGGCTGTAGCCCGCCAGGCTCCTCTGTCCATGAGGATTCTCCAGGCAAGAGTACTGGAGTGGGGTCCCATGCCCTCCTCCAGGGGATCTTCCCAACGCAGGGATTGAACCCAGGTCTCCCATATTGCAGGCAGATTCTTTACCATCTGTCACCAGGGAATTCCCTAAATATTCTGTTGACTTGCTAAAAAAAGAGATATCACCTGTTTCTGATTACAGTGTTACTGAGTATGAATTGGTTTCCTTTGACTAGGCCGTTTTATACAGAATTTCTTGAAACTACAGCTTATTATTTTGTGTAGGTAACTTGTCACTGTGCTTATACTGATGAGACAATTTACTTAATAATTCTTTTAAAATATTTTATATTTGCTGTTGGAGAACAGACTGAAATGATGTTCAGTTGCTCAATTGTGTCTGACTCCATAAACTACAGTACTTCAGGCTGAAACAGTATGAAAATCCAAACCTCAGAGGATGTTTTAATATTTCTTATTGTGGTAAAAACATGAACATGAGCGCTACCCTCTTATCAAAAGTTTCAAATGCAGACTTAGTTATTATTAACTGTGGCCACAGTCATGTACAACAAATCTCTGGAACATATTCACCTTGTATAACTGACGTGATTCTTGTTTGAATCTGAGGGAGACAATAAGGACAGTGGCCCAGTTCTGAGACATGGTCCAGACTGTATCAGGCAAGCTCTCCATTGCCTCTTTCCTTTTGTGGGTCAAGGATAAAGAGCAGGGGACCACAGTGGGGAGAGACACTGGTTTCATTAGAATGATATATATTAAACACACACACACACACACACACACATATATATATACACACATACTAATTTTGTATAACAACAGTATTTGATAAAGTCTGTCTGAAGATAAACCATCGGCAGAAAGGGGCTCTGAAAATCACACTGAATGGATCACACTTCTGTATTCCTTTTAACATAACACCCTTCCTTCCAATGGTTAACACCCACCGTTGCTGTCTCTGTCACTGAGAAGACCATCTTAGCTCTGAAATATTTCATAGAACTGAGAAGTATTAACATCAAATGATTTTTGTAAAATCAGTAATGACATCTCAATTTCTCTATGCATAATCTTTAACCTTAGCTAGAAGTTAAATATCTTTACCTAATTCCTTTGATCCTGAAACTCCAAGTCTGATGTGTATGCCATTGGGTCAAGTGCAGAACAAAATGCTGGTGACATTAATTCTTGAAAATTTTGCTTCTGAAGGTAAAGCCCTTTGGAGACTAAATATCTTAGTGTCTTTTGTCCCCTTTCAGGAGAGAAAGGGCAGATTCAAAGATTCACATCTTCAAGGTTCTTTCACTGTGTCTTATGCACAACTCAACCTCTGGCCTCATATAAGGATGGAAAGGGAATATTATTGGACAAGGAAGGGAAGTCAAGTGCCTGAGCTTGCTCCTAGTGATGAATTTTCAATGGGAGCTATTAAAAAGTCACTAAGACACACACACAAACATACACACATATGCATGGACACATTTTAATTGGTGTCCAGATTATTTAGAGGCAGTAGGTGAAATCTGTGCCTTTGTCCACAGCTCAGTCAGAACTTTGTTAACACAAACCAGTAACTATTCTTGAGAGACTTAAAGGTCCAGTTTTCCTGGGGTGTTAGGCTCAGGGGACACCATAGACAAGTGAGTTTTAATTCCATTGCCAGAAACTAAAAAAAGAAAACTGGACCTCAAATCCTTTGCTCTTCGTTTAGTCCCTGAGTCTGCACAGGGTACTCAAGTCTCACGGGTCTCCTCACATAGAGAAACATGACTTAGATGATGTTTGGAGACCATGGCATTCTTGTTTTCCAATAGTGTACCCACATCCGAATCTCTCAGTTTCCACACAGCAAGATAAGTACATTACTAAAGTTGTCCACACAATTATAATAATTTAATGTTCACTCAATTTATTAAATGATTTCATTCCAAATAGAATGTGCTTTGCTTCTAGAATGCTGATGGGTTTGAATATACCTGCTTTCAATTTTGTTTTTAGTATATTAAAATAGTCTACATGATAAAACTATATGTATACTTGTTGTGAGTCTGAGATGAGCATTTTTTCCACCTTTGTATAAATATAATTGACTTATACCCTGGTGGCTCAGTCAGTAAATAATAGTAATATATATGTATTATTTATACATATATAAAAATACATATGTATATATTATATACATACATATATACATATGAAAAAACTTCATATATATAACACATATATTATATATTATAATAATATAATTATAACTATTATAAATATTATGTTATATGGATTATATTATCTATATTAAATGGAATGTAATCTACATAATAGATATGACAAATAATAAATATATAACCATATATAATATAGTTTATTATATATTGTTATGTATATTACATATATATTACATATTATATGTATATTATATATATTATGTTTATATACATAATATATGTATTATGTATATACATATGTATATGTAATATAATCTATATAATATAATCTACATAATATATATAATATATAAATAACAATTATATAATTACATAATGTATTTTATAGTATATATAATAATATATAAATATATTATTATATGGCATATAATGATGTAATCATTATACTATATATAATAATAAAATAATATTATATGTAATATATTATAATTGTATAATATATTTAAATATATTATATTATAATTAAATATATTATATATAATATATGTGTAAAAATATAATTATATATTTAAATGTATATTTATTATATATTTATATTTATTTATATAATATATATATATCTATCCACATCTTTATCCATTCATTCACTAATGGACACTTAGATTGTTTTTATATCTTGTGTATTGTGAATAAACTACAATGACCATGGGAGTGCTTACACTTCTTCTAGATCCTGATTTCATTTCCTTTGGATATATACACAGAGGTGGAATTGCTAGATCATTTGTAGTTCTACTTTCAATTTCTTGAAAAGCCTCTATATTGTTTTCAAAGTGGCTGTACTGATTTATGTTTCCCCCGAGAGTGTCCAAGGACTTCCCTTCTCCATGCCCTTGCCGACCCCTACCCCGTGTCTTTTTGATTGTAGCTATTCTAATAGAGGGCCTCCCTTGTGGCTCAGTGGTAAAGAATCTGCCTGTAACCTAGAGACCTGGGTTTGAGCCCTGGGTTGGGAAAATCCCCTGGAGAAGGAAATGGCAACCTACTCCAGATGTTGAGTAATATCTCATTGTGATTCTGATTTTCATTTCTCTGATGTTTTGTGATGTTGAGAACCTTGTCATATACCTGTTGACATTTGTATGTCTTGTTTGGGAAAAGATCTATTCAGTTCCTTTGCCTGTTTTAAAATTGAAAATATTTTTCCTGTTATTGAGTTGTATGAGTTCTTTATACATTTTGGATATTAACCCCTTACCTGATATATGGTTTATAAATATCTTCTCCCATACTTTAGGTTGGTTTTTAATTTGTTGATTATGTATTTTGGTTTTCAGATACTTTTTAGGTTTTTTCCCCATGGAAATGCATTTCATTGTAATTTAGCACTGTGTACATGCCAATCCCAAATTCCCAATCTGTCCCCTCTCTGGACTCTTTCCCCACTAGTAATCATATGTTTGTTCCCTAAATCTGTGAATCTTATTTTGTTTTGTAAATAAGTTCATTTGTATAATTTTTTTTTAAAGATTCCATGTATCAGTTATATCATATGATATTTGTCTTTATCTGATTTACTTCACTTAGTATGATATTCTCCAGGTTTATCTATGTTGCTGCAAATGGCATTATTTCATTCTTTTTAATGGCTAATTACTATTCCACTATATATATGTATGACATCTTCTTTATTTATTCATCTGTTGATGGACATTAGGTTGAGAAGCTTTTAATTTGATGCTGCCCCATTTGTTAATTTTCCCTTTGTTGCTTGTACTTTTGTGTCAGATTCAAAAAATCATTGCCAAGACTAAAGTCAAGAAGCTTTCTCCCTATTTTCCTTCTAGGAGTTTTGGGGTATCAGGTATTATACTTAAATATTTAATCCTTACAAGTGAATTTTTGTAAGTGATGTATGATATGGGTCCAATTTTGATATTATGTATGTGATTATCCAATTTTCCCAGCAACACTGATTGAACTGAATATCCTTTCCCCATTGTATATTCTTGGCTTCCCCCCACCTCTGGCCCCATAAATTAAATGATTGCAATTGTATGGATTTATTTCTGGGTTCTTGATTCTGTTCCATTGGTCTCTATGTCTCTTTTTATGCTAGTATTGTGCTGTTTTGATTATTATAGCTTTATAGTATAGTTTTAAATGATAAGTGTGATGCCTCTAGCTTTTTTCTTTCTCAGGATTGCTTTGACTATGGAGTGCTTTGACTAATGAGTGCTTTGACTATGGAATCTTTTGTGGTAGCACACAAATTTAAGGATTTCTTTTCTATTTTTGTGAAAATTGCTTTTGGAATTTTGATGGGGATTACATGGTATCTGTAGCTATATTTGAGTAGAATGTAAATTTTGTAATATGAATTTTCCCAGTTATTAGCATACATTATCTTTCTATTTACTGGTATTTTATTCAATTTCTTTAATCAGTATTTTATAGTTTTCGATGAATAGATATTTCATCTCTTTGGTTAAATTTATTCCTAAGTATTTTGATGCAGCTGTAAATTCAGTTGTTTTCTTAATTCTTCTGATAGACTCATTAGTGTATAGAGGTGATGCACATTTTGACTTTTGTGATTTACAGTTTTGTCACAATGTGACTACATATGATTCTATTCCTCAGGTATTCTAGGATGATATGTTATCAATCTGAGAATTTGTATTTTTCATCAGTCGTGGAAATTTCCCCATTGTACCCCATAAAATAGTGACTCTTCCTATTATTTTTTCATTCATATTATTTTTTTCATTCTGGAACTCATGTCAGATATATTATTTATTAGATTTATTCATCTTCTTTCCTATGTATCTTAACCATCCTTCTTGTGTATTCTTTCTCTTTGTCAATATGTGTCCCATTTCAGGGAGTTATTCAGTTCATATTCAGCTTTCATTTCTAGAAGTTTTATTTTATTCTGTTTACAAATTGACTTTTCTCTTTTATTATCTCTTTTCTTGCTCATTTAAAACCTTTAATTTTTGTTTTTAGCTTTGAATTTACATTGTGTTCTGTATCTGATTACTTCAGTACTCAAAGACCTTGAGGGTCACATTGTGCTTTGGTTGTTTTATTTATTTATTTGAGTGTGTTGGTCTTTGTTGTGGCCTGCTGACTTTTTGCTGCTCACAGGCTTAACTGCCCTGCGGCATGTGGGATCTTGGTTCCCTGGCCAGGGAACCAAGACAGATTCTGAACCACTGGACCACCAGGGAAGTCCTTGGTTGTTTCTTTTGATTCTTGCTAATAATGATTTGTTTCTGCATGCATTTAAAATTTTATTCTATGAATTTGTGCTCAAGCTATTTATGTGGAAATCATCAAAGGCTTAGGTTTAGTGTGCATTCCTTCAGATAAGGGAAATACTTGTTTCTTTCAGGCATCACAAGGCATTATTAACCTTGCATTACTGTTAATTCTTCCTTTTAGTGTTTACTATTTCATAGGTAGTGCAAACTTGAATCTGAGATTTGTGTCAGGGTTTTGAACTCTCAGAAGAGACGATTCTTTTTCCACACGATGTTCGGGTTGAGGCAAACAAGTTTCACTGTGATATCTGCTGGTGGGATGGTTTTTTATCCAGCTTACCCTTCCACTAGTGGAGGAGTATTCAATTCTCTGTTTTCTGCTTTATATTTATTTTTTGTCCTGAGCCTTTTCCTTCTCTTCTTGTGAATTCTGATATGCATGTAAGTGGGTGTTTGCAAGAAGCAATGCATGTGCATGTTTAAATCAGGACTTTGTTTCATGATATGTGCTCTTTCATTTTGCCTAAAATAGCTCTTATTACTTTTTCTCTAAAGATATTGATGGTGTATTGGAAAACAATGATGCATGTAATTTGATTTTATGTGTTACCATTGAGTTGAATTCTTTTGTTATTTTCAATAATATTTCAGTGAATTCCTTACAGAACTTGTGGTGTAGCATTTTAATATCTGAGAATAATGACTCCCCCCACCCAGTTTTCCCACATTTTTATGCTTTGTCATTTTCTTGTGTTTTTGAATTATAAATGAATTGAAGTGCAATAATTAATATTAGTGGTGATAGCAGGTATTATCCTCTATTTAAGGACAGTAATAAAAACTCTTTTAATATTTAGTCATTAAATATAATATTTGGAACTGCTTGGGTTGGAAAAACTGGACTGGTAGATTTCCTAGTGATCACTGGGGTCTTCTGTGCAATTTAGATGTAATATTGTGAACTGCTTTTCAAATATGTATTTTAAATGTTCTGAACAATTTTGTTCTGTGTTTTTTCAAGCATAATTTCTACCTGTATGGAAAGGTGGTTTATTTTATTTCTTTTTATTTCTTTTTTTTTTTTTTGTAATTTTTAAAAAAAATTAGTTGGAGGCTAATTACTTTACAATATTGTAGTTGTTTTTGTCATACACTGACATGAATCAGCCATGGATATACATGTATTCTCCATCCTGATCCCCCCTCCCACCTCCCTCTACACCCAGTCCCTCTGGGTCTTCCCAGTGCACCAGGTCTGAGAACTTGTCTCATGCATACAACCTGTGCTGGTGATCTGTTTCACCCTAGATAATATACATGTTTCGATGCTGTTCTCTTGAAACATCCCACCCTTGCCTTCTCCCACAGAGTCCAAACATCTGTTCTGTACATCTGTGTCTCTTTTTCTGTTTTGCATATAGGGTTATCGTCACC
>CM035279.1:75802919-75859907 GCA_020226075.1 Hydropotes inermis | reverse complement strand
TGGGCGGTGCAGGTGGAGACGGCCTTCCCCCGGCCCTCCCCGGAGTGCGACCTCAGCATGGTCAGGATGACTGCGTAGGACACAAGCAGGAAGACGAACCACAGGGTGGTGACCAGGCCGCTGTTGGAAATAATCAGGAGCTCAAGGGCATGGGTGTCAGTGCAGGCGAGGGTGAGGACCTGGGGGGCGTCGCAGTAGAAACCGTCCACGACGTTGGGCCCGCAGAAGGGGAGGGGCAGGAGGAGGGAGACCTGCACGATGGTGTGGACGAAGCCCCCCACCCAGGAGGCCGCGATCAACCCAGTGCACCGGCCTCTACTCATGACGGTCACGTAGTGCAGGGGCCTGGAGATGGCCACGTAGCGGTCAAAGGCCATCACCGAGAGGGCGAAGATGTCCGCGCCCCCGAGGAGGTGGAAGAAAAATATCTGCGTGAGGCAGCCGTGGAAGGAGATGGTCTTTCTCTTCGAAAGAAGGTCCACCAGGACCTTGGGGGTGGTGATGGAGGAGAAGCAGATGTCCAGGACGGAGAGATTGCGGAGCAGGAAGTACATGGGGGTATGCAGGCGGGGCTCGCAGCTCACAGCGACGATGATGGCAGCGTTCGCTAGCACAGTTGTTACATAAACTATAGATAACAGGAAAAATAGGAGCGCACTCAGCTTTGGAGATTGGGTAAGTCCACAGAATATAAATTCCGACACCCTGGTATGATTTTTCAAGGCCATTGGATGACATCTATTCCTTCATGTGCAGCTTTGACGGAGAAGAGAATGGCACCCCACTCCAGTGTGCTTGCCTGGAGAAATCCATGGACAGAGGAGCCTGGCAGGCTACAGTCCATGAGGTCACAATGAATTGGACACGCCGGAATGACTAACACACATGTACAGCTTTGAAGGAAATAATGACATTACTGAGAAAATGAAATCAAGCAAAGTTTTACCTCTTATGCAGAAATTGCACATACGTAATTTTAAAAGACCACATATCTTGGGCTTCCCCAGTGGTACAGTGGATAGGAATCTGTCTGCCAATGCAGGGACCTCAGTTCAATCCCTGCTCCTGGAAGACTCCACATGCCACAGAGCAACTGAGCCAATGCACCGCAGCTACCAAACCCCACGTGCCTAGAGCCTGTGCTCCACGACGAGAGAAGCCCCTGCAATGAGAAGCCCGAGAGAAACTCTCTGCAACTAGAGAGTAGCCCACATGCAGCAATGAAGACTCAGTGCAATCAGAAAGAAAGAAAGTAAAGAAAGACAGCAGTGTGCACACATAAAAAAAAAAAATAAATAATCATCTTATTCTACGTGAACTTGCTCTGTTACCTGGAAAAATCACTCGGTTCTACTTGCTCCAGCTCCCCAACTAGCATAGGTGGTAAACTGTTTTCTGTGAGGAGTCTTTGGGTTCTGTTCAAGTCGATTATAGAAGTTTCTCAGGAAAGGAACTTAAGGAAGGTTTTGTATAAGCAGTTGTGGATTCCCTATATCTTCATGAGTCAGAGCCACAACTATTGAGCCTGTGATCTAGAGCCTGGGAACTGCAATTAATGAGCTCAGGTGCTACTGAGGTTTGAGCACCCTGGAGCCCTGCTCCAGGTCGGGAGAAGCCACGCGCTGCAACCAAGAGTAGTCCCCCCATCACAACTACAGAAATGCCTGCATGGCAATGAAGCCAGCACAGCCAAAAAATAAAAATCAACTAAAAAAATTGAAAATAGTTAACTCAGATTTTGAGAAAAGAGCCATCCTTAGCCTTAGCTGAGTTATCTGAAACCACCATAGAGATAGGTGGTCCCTAGGTTACTGCCCAGGTGAGATGCATCACGCTTGGTTTGTGTTGAAACCAGCTTTCAGAGCCTTGAGAAATTATGTGGATAATAAAACATATGTTGCCTCTCATTTCCTCTGGAGGATATGACTACTTGTTGGGCTTCTCTGGTGACTCAGATGTTAAAGAATCTTCCTGCAGTGTGGGAGACCTGGGTTCCATCTCTGAGTTGGGAAGATCCCCTGGCGAGGGGAAAGGCTACCCACTCCAGTATTCTGGATTGGAGAATTCCATGGACTGTATAGTCCATGATGTCGCAGAGTCAGACACAACTGAGCAACTTTCACTTTCACTTGGTTTTCCCAGTTTATTCTGTCTTTGCAGGGATTGTCCCCTTTACATCATGTACTGATTAAGTAGCACATTTCATCCAAGAGACTTACCTGAGTCACCCATTTGCAAGGAATTTAGACACGTTGTCGAGTCTCTTCTGAAAATGCTACTTTCTTCATGTCTCTCATGCATTCCCTTAACTTCATCCTCAGTTAAACCTTTATCATTTCTGCTTAGATTGTTGCAGGAATTCCCTAACTAGTCTTTTCTTTGGAGGAGTTGTCTCTAATTCATCCTCTTTGTTGTTTCAAAAAATATTAATATATTAATATTTATAAGTCACAAATGGGCTCATTTATTCCTTTGTGGGAGACCTGGGTTTGATCCCCATGTTGGGAAGATCCCCTGGAGAAGGAAATGGCAGCCCAGTTCAATATTCTTGCCTGGAAAATCCCATGGACAAAGGAGGCTGGTAGGCTACAGTCCATGGTGTCGCAAAGAGTTGGACATGACTGAGTGACTTCTCTCTTTATTCCTTTGTTTGAAAATTTTCAGTGGTTCCCTATTATCTACAGAATAAAGATCAAACTCCTCTTTTTTTCTTTTTATTGAGGTATAGTTGATTTACAAAGGTCATGTTAGCTTAGCTGTACAGCGGAGTGATCCAGTTATACATCTATCCACCTATTCTTTTTCAGATTATTTTCCCTTATAGTTTATTACAAGATAAGGCTCAAACTCCTCTTATATCATCCAAGACTTTTTTCCATCTTGATTATTATCTTGTGCTCAGTTTTTATTGATCCTATTTCAGGTCTTTATTTATTTGCTTATTTTTTCAGGTCTTTAAGCATTATGTAAATTCTTTCTGGCCCACCACTTTTTTTTTAATTCAATAAGATACTTTTAATTCACCCACTTTCATTTCCTATTATCAGAGAAATGTATATCCTTTTCTGACCACCAAAAACTCCCAAATTATACAGACTTTCAAACTCCAAAAAATGAAATCAGCTCTGAATTATTCTACAACATTTAACAAACGTCTAAAGCTGAAACCTATACGTGATGACAGGATTTTATTAAATCTTGGCGAAGGCCCATTAGTAAAACTTCAGATTAGCTTTCAAAAGCCAATACACATACAAATCAGATTTCCTTATGCCTAAATCACTGCTGAGTTTTAAATCCCATCTGGCCAGTCTTGGCTGTTTCAGTGCTGGTTCCTTTAACCTGTAAATGTCAAGGTCAGTCAGAGGTAAGGGTCATGTGGTCTTAGGGAAAGAGAATAAGAGAATGAGGAAAATATTTCCAAATCTCAGAGGACAGGTACTTGAGGAAAAAGTAAAAGAACTGCATGATGCATGCTTTTTGCTACATTTTGGAATATAAGCTCAAATCCAAAGTCTTCTAAGAACACTGAGCACAGGAAGAAGATGAAGTGTTTAGAGATTAACAAATAGTTTACAAATTTAAAGGGAAATTCATTCCCTTGTGGGCAAAGGAAATCTATATCATGCAGCCAACAACAGAACATCGCTTTCAATGTATTAGGGGAGATTTCTTGGAACAGGTGACATCAGAGATGATTTTGAAGGAATGGTAGTACTAGAAGGGAAGGCCCACAATTTTGGATCTGTATTCCTCTTGTTCTCCCCACATACTATGTCCTCCCCACTCTCATGATCTTCTCATTGATGAGCAGTGATCTTTCAGACTCTGGGAGTTGGTGATGGACAAGGAAGCCTGCTGCAGTCCATGGGATTGCAAAGAGTCGGACACAACTGAGCGACTGAACTGAACTGATCTTTCAACATTCAGGTCCAGAGTCTCCTCTTCTGTGAACATTTTCCTGATATCCTTTTATGACTCATAATTTCCTGCACTGACTTCTCATCTGGCACCTATAACAGGTTATTCCATCTAATTTCTTCTGTCTCTCCTAAGCTCAGTATATTTCCTTGTTATACCTCAAGTCCATCCTGTCTGCTCAGTATTTCATTTAACCTAATGTCATCAAAGCTCTCCTTAGTCTGGGACACATGTTAGATGCTTAGTATTTTTTTTTTTAATTAACGAATAAACTTCACTGGTAAGTGCACATCTGGATTTACAAGTCTTGGCTTCGGATTGTGTGAGAATGAGGAAAAAGATCTAGACAAACATAAGAAACCATTTTGTTAATGTCTTTGACTTGGCCTTAGGGATAGCAGAGATTTGTTTTCTGCTCCAGGCTATAAAATAGCTCTGCGACCTTGAGAAAGTTCTGTTGCCTTTCTGTGCCTTGGATCCTCAGTTCTAAAATGTAAGAACAGTCTAGAATGATGCAGTGTTATGTACCATCCAGTGTGATGTAGTGTAAGACTGTCTAAAGAGCTTTGCAGGAGAATCAGAACTGGAATTCTATCACCTCCTCCTTTGTCACTTGAAGCAAGTCCTTTATTTTCCTTTAATTTTCCCCTCTGTAGACAGGGAAGCAGAACACTTACTACAATGGGCAGCACAAGTAATAAACTGTAATCGTCTTTGTATAAAGTGCCTGGGACTTTCCGGTAATAGGTGTTCCAGTTACTTGTTTCTGCCACCCCACTGCCTCTGCCAATCCAAACCAACAGTATCTTCCCTGAAGGGTTATTTATAAGGTGTGTATGTGTGTGTGTGTGTGTGTGTGTGTGTGTGTGTGTGAGTCACTCAGGAAAATGCTATTCAATAGAAGAACAGCTTCTCTTTGAACCAACGTGCTTATTATTGTTCCAATGAACTTGTGTGAAAACAAGCAGACAGAGGCCTTAGTTCTGGGTCATCAGGTTTGGAAATAAAGCTGCCTCCAGAGCAAAGACAAAAGACACCCATTGAGCCACAGGCAATATATAGATATGAGGCTGTTTGAAACCTCCATAGTTTTTTAAGAGAATTTGGGGTTAAGATCACCTTTTTAAAGGAAGCACCCATCTTGTGGAAAGAGGCTGTGGTCCCTATGGACAAACCCTAAGCTGGAAAAAATTCTACTCCTTTTATGTGACTCAGTCATTCCATCGAACACAAACTGCTTTCTCTCTTACCATGGTGACCCCATCTCTGTAACTTCTTAGGAAGAGATTCCTCCTTTCCCAATATTTAACGTCACTTTCTTTGTTGTTGCTAAAGTTTCCAGCTATTTTTGCAGCATATGATACATCACGTATATTTTTCTTGCTCATACCATTTATGTGTAATCCACAGTGCTTCACACTCTGATGGCTCAATGTCCTTACCTAAATCCTTCAGTATCCGAGCAGGAAGCCACACATTCTGAGACTCAGTGTCTGTGCTGCTGGGGGAAACAGCACATTAGAAGGCGAAGTTCCTCTAATGCTTAGTCATTCTGGATGTCAACCTCTTCTCTTCAACCTTCATGTTGGAAAAGGCAGCCTCAGGGGGTCACGTCATCATGGCCCTTCTCCTTCTCCCAGAGTGCCCCTGCTGTGCTCACTAGTCCCTCAGGACCAAGCCTGACATGAGAATTAGTAAAGGGAGTTTTATTGGATGTGAGTGTGGAAACAGAATGGACATTCTTCTGCTAGTGCTGGAGTTCCAGTGGGCGTTATTATACAGTTCCCAAGTCGTTACCACACACAACTGCACACATACACGAAAATGCCCAATTTCTACTACACCTTCCAAATTCTTGCAAGACCCCAGACACATAACTCTCAGGTCATTTCAGTTCAGTTCAGTCACTCGGTCATGTCCGACTCTTTGTGACCCCATGAATCGCAGCACGCCAGGCCTCCCTGTACATCACCAACTCCCGGAGTTTACTCAAACCCATGCCCATCGAGTCGGTGATGCCATCCAGCCATCTCATCCTCTGTCGTCCCCTCCTCCTCCTGCCCCCCAATCCCTCCCAGCATCAGGGACTTTTCCAATGAGTCAACTCTTCACATCAGGTGGCCAAAGTATTGGAGTTTCAGCTTCAGCATCAGTCCTTCCAATGAACACCCAGGACTGATCTCCTTTAGGATGGACTACTTGGATCTCCTTGTAGGTCAAGGGACTCTCAAGAGTCTTCTCCAACACCACAGTTCAAAAACATCAATTCTTCAGTGCTCAGCTTTCTTCACTGTCCAACTCTCACATCCATACACGACCACTGGAAAAACCATAGCCTTGACTAGATGGACCTTTGTTGGCAAAGTAATGTCTCTGCTTTTAAATATGCTGTCTAGGTTGGTCATAACTTTCCTTTCAAGGAGTAAGTGTCTTTTAATGTCATGGCTGCAATCACCATCTGCAGTGATTTTGGAGCCCAAAAAATGAGGTCTGACACTGTTTCCACTGTTTCCCCATCTATTTCCCATGAAGTTATGAGACCAGATGCCATGATCTTAGTTTTCTGAATGTTGAGCTTTAAGCCAACTTTTTCACTCTCCTCCTTCACTTTCATCAAGAGGCTTTTTAGTTCCTCTTCACTTTCTGCCATAAGGGTGGTGTCTACATACATTAATATTGTGTGAGTCTCCAAGTTTTGGGGAAACATTTTTATAAAGGTCTAATGTCAATACTTTGGCTACCTGATGCAAAGAGCTGACTCATTAGAAAAGACCCTGATGCTGGGAAAGATTGAAGATGGGAGGAGAAAGGGACAACAGAGGATAGGATGGCTGGATGGTATCACCTACTCGATGGACATGAGTTTGCGTGGACTCCGGGAGTTGGTGATGGACAGGGAGGCCTGGCGTGCTGCATTCCATGGGGTTGCAAAGAGTCAGACATGACCGAGCGACAGAACAACAACTAATGTCATATGATCATTCAGTCTCAATGTGGGTATGATGCCCATGGGTGCAAAAACTGGTTCTTGAGAGACAAAAAAACCTGGGATGTTTTAGTGAGGTGTGCTTCTTCAGACAACTTCAGAACACAAAAAGATTTCTGGTGTATCTTTGGTATTAAATTTTCTTGAGGGAGAGTAATTAGGAAAAATATCTAAAAAAAGCTCTTTTAGGGGGCAATAATTTTAAAAAGCTTGAGAAGCACTGGCAGTATGATTAGGATTCCTGACCCAATGTCTCTGTCTTTTAAGATTCAGAGAAGTTCACAGATGTGTGGGCACCTACGAAGACCTTTTTAGCTAAATATTAACCAATCATAAACATTTGCAAAAAAATTGCTGTGTGTTGCAATTTCCTCAGCTTCCTTATTTTTATTGGCCTATTGTTTTTAAATTGGAGTTTAGTTGCTTTACAACACTGTGTTAGTTTTTGCTATTAAGCAAAGTGAATCAGCCACATGTGTGTGTGTGTGTGTATATATATATATATATGTCTCCTTTTGTTACCACATTGAGTAGAGTTCCTTGTGATGTACACTAGGTTCTCATTAGTGAACTTCTCATTAGTTATCTATTTTGTACATAGTAGACGTGGCAGTCCCAATCCAATTCATCCCACCTCCCCTTCCCCCCTTGGCGTCCATAGTTTGTGGGTACAAGTGAACTTATTGGTCTATTTTTGAATGACTATTGGAGGCAGAGGGGTGGAATTTGATGTGAGCATAGAAACAGAAAGGAGATTTATTGTCTCCCTATATATCTACTTTCTTGGAATCCTATTCTTGGAAGAGAGGTTGTTTATAACACAGACCCAGTGGCTGTTCTTAAATGGCTCTGCATGAAATATGTTATTATTTTTTTTCATTTCCTGGTACACAAAATGGGTCTTGAGTGAGTCAAAAGTCACTTCTTAGGTAATTTTTTTTTTTTGTATCACACAGATGTGTTCTAAATTGTCTGTGCACACCTAGATGAAAATGATAGCTTTGCTCCGGCTCTGAAAGCTCTGGAGATGAAATGGAAAGTGGGGATGGAAGAACGCAGGAAGTTCAGGTCAACATAAAATAAATGTGCGTTTTGTGCGGATATATCCCCAAACTTAATTTCAGTGTGAAGAAAGTAGAGTGAACCAGAGGACAGGGAATATTGGGTGTACTTCTAGATTTGTTCATGCTTACATCTGACTCAAAATGTATTTCTTCTCTTTTCACTAACTGGTGAAATATATTGAAGATTCTGTACTCACAATATTAAATCAAAAAGCAATTATTTTAATAATCAACTGGAAATAGCAGTCGTTAGAGAGAAAATATATGAGATAAATGCATCCACATTCTATGTGTTTGCTCAGTTGCTTCAGTCATGTCTGACTCTTTGCGACCCTATGTACCATAGGCTGCCAGGGTCCTCTGTCCTTGGGATTCTCCAGGCAAGAATGCTGGAGTGGATTTCCATGCCCCCCTCAAAGGGATGTTCCTGACCCAGAGATTGAACCCTCCTCTCTTCATGTCTCCTGCATTGGCAGGCGGGTTCTTTACCACTAGTGACACCTGGGAAGTCCCCCATTCCATCATATATATATGTGTATATATGTATATATACACACACACACACATTTGTAGACATAAGAGACACAGGTTCAATACCTGGGTCGGGAATATCCCCCTAGGGGAGGGCACGGCAACCCACTCCAGTATTCTTGCCTGGAGAAACCCATAGACAGAGGAGCCTGGCAGCCTACAGTCCATAGAGTCACAAAGAGTCAGACACGACTGAAGCGACTTAGCATGCATGCAGCACAGGCATATTTAGGACTAGAGATGTAGATCATAGGGAACATAGATTGTATGCCTGATTAATGCCAGGAGTGGTGTGAGCCATTACAACCATAATCCTCTCTGCATTGATCATGTTTCATCCTCACAACAACCTTGTAAGTAGACAATGTCATTTCCATATCACAAATGGTAAAAGTGAGGAAAGATAGCACTTAGGTTATTGATTTCAACTTTGTACCTCGTACTTCTCCCCAGTCCCCAGTCCAAGAGCTCATGTTCAATCTCATCTCTCCCTTTTGTTCTTAGAATCTCTCTAATAGAGACTCTCTAATAGAGCTTAGTGGATGTGGGGATATACAGAAATGACTGTGGACAAAGAGATAGCTGTCTATAATTCTTAGGCTAGTAGTTTGAGAAAACCTCAAACTAGGCTCAAATTAGATTTCCGGTCTCAATCTGACTGCTCATCCTAGGTTATTGCTCTCAAAAGGCCCAAGCCGCCTCTGCAGTCTCTTCATGGCTGCCTTCATCTCCTGGTTTCTCAGGGTGTAGATCATGGGGTTCAGCATGGGGGTGATGACCGTGTTACTGATGGACACAGCTGTGTCCATGGGCAGCGTGGTAAAGGGCCGGCAGTAGATGTAAACACAGGGCACAAAGTGAAGAGTCACCACCAGGATGTGGGAGGTGCAGGTGGAGAGAGCTTTGCTCCGGCCCTCCCTGGCATGAGACCTCAGCATCACCAGGGTGACACTGTAGGACCCCAGGAGCAGGAGGAACCACAGCAGGGTCACCAGCCCATTGTTAGAAATCAGGAGGAGCTCCAGAGCAAAGGTGTCAGTGCAAGCCCGTCTAACCACCTGGGGCACGTCGCAGTAGAAGGCATCCAGGGTGCTGGGGCCACAGAAAGGGAGCGGAAGCATCAGAATAATCTGGACAGTGGAGTGCAAAGCGCCAGCCACCCAGGAAGCCACCACCAGTCCCACCCACACCTCTCTCCTCATGATGGTCACGTAATGCAGGGGTTTGGAGATTGCAAGATATCTGTCCCAGGCCATCACAGAGAGGAAAAAAATATCCGCCCCTCCAGCAAAGTGGAAGAAAAAGATCTGTACCATGCAGCCATTGTAGGAGATGGCTTTCCTCTCTGATAAGAGATCCACCAGGAACTTGGGAACGGTGACGGATGAAAAGACGATGTCCAGGATTGATTTGTTCCGCAGGAGAAAGTACATGGGGGTGTGGAGGTGGGACTCCCAGGTGATGGTCACCACGATGAGGGCATTGCCCAGCATGGTTGTGATGTATACAGCTAGGAAGATGACAAACAGGAAAAGCTCCAGTTCCCGGAAGTGAGTGAGTTCCAGGAAGACAAATTCCCTCACAGTGGTGTGGTTGCTCTGGCCCATGATGGAGAGCACGTTCTTCCAGGTCTCCCTTTGGAAAAGATACATCAGGCTGAGCAGCATGGTGCTCTAAGGCAGCAACATCATCGATCACATGTTGGGGTTTTGTTGTTGTTGCTTTGCCTTGTTTTTAAACTTTTTATTTTGTAATGGAGTGTAGCCGATTAACGATGTTGTGATAGCTTTAGGTGAACAGCAAAGGAACTCAGCCGTGTATATACACAAATTCATTCTCCCCTCAAGTCCCCTCCCATCCAGGCTGCCACCTAACATTGAGCAGAGTTCCATGTGCTCTACAGTTGTGGTTTAGTCACTAAGTCATGTCTGATTCTTTTGTGACCCCATGGACTGCAGCCAGACTCCTCCATCATGGAATTTTCCAGGCAAGAATACTGGAGAAGGTTGCTGTTCCTTCTCCAGGGGATCTTCCTGATCCAGGGATCAAACCCACGTCTCCTGTGTCTCTTGCATTGCAGGCGGATTCTTTACCATGCACCACCTGGCAAACCCTTAGTTGGTTTGGTTGGGCCCCAATTATTATTTTCAAATAATGCTGCTCTCAACATTTTGTAAATCCATTTTTGTGTGCCTATGAGAAGCCAAACATAAACATACTGGGTCAAATGATATGCTAATTTTCTAATTTTAAATGATAACTAAGATATTGTAAAGAAACAGCCTAGGGGCCCGAGGGGCAGCTGCCTACGCTGAAGGACACAGGCCCCGAGTTCGTGCCTTCTGGAAGCTTGAAACTGGCAGTCCAGAAACAGATACCCAATCCATTTCACTGGTATGAAAACCTATTTCATCCCTTACACTCTCACAGGGACAATGAATTGTGTACTGGCCAAGTACAGAATGAGGCTTCCCTGATGACTGAAGTGATGGAGAATCTGCCTACAGTGCAGGAGACATGGATTCAATCCCCTGGGGGAGGAAATAGCAACTCACTCCAGTATTCATTCCTGGGAAACCCCATGGACAGAGGAACCTGGCTGAGCACACATATGCGTGCACGACTCATATGCACACACACGTATGAAGGTACTGTTTTGATAGTCTTATACTTCAAGCTTTGATTCTTCAGGTTAAGATCTAAAATGAAAACTCCAGCAGTGAAAACAAGATAATCAGACTCTAAATTTATCTCATCTGTTAAGTTCTGATGCCTGAAGAAGTTAATGTCAACTCATTATGTGATACTCAATTTGTACAATAAATATGAACCTGGGGAAAAAAAAACAAACAGCCTAACTCTATTGTAATTGTGTTTGAATACTTGATTTCTTTTTATAAGTAGATACTATGAGCTGAAGTAAATGATAATACTTTTTAACTTCTTAGGGAGACGGAATACTAAAGATTTTGTCATCTTAAGAACATAGACATCAAAAAATAAGCTAAAATATTAGAATAAAGCCTAAGTAATTTTTGTTTTATTTTGGGAGAAGAGAAGAACTTTGTAAGCATTACAAAGAAGATGATTAGATTTGGCTAATTAAAATATGAAGACGAGTTGAGAGAGTGGTATTGACATACATACACTACCATGTGTCAAACAGACAGCTGGTGGGAAGACGCTGTGTGATGCAGGGAGCTGAGCGCCGTGCTCCGTGATGACCTAGGGGTGGGGTGGGGGCCGGGAGGGAGGCTCGGGCAGGAGGGGACATATGTATACAGATAACTGGCTCACATGGACAGCAGAGACTAACACAATGATGTAAAAAAATCAGACTCCAGTAAAAAATAAGAAATTTCCATGTTTTGGAAAATAAATAAAAAACTTGAGAAAACATATGTAAAAAATATATAAAATAGGCTTAATATTTTAGATATATAGGGCTCTAACCATTTAGTAAAAAGTAGATACTTTAAAACAAAAATGAGTCACGATTCAGAGGGAAATAGAGTTGGTCAAACCATTCATCAAATAAGCACAAGTTAAAAGTGTAATGAGATACCACTTCTCACCTAGAAGACCGGCCTACGATGAAGCAATCCGTTGTCGGCACTGATGTGGAGAAAGAGACACCTGCATCTATGGTTAATAGGAGTGTATACAGGGACACACTTTCTGAGGTCATTCTGGAAGCATGTGTCAAGACTGAAAATCTGCAAATCTTTTGAGTCAAAAGTTCTACTGCAAGAATTAATGTTAATAAGTGAATAAACAAAATACTTAATGTCATGAGTACAAAGAAAGGGCATCACAGTGCAGTTTAGAAGAGACTAGAATTTAAACTACTATCTGATTTATGAAATTGGTTCAATAACTTATGGCACAATAGAGTAATTCAATATTTGCAGCCATTCACATTTATGATGTAGAACTTTATTCTTAGACATGGTAAGATTCTTTTTTAACAAAAGGTTGAAGCACTGACTATATCACATAATGTTATTTTTTGGAAAAAAAAAAACTACATCCCTAGAAGAAATTTGGAAAGATGTATACCATTATCTGTGGGTAATTGGGTTTTGGTAGTTTTACTTTAAAAAGACATTCTATTGTTTCCTATTTAAAGAAATGACTGTAGGCTCTCTCTTGCCTTCAAGATGCCCCATACTCTGCTTGTGGAGTGTTTCTAAATATATCCACTTCTTACCTGTCAGAAAACAAAAAGACTGTAAATGGCTTCTAAGCTTAAAAATCAGGAAAACCCCCCTCATACACATAATTGGAACTTGAAGTAAAAGATTTTCCCCATTAATTTGAGCTCTGATGTTATGCTTCTTGTATTTTTCTTTTCCTTCTCTGTAAAATTGTCCTAATAAAGATACCTTATTAAGGAAAGAGGGATGGGGGCGGGGGACAGTTCTGATTACTCTTTGGGGTGTTCTGGCTCCATGAGGCATTGGCTGGAGGCATCCAGGAATCTAGGACCCACCAAATCAGATCTCTGGAAAGTGAGATCAAAGATACTTACTGCTGGGTTCTCTTTTGGATTAAAATGATTCCCCTTGCTCCTCTTAAATGGTTTTGGGTGGACAATCAGGCCCAAGATCAAGTTAACATTGAATGGTGGCCTTTCTATCTTGTTACCTCACAAATGCCTTGTAGAACTCAGTTATTCAACAATTCTTTTTGAATAGATGATTTGAATGAAAAGATGGCCAGTGCCTGATATGAAGTAGTCACCCAACAAGAAATTGTTTTTTAATCATCTCCAGTCTCATCTAAACTTCCCTCTATCACCCCTTATTCACTTTTGCTTCTGTGCAAATCAATTAAATGCCAACTCACAAGGCAGTGCATTGTAAACTTCAAAGCATCATATAATATCACCATAATGCTAATGTTGTGATGTCATTGTGTTTCTCTCTCTGCTCCCAGCTAACTTTTAATCACTATTTTTTTTTAAAGAAAGACACTGTGCTGGTTACTTTCCTACACTTTGTAGATACTCAGTAAATGTTTTTAGAATTTTTTAAAAAAGAATTTTACACTAGTATTTCTTTAAAATTTTTAATTGAAGAATAATTGCTTTGCACTGTTGTGCTGGCTTCTGCCATACAGCAGTGTGAACCAGCCGTGAGTATCCGTGTGTCTCCTCCCTCGTGAGCCTCCCCCCACCCGCTTCCCCATTCCACCCCCCAGGTAATCACGGGGCACCAGGCCGGGTCCCCACAGCTCTCTGCCTTACACACGGTTGGGTGTGTATTTCAACGCCACTCTCCCAATCGGCCCCGTCGTCTCCTTCCCCGCTGCGTCCACAAGTCCTTCCCCTCGGTCCATCTCTCTATTCCCACCCTGCAAGCAGCTTCTACAGAATGTTTTAATACAAAAAATAATCCAATTAGAATGTGTCTTGAGAAGCCTAATATTCTACCTGAGAAGCAACAGATTTTAATTAACCTGAGGCTTTTAGTTCCAAATGACACGCCTACCTCACGAGTTTCACGTGCAATATGTGCGGCTGAGTCCCTTCACTGCTCACCTGGAACTATCATAACATAACTGTGTTAACTGGCTACACCACAATACGAAATAGAAGTTTAAAAAAAAAGAAATGTGCATGGATATTCTACTTTTCAGGGACAGGACATGGAATACTATGGAAATCATAAAATTATACATGTGCCAAGCTGAAGCTGCCTGCCCTGGTGTCTTCAGGTCTCACCTACCTTTGCTTTAGAAAGGTGAGTCGGCCAGGTTCCCCATCTTCACCCAAACACATGCATCATCTACACTGCTCCCTGAGACATGGGACTGGAAGTCTAATGATGTAACAGTCGGCAGGGGGAATAGCGTCAGATATCTGTAGGAAAAGTACTTTTCACTGGAGAAGCTGGCAGCTGCAGACGCAATGGGAGTTATTAAAACGTTACTAAGCAACATGTATCTCTATTGGAATTTTCCGATCTAGCTTTCTGTTATTGTTTCTTTGTAGTTAAACTCCACTTAGAGCATACTTTGTATGATTTATGAAGAGAATAAAACATTTTATGGTCCAGAATGTGATCTGTCCTGGTAAATGTTCCATGTGAACTTAAGAAGAATGTGTCTTATGCTATTGTTGGGTGAAATATTTTATAAATATTAATTAGCTCCCATTGATTAATGGTACTGTTCAGTGCAACTGTATCTTTACTGATTTTCTGCCTATTGGATCCATCAATTGCTAATAGAAGGATATTGATATTTCCAGCTATACAGTGGATTTGTCTATTTTCCCCTGTATTTCTATCAGTTGTGCCTCTTATATTTTGACATTCTGTTGCTAAGTATATACACATTAAGTATTGCTGTGAATTCTTTGAGAGTTGACCCCTTTATCATTATCATTATGAAGACTCTTTCTTTATCTCTGATAATTTTCCCTGTTGTAAAGTCTGCTTTATCTCGTTATTATACCTATTCCAGCCTTCTTTCAGTATATCTTTCTCCTTGCATTACTTTTAATCTATCTCTGTCTTTGAACTTAAAGCTGATTTCTCATAGAAAACATACAGTTGGTTCCTTTAAAAAATCCCCTCTACACTCTTTTATGTATTTGTTTTTATTTTGGATGTTACATTATTTTATAGATATATAATTGACAGTAGTTCAGTTCAGTCACTCAGTTGTGTCTGACTCTTTGTGACCCCATGGACCACAGCATGCCAGGCCTCCCTGTCCATCACCAACTCCCAGAGCTTACACAAACTCATGTCCACTGAATCAACATTCTATTAATTTCAGGTATACAAAATAATGATCTGATATTCATAAATATTGTGAAATGACCACAAAGAGATGGAAATTTAACAAAAATTTGCATATATGTATAGAATTTAATTCCCACATCTTTTTTTTTGCAAAGTAGATGTGATAATTAAATAGTAATCTTCAAATGAGAGGTGGTATCAACTTGGCAGAGTTAGAGAATGAAGATGTGAGTTCATAAGTGACGACCACGAATTGTGAGTTGGTGACCATTGAAATTCAAACTTTGGTCATTGAGAACTATTCACCTTGCTGATTATATCAAAGAGCAACTGTGAAGTGTCTGGCCCAATGCTCTGTGAATAGCAGACAGTCAGGAAACAATCCTTTTATGTACATCGTGGGGAATGGTGGAAAGCATCTTGGGGACTGATCCTTCTTCAGGATAAACATACCTAAACATACCTAAACCGATAAAACAGAAGATTTTTATTGGTGTGCAAGACCCAGAATGTTTTGCATATATTATCTTATATGATCAGCTCTTGCCAGTTTTCAATGTCTTAAAATTTGTGGTTAAGTTTGAGCTTGACCATTTGGGTTGCCAGTTTGGGTTTGACTGGGCTTGGCTGTGAGAATGACACGGCATAAATTGATACCCGTGCCTTTTAACCCAAGCTGAGTCAGACAGTGAGTTGGGACGTTCACCCGTGAGCGCGCTCTCTCCGGGTCCAGACCTCGTCCTCTTCCGGTGCAGCGTCTCCCTTTATCTTAGGTGCTTACAGATCTGCTTAGCTTCCCTTTTCAGATCCTTCCTGTAGAAATGACCATGAAACTTAAAGAATACCCTTTTTCAAAAAAGGAAATGTTGGCACTTTAAAAGAGGACCAGCCTTAAACGAACAGATGAATTTCAGAATTCCAGGCAGTCAGGTGCAAATAACGTGGATGTTAGGGATCTCCCTGGTACTGAGAATATATTCATATGCACTCAGTCGCTCAGTCACATCAGACTCTGCAAACCCATGAACTGTAGCCCACCAGGCTCCTCTGTCCATGGAACTTTCCAGGCAAGAATGTTGGAGGGGGTTGCCATTTCCCCCAACTCAGAGATCAAAACTATCTCCTGCATTGGTGAATTCTTTACCACTGAGTCACCTGGGATATGCTGCTTACTAATTCTTTGGGGAGGGGTCTAAAGCAAGCAACCTCCTCAGAAATGTTTTATTTTAAAGTCTTTTTTTCCCCTAGGAGCTAAGTTTCAAACATGGGTCAGGAGACTCATCAGAGGATGTCATTAGAGGAACAGAAGAGGAAAGGGGAAAATTTGGGTTGAGTTTATAGGAAGGCAGGAAAAACTAGAGTTGTGCCTGGAAAAGAAATGTTAAAGAAGTTCCTGCATCTGGCTGAGACTCAGAGTTCCAGGAGGTCACAGATGAGCCTGGCTGGTACATAGTCACACAGAGCAAGTACCGGCTGATGCTGGGCAGCCACTCCCAGCTGGTCGGTCTCATCAGGCACATGTAGCTCCTCCCAGGCCCCAAGTTGCTCTCTAATGAGACAGGACACTTGAAGCTCATTTATCCTTCCTCTTGATACTGGGAGTGTGTGTTTGTGGGCAGATACTGAAGTGAGGGGGCTTCCCAAGAGGTGCTAGTGGTAAAGGACCCGCCTGCCAATGCAGGAGATGCAAGTGATGTAGATTCGATCCCTGGGTTGAGAGGATCCCCTGGAGGAGGGCACAGCACCCTGCTCCAGTATTCTTACCTGGAGAATCCCATGGTCAGAGGAGCCTGGCGGGCTACAGTCCATGGGCTTGCAAAGAGCTGGACACAACAGAAGCAACTTAGCATTCATTCACTTGAAGTGAGAAGAAAAAAGGAGATTAGAGAGGGCTGTAACCTCTAAGAATTTCTCTTGTAGAAATATTAACATGTTAATATCCACATCTCTAGACAGTAGGGGAGGGAGCTTCAAAGTCTATGGTTAGAAGTGCATTTAGTCAGCTGGTTCTCTACATCCTTGCAAATGATTAGATACATTTACCCTGTGAGTATTTCTACAAAGGAAGGATTTGCAAAAAATCCACAGCTTCACAAATTAATCACTCTCTGAGGTGTCAAGGACACATTCTCATTTACATTTTCTAAAAGCAGAGATAATTAATTTTGTCCCAATCATCAGACCCTGAGATTCACTGTTAGCCACATGATAAGGAAATAATATAAACACCATACTCTGCAAAAGCCAACGTTACTAGGTACAATGAATAATTCATTTATCAAACAAATATTTAGTATGTCCCTACTATTTGCCAGACACTGTGGTAGGTTCTGCAAGAACAATAGTGAACAAGAGTCACTCACTGTCCTTAAGGAAGTTGTAGACCAGTGTAAGGGCTTCTCAGGTGGCTCAGTCATGAAGAATCTGCCTGCCAATGCAGGAGACGCAAGAGATGAGGTTCGATCCCTGGGTTGGGAAGATCCCCTGGAGCAGGAAATGGCCACCCACTCCAGTATTCTTGCCTGGGAAATCCCATGGACACAGGAGCCTGGAGGGCTACAGTCCGTGGCGTTGCAAAGAGTTGGGCATGACTGAACATGCACACAGTCTAGTGTAAGGTTACAAGCTGCACAAAGAGAGATTCCCAGCAGTACTGTTAGTGCATCGACTGGGTGAACCATGATGTTCTGGGCTGGGGAAGAGGTGTACAGATCTTTATGGAGAAAGTGCTGTCTGAGCAGAGAGACCTGAAGGATGAGAAGCCATCTGGATGGAGGGAAGAGGAAACGCCTTGCGCAAGAGCTTGAGGGAAAAACAACCTGGGACATCACTCTGCCCAGATGCCACAGTGCTGGGGGATGGAGTGAGGAGTGAAGAGCTGGAGAGGGGCAGCAAAAAGCAAAAGGGACTTTGCATTGCCCGTTAAGGACTTCAACGTGGAGGCAGTGGGGAGCTCAGGAATATTCTTGAGAGCTAGCCTCATAAACTCAAATCAATAAAATGACAAGTGTTAAGAGGGCTAGGGACTTCCCTGGTCATCCAGTGGTTGGGAATCCATCTGCCAATTCGAGGAACATGGGTTCGACCCCTTGTCTGGGAGGATCCCACATGCCATAGAGTGATTAAGCCTGTGTGCCTCAATTTCTGAGCCCACATGTGGAAACTACTGGAGCCCAGGGAACAAGAAAAAGCCATGGCAATGGGAAGACCCTGAAATTCAAGTAGAGAGTAGTGCTTGCTCACCACAACCAGAGAAAGCCCATGTGCAGCAATGAAGACCCAGGGTAAGCCAGAAATAAATGAATAAATAGGAACAAAACTCCTAACAACAGAGAGCAATGTAGGCAGAATAATGCCCTTTCCCCCAAATGCCCAGGTCTTAATTTCAGGAACCTGCTAATAGATTGCTGTTGTGTGGTTGCTCACTCATGTCTGACTCTTTGCAACCCCATGGACTGTAGCACGCCAGGCCTCCCTGTCCATCACCAACTCCTGGAGTTTACTCAAACTCATGTCCATCAGGTTGGTGATGCCATCCAACCATCTCATCCTCTGTTGTACCCTTCTCCTCCTGCCTTCAATCTTTTCCAGTATCTAGGTCTTTTCTAATGAGTCGGCTCTTCACATCAGGTGGCCAAATGATTGGAGCTTCAGCTTCAGCAACATTCTTCCAATGACCTCTTAGGCAAAAGGAACTGTTCAGATGTGATTGAGTTATCCATGCTTTTTAAAATAATACTTAAATTTTATTGTAGTATAGTTGATTTACAAGAGTTATTAGTGTTGAAACGAGGAGATTATCCTGGACTATCTGGATGGGCCCAGTCTAGTCAAAACAGTTTTTAAGAACAGAGAATGTTCCAGGTGAGAGCAATGTGACATCGCTGGCTTTGAAGATGGGTAGGGGCCCACAAGCCAAGGAATGTGGGTGGTCTCTAGAAGCTGGAAAAGGCAAGGAAATGAATTCTATCTGAGTCTCTGGAAAAGAAGGTGGCCCTGCTGATACCTTGATTTCAGCCCGGTGAGACCCCTTGCCTACTCACACTTCCTTGGTGGTCCAATGGTTAAAAATCTGCTTTCCAATGCAGCAGATGTGGATTCCATCCCTGGTCGGGGAACTAAGATTCCACATGACTCAGCTAAGACTTCCCTGGCAGCTCAGATGGTAAAAGCGTCTGCCTACAATGCGGGAGACTGGGGTTCAATCCCTGGGTTGGGAAGATCCCCTGGAGAAGGAAATGGCAATCCACTCCAGTATTCTTGCCTGGAAAATCTCATGGACAGAGAAGCCTGGTGGGGTGCAGTCCATGGGGTCACAAAAAGTAGGACACGACTGAGTGACTTCACTTCATTTCACTTCTTCAGCTAAGAAAGTCCACACGTCTGTACCACAACAAAGACCCCATGGAGCTGAACACCGCCCCCTGCCCCACCCCACCCCCGTGCCATCCCCAACCAAAAGACTTCTTACCTGCAGACCTATGAGGTAATAAATTTATATTGTTTTAAGCTACTAGGTTTGTGGTGATTAGTTACAGCTGTGATAGTGGACTCATACATGCAGATTCTTCAGATAAAAAATGTAGAGGCTACATTTTATTCTGCTTCTGTGTAGGACTCTCTCATGAGATCAAATGGAGGGTCTAGAGTCTATGAACTGAAAAAGGGAAAGTGACAGTGTGAGTCACTCAGTTGTGTCCGACTCTTTGCAACCCCGTGGACTGCAGCCCACCAGGCTCCACTGTCCATGGGATTCTCCAGGCAAGAATCCTGGAGTGGGTTGCCATTTCCTTCTCCAGGGGATCTTCCCAACCCTGGGACTGATTCCAGGCCTCCAGCATTGCAGGCCGATTCTTTTCCATCTGAGCAACCAGATACCCCATAAAAGGTGGTGGTTGTGATACCAATTGTGAGAACAGGCTACTCTGGGGAATTTCTTTCTGTTTTTCTGAAGTAATCTCTTTATTTTTAAAAAACTAACTTTTACTGGAGTTACTTTACAATGTTGTTAGTTTCTTCTGTACAGCAAAGTGAAGCATTTATATGTTTAAGTTTTTTATTGGAGTTACTTTACAATGTTGTTAGTTTCTTCTGTGCAGCGAAGTGAAGCATTTGTATGTTTAAGTGTGTGCTAAGTCTCTCCATTCCTGTCCAACTCTGCGATCCTAGGGACTGCAGCCCACCAGACTCTTTTGTCCATGGGATTCTCCAGGCAAGAATATGGGAGTGGGTTGTCATGCCTTCCTCTAGGAGGGGTCTTCGCGACTCAGAGATCAAACCCACATATCTTACATCTCCCACATTGGCAGGCAGGTTTTTTAAATCACCATCACCATCTGGGAATCCCCATATGTTTACACATATCCCCTATTTTTTGGATTTCCTTCCCATTTAGGTCACCACAGAGCACTGGGAAGAGTTTCCTGCGTTACACTGTAGGTTCTCCTTTTGACGATCCACGGTGTGGTCAGTAGCAAGATGACCAACTGGAATGGTGAGAAAACACGGAAGGAGGTGCTTCCATTTTCAAGATGCACACAAACATGTCACTTACCTAAAGCCAGAGGTAGAGGCTATCATGAACCATTTAGGTCTCTGGCAGCTTGGAGACATGTCTTCAGTCATGACCTAGGAAAACACTTTCTTCTTCCCCAGCATCTTCCACAGGGCATCCTTGATCTCTTTGTTCCTCAGACTGTAAATGAGCGGGTTCAGCATGGGGATCACCAGTGAATAGAACACAGATACCACCTTGTCTCTGCCAAACCAGTAGCTGGAGCTGGGCTGCAGGTACATGAAAAGGGCCGTCCCAAACAACAGAGTCACCGCCATCAGATGCGAGGCGCACATGTGGAGGGCCTTCCTGCGACCTTCCACTGAGCGGATCTTCAGGACAGTAGCCACTATGTGACCGTAGGAGGCAAGAAGGATGAGGAACTATGTGCCCCCAACGACGGCCACCACCAGGAAATTCACCACTTGACTGGAGAAGGTGTCGGAGCAAGAAAGTGCCAGGACCGGCGGGAGGTCACAGAAGAAATGGTCGATGAGGTTGGGTCCACAGAAGCGGAGCCGAAATATGGAACTGGACTGGACCAGGGAGCTCAGGAAGCCGCTGACGTAGGCTCCAACCACCATGCGCACACAGAGGCCCTGGGACATGGCGGTGGAGTAGAGCAGGGGGCGGGAGGTGGCCGCGTAGCGATCGTATGCCATCGCCGTCAGCAGGAAGCACTCGGCTAGCCCGGCGCCCACGAAGAAGAACTGACCGGCGCGGCCCCGGAAGGAAATGCTCTTCCGCTCCCGGAAGAAGTCGGAGAGCATCTGGGGAGCCACTGCGGAAGAGTAGCAGATGTCAGCGAAGGACAGGTCGCTGAGGAGAAAGTACATCGGCGTGTGTAGACGGCTGTCACCTCTGGTCAGAAAGACGAGGGCCAGGTTCCAGGTCAGGGTCACCAGGTAGATGCCCAGGAAGGTCACAAAGAGGAGGGCCTGCAGTTGTGGGTGGTCGGCAAACCCCAGGAGGATGAACATGGCCACTGATGAGCCGTTCCAGGCTTTAGCTGTGGACGTGTTTCCCATGGAAGAGGACAAGCTGCAGACCTGGGATCCTGATAATCACCCACAAGACAAATGATGTCAGCAAATTGTTATTAAATGCGTAAGAGGAAGGCAGATTATTACAGTTACATGCGTGAGTGCTAAATCACTTCAGTTGTGTCTGACTCTTTGTGACCCTTTGAACTGTAGCCTGCCAGGCTCCTCCATCCGTGGGATTTTCCAGGCAAGAATACTAGAGTGGGTTGCCATTTCCTCCTCTGGGGGATCGTCCTGACCCAGGGATTACACCTGCGTCTCCTGTGTCTCCTGCATTCCAGGCAGATTCTTTACTGGCTGAGCCATCAGGGAAGCCCACAAAGAATTACAACAGAGAATTACCACAGAGAATTACAACACAGAGAATGCAACGATTCTCTCTCTCTCTCTTTCCCTTAGAAGTCAAATGTCTTAAATATTTACTTTTTAATATAATACGGAGTGGTTTATATGAGCTTATGCTTTGGATGCAGCCTCCCTGAGTTTAACTCCTACCTCTACCATTTGGTAGCTGTGTCACTTAGGGTGAGATGGCTAACATCTATAGACTTCAATATCCTTTTAAAATCTGTGGGACTTCCTGTGGTCCAGTGGCTAAGACTCCACACTTCTGGGTTCAAACCCTGGTCAGGGAGCTAGATCTCCTATCTCACAGCTTAAGAGCCTGCAGGTTGCAGCTAAGACCCTGGGGAGCCAAATAAATAAGTAAATAAAAATAAATATTAAAAAGGTGTTTGTTTTAAGAATAAAATAAGTCAACATGTATAAAGTGACTGGCATCTAGTAAGTCCATAAAGAAAGTTATTATTAGGACAGTTTTCTGTGTTCCAGGTGACTTATATCATGCCCTGACATAACTGTTTACCTAAAATTATTCCAGTTTCAGTATTGGAATGGAGAAGCCAACATAGGGACGGGGCTCAGCTGTTTAGTCGGGAAACAATCTGTAAGGCATTTTGAATGTTTTTAACCCAAAGGATTAGGCCATACATGCATAGAAATGCTCTTGATTGTCAAATATTAGGTCTGAATATATTAACGTGGTGTCAGTCTCAAAGCTGTCTTCAGTGTTACCTCTCTAAGCTGTTTGTTAAGAATGTGGGCCCTGGATTTGGACTACCTGGATTCAATTCCCAGCTTTACCACTTAATAGATGTGCAGTCTTGGGCAGGTCACTTGAATTCTCTATGACACCCTGTATAATTAGAGATAATAGCTCTATCTATCTATCTATCTATCTATCTATCTATCTATCTATCTATCTATCTGTCTGCCTGTCTATCAGAGATTCCCAGTGGCATTAGTGGTAAAGAACCTGCCTTCCAATGCAGGAGACATAAGAGATGAGGGTTTGATTTCTGGGTGGAGAAAATCCCCTGGAGGAGGGCATGACAACCCACTCCAGTATTCTTGCCTGGAGAATCCCATGGACAGAGAAGTCTGGTGTCTACAGTCCACAGAGTCACAAAGAATTGGACATGACTGAAGAGACTTAGCATGCACGCATATCTATCAATTTTCTGTCTCTCTTTTTTTAATTGGCTGCCCTGGGTCTTTTCGAATGCAGGCTTTCTCCAGGTGCAGCGTGCTGGGGCTGCTCTCTGGCTGTGGTGCCCGGATTTCTCCTCGTGGCGGTGTCTCTGGTTGCAGAACACAAGCTCTAGGTTCATGGGCCTCCGTAGTTGCAGGATGCAGACTCAGTAGTTGTGCTGAATGGGCTTAGTTGCCCCACAGAAGGTGGAATCTTCCTGGACCAGTGATTGAACCTGTGTCCCTTTCGATGGCAGGAGGATTCTTAACCACTGAACAACCAGGGAAGTCCCTCTATCTATCTATTTATTTATCATCTTTCTAATCTGCTTTAGGATACTCATGGTTCATAGTAAGCATTCTATAAGTGTTTGTTGTTGCTATTGTTTAAAGCCTCAATTATAAACCATCTTCAATTATAGTCTTAGAATTTCCAGTGTATGAAGCATCTTTAGAGATTAGGGACTTCCATTTAACCCCACTTTGTAAGAATTCTTATCAGTATCTCACACATCCACATGGAATCTCAGTCTTTCCATGTCAATCAGAGGAGAACTTCTGCCATCAGTCTCTAAGCTGAGGTCCTGTCCCTACAGGAGGCACAAGGAAAAGTGTGGTCAGAGTGTGAATGAGCCTTAAATGTTTGGAATACATCTTAATGCTTCTTCATGTCTTATCCCAAACAATTTGGAAGTCAACCAAATTACCTTCACTATCTTTTAAGTCATATTTTCAGCCTATTCTATCTACCTCTTAAAATATAGAAAATCCAATAAATTTCATTTATTTTTGAAAAGGAAAATATTTTATGAATCTTAAAGCAATATATGAGAACTGCAAAATAATTTCCTCAGCAAACAACTGTGAAATATTCACCCTAAAAACCATGTGCTGTTCCTGATTGATGCAAAAAAAACCTTGAAACTGGAAAGTGTGACATTCTATCTCCTGAAATAAGAGTACTTACATTTTGGTATATTCTTTTCAAGTGAAAGTAGATGCATATATGCAAGCATGTTAGTATCTTGAAACACAGACTCTATAACTTACAGTTATTAGAGAAATTATTCCAGGACAGTGGCTTCACCCTTTGGGAAATAACACTTTCTCTATTTGCTCTTAATTTTTCTTGCTCAATTTAGGAGAGCTGCTTCATTTTAATATCCCCAGTCTTTCATAAATCAATCTATTATCTATCCATTGCTTGTCAAGGTCTCATAGACCTTCTTCATTTTCTTCTTGGAGCTTACACAGAGAGATGCTCTTAGAATTGGGGTCCACCCTCTTCCCACTCAGTAGCTCCTGCTACAGATTTTTCAGGACCAAAGTCCTCAAATTTGAGTAGTGAGACCATGTGAGCTTCATTTTCACCATCACCATGCCATCATTTGTACCGTTTAGGAGATCTCTTGCAATCCCAATCTTACCAATGTGTTTTTTCCCCCAAAGCCTTTAATTGATTAATTATCTAAATTATTGGAGTGCAATTGCTTTAAGAGTTGCATTAGTTTCTGCTGTAAAGCAAAGTGAATCAGCCGCATGTGTATATACATCGCCTTCCTCTTGAGCTTCCCTCCCATGCTCATCCACTAGATAAAGATGTCACACGTATATACATGGAGTGTTACTCAGCCGTAAAAGGAACAAAACTGGGTCATTTTTAGTGATGTGGATGGATGTAGAGACTGCCATACAGAGTGAAGTAGGTCAGAAACAGAAAACCAAATATCGTATATTGACCAATGTGTTTTTCAGCTTTATCCTATGTTCAGAGATTATGCACCCATTTGTGACAGGTATGGAGTTCTGAGAATCAGGAGAGGATTTTTTTCACTCTTGTCAAAAAGAAAGGAACCCACAAGAAAGTTTAGAATAATCTGTAGCAGGTATGGAGCCACATGGAGAAATTTGGAGGCAAAGAGACACAGCTCTGCTGGAGCTCTCACCCTGTTCTAAGTAGGGTCCACCATTTGGCAAAGTAGGACCTGAGTTTATAATGTGCTTCAGGCTGTTTGGGGGCACCCATTCAGGTTAGAAGAAAGGGGAGTGGGATACAGTAGTGGTTATGACATCGATGAGGTTTCAGGACAAGTTTAAGGGTTCTAATCCTGACTCAGCCACTTGCCAGTGGTGGGGGACTGAGCAGTTCTGGTAGCCGTTCCGAGGGTCAGTTTCTTCATTTCCAAATCAGGGGTAACAGTGACACTTAACAGAGTTGTGTAACTATTGCCTAAGACAACACGGGGAAGGTCCATGGACCCTGAGAGTGGATGCTTGCTGAATAACCTGGCACTGTCATCGTTACCATCAGTGAGTACTCCCACCTCACATGATAGGTTAAAGTGTGCTCTCTTGCAGAAATAAGGAATTCACTGATGGCCCATCTAGGTATATAAGAAGTATCTGGGGTGAGATTGAAGAATTTAATAATCTGAGGGTTGATACGTCAACTGAAAGTCTGTTTTGAATGTTGCCATTAGGAGGGATGGTTGGATGGCATCACCAACTCGATGGACATGAGTTTGAGTAAACTCCAGGAGTTGGTGATGGACAGGGAGGCTTGGTGTGCTGCAGTTCATGGGGTCACAGAGTTGGACATGACTGAACAACTGAACTGAACTGATTAGGAGGGAACGTTTTCATATTTAGGAATGAAATTCCCCATCTCCCTAATCAGAAAGTGAAGCCGGGCAAATTGAAACAAGAGGAAAACTTCATCCAGGGGTTTGTTCCAACATATGGATGCCTTGAATGCTATTCTGGAACATTGAATAGAAGGTATCTTAAGGGCTGCATGAAGCATTTTACATCACTGAACTCTGTTCACGAAGAATGGCTTTCTCCCATGGGAGAGGAAGAAAATCTCTTTCATTTTGGCAAGAAACCCTGGGAGGTTCAGTTTGCTCTGAATCTCCTCCTGCTCATGAACCTGTGGTGTAGGTATGATCAGTGCCAGGCCTGTTTTTCAGAGTTTGAGGGTCCCAGTGACTTCGTTGGATTTATAAATGCTGGAGATGCATTTGTGTGTATACCACGAGCCTTCAAGGCCATGGTGAAGATACAATAATGCCATAAAATGAAAAACGTAGCACATGACATTCTGCTGTATCTGAAATGGATAAACACCAAGGACCTACAGTGTGGCATGGGGAGCTCTGTGCAGTGTTATGTGGCAGCCTGGATGGGAGGGGAGTTTGGGGGAGAATGGGTCCATGTACGTGTACATGTATATGTATATGTGTATATGTATATGTGTGTATATGTATGGCTGAGTTCCTTTGCTGTCCACCTGAAACTATCACAACATTGTAAATAGGCTAAACTCCAATACAAAATAAAAAGTTAAAAACAAAAAATAAATATATTAAAGAAAAAAAAAAACCTAGCGCCTGGAAGACACTCAGGAATTGATGGGATCTGGTAGAACTGATTTGTCACTCAACTCATCTCTTACGAAACATCTTCAAGAAAGTGTTAAATTTTGTAACCAAATATGCCTAATCTGTGTTTAACAGGGGCTTCCCTTCTGTCTCAGCTGATAAAGAATCCTGCAGTGTGTGAGAACTACCTGGGTTTGATTCCTGGGTTGTGAAGATCTCCTGGAGAAGGGAAAGTGTACGCACTCCAGTATTCTGGCCTGCAGAATTCCATGGACTGTACAGTCCATGGGGTCACAAAGAGTCAGTTGGGAATGCAAGAAAAACAAGACAACAATGTTAAGGGGAACCTCAGCCAAACTAGTTTTCTGTGATCTTCCCATCATCCTTCTTGCCACTGGGCAAGAACCCAGTGCCCTTAAGGTCTTTCTCTTCTAGGTCTGTCTATCATCTGAATGTACCAATGATTGGTGGAGGTGAACGAGTCCCTCTTGATGTAAGGTGAAAATTCAAAAGGCACCCAGACTTTCACCCAAGAATTAGGACTTAGATGGCAAAATTCAAGCCTTCAGTCAAAAAAGAAAAGGAGAGTTTCAGAGGCTTGAGGTCTCTGCAGTGTTTCAAAAATCTGCCACGTGTAGTCTGGCCCAATTACAGCCCTTCCAAGTTGCTTTGCAGACTACTTATTCATAACTGGGGCCATGTTCAAGGGTATAGCAATTCCTTCAGAAATTTTATGTCTTCTTAATTCTCCTCCCAGTTTCAAGGACTCAATATAGTCCCAGAACCCATTAAAGGAAAAGTAAGGTAGAAACAAGATTGGGGATAAATTTTGGGGAAAACAGGCAGAATTGAGAGGCCCATGGGGAAAACTGAAAGCCAAAGAGCTCTTTCCTCATCTACAATCGGCTTGCACGTCTCGGATGCACTTTGAAAGTGTGCTCTGTAAGGTAAGATGAATGCGAGCATGAAGAAAAAAAGTAAAAGGTGAATGACCGAACTCACCCCTCCCTCTTGTTCTGCCTGTCACTCAGCTTATGCTTGTCTCTCGATCTGCTTTGGAAGGCATAAGATCTTACTTCAGGACTTGCTTCCAGTCCCCAAAGTTCTAACAAGTTTGAAGAGCAAGCTTGAGGTTGGTTTGCTCACCAAAGATAAAAATATCCGCTTGTTGCTTCTAATGTGTGTTTGCGGCAGAAAAGTAGAGGGAAAAGATATACAGGGAGAAGAGGACGTAATCTTTAAGAAGTTCTCTGGTATCAACCAGCATCTGTACTTGGGCTCATTTGGGAAGTGTTTAAAAGCTGGGGTTAGGGGTGAATTTGCGAAAGGGTCTTTTCTTTCTCCTTGGAGACATTTTATTATATTTGCCCTGGAGGGTCTTATATTTTTTGAAAGAGAAAGGAGTGCATCACCCAGATTTCCAGATTTGTACTTAATTGATCTCTGGGGTGGTGTGGAGAACATATATTCATATAAATGCTCTGAGGACACTGCTTATTAAGCTCTATCCCAGTGGCCAGTTCCTCTGATCCCCCAAGGCTAATCAAGATCTCTTCTTACAAAAAAAGTCTCTACTGGTATTACTTGGTGAGCAAAGTCAGGGTGGCTGAGGAGCACAAAGGATAAGATAAACACTCTGCAGGAGAAAACAAGATTTCCAAACAGCCGTACTTGGTCTCTTCAGTCGTGTCTGACTCTTAGCGACTCCAGGGACTGTAGCCCAGGCTCTTCTGTCCATGGGATCTCCAGGCAAGAATGCTGGAGCGAGTTGCCATTTCCTACTCCAGGGGGTCTTCTTGGCTTAGGGATCCAACCCATGCCTCCTGTGTCTCCTGCATTAGCAGGTGGATTCCTTACCCCTGAGCCACCTGGTTATGGACATTTTCATTTTATTTGCTAATCAACACATAATTTCCTAATGACTCATTTTGAGCTTGTCTTATCTAGCTATTCCAAAGAGTGTAATATATTCACTTGTTTTCTGGAAGTATCATGTTCACATTATTCACAGATACTTAGTGTTCCTAATGTAATTAGTGTTAAATAATTAGTGTTCCTAATCTCAGAGTAATAAAAATTGACAGGGATAGCAAAGGTCATTGTTTATAAAAATCACTAGGCCAAGATTTTCAGAAAATGAAGAAGTCTTTTTAAAACTATGTCCAAATTAGTTGGCATTTTAACTAAAACATATAGTTCATATTTAATGACAGTATATAGTTACTTCAGAACAACTATAATAAAGATTATCATACATTTCTAATAAACTGGTATCAGAATATTATAGTTGGTGGTATTTCTTTGGAGACAAATGGAAATTTAAAAATCACATTGATAATCTGTCCTATTTGAATAGCTCTTATATAATGGTTTTCATATAGGTTGTACATCACATGATCCTCACACAAATATCCGATGTTGACATGTTTGAATGCATCTCACAGATGAAGCATGCACTTATGTGAGGTCAGTTGAAGGTCACAAGGCCACACAGATTGAACTAGGTGGGATTCAATCCTATGCTGTGTGATAACCTTAGTCTTTTTAAAAAAATGCTATGATGCCCACTGTTTGAGATTGCTCTTTCATTTTGTCTTGATGTCTCTTTTTAGGATTAATCTCAAAAATATACAAGCAACTCCTCCAGCTCAACTCCAGAAAAATAAATGACCCAATCAAAAAAATGGGCCAAAGAACTAAACAGACATTTCTCCAAGGAAGACATACAGATGGCTAAAAAACACATGAAAAGATGCTCAACATCACTCATTATCAGAGAAATGCAAATCAAAACCACAATGAGGTAACCATTACACACCAGTCAGGATGGCTGCTATCCAAAAGTGTACAAGCAATAAATGCTGGAGAGGGTGTGGAGAAAAGGGAACCCTCTTACACTGTTTGTGGGAATGCAAACTAATATAGCCACTATGGAAAACAGTGTGGAGATTTCTTAAAAAACTGGAAATAGAACGGCCATATGACCCAGCAATCCCACTTCTGAGCATACACACCAAGGAAACCAGATCTGAAAGAGACACGTGCATCCCAATGTTCATCACAGCACTGTTTATCATAGCCAGGACATGGAAGCAACCTAAAGGCCCATCAGCAGAGGAATGGATAAAGAAGCTGTGGTACATATACACCATGGAATATTACTCAGCCATTAAAAAGAATTCATTTGAATCAGTTCTAATGAGATGGATGAAACTGGAGCCCATTATACAGAGTGAAGTAAGCCAGAAAGACAAAGACCATTACAATATACTAACACATATATATGGAATTTAGAAAGATGGTAATGATAACCGTATATGCAAAACAGAAAAAGAGACACAGATGTATAGAACAGTCTTTTGGACTCTGTGGGAGAAGACGAGGGTGGGATGTTTCAAGAGAACAGCATCGAAACATGTATATTATCTAGGGTGAAACAGATCACCAGCCCAGGTTGGATGCATGAGACAAGCTCTCGGACCTGGTGCACTGGGAAGACCTAGAGGGAGCGGGTGGAAGGGAGGGTGGGAGGGGGGGTTGGGATGGGGAACACATGTAAACCCATGGCTGATTCATTTCAATGTATGACAAAACCCACTATAATAAAAAAAAAATAAAAAAAAAGAATACCAAAAAAGAAAAGAATTAAACAATATGATTTGTTTAAAATGGTACTGTGAATGTGAACTTGCAATGTATCTGTTCTCAATCACATTATTTTTCTCAAAATGTATTTGTTTATTAATGTTACTCATCATTTACAATATGCCCAGGGAAATTCTCCATGTGCCTGTTCTGATTTATTTACAGAAATCGAAGTACATGAAAGTTTTGAGCTCACGTACTTAAGGAGCTCATGGTAGAGTACTTAGAGCTTGTGTGTGCCCAGTCATGTCTGACTCTTTGCAACCCCATGGGCTGTATCCTGCAAGGCTGCTCTGTCCATGGGATTTCCCAGACAAGAACACTGAAATGGATTGCTATTTCCTTCACCAGGGGATCTTCCACACTCAGGGATCAAACCCCCTCTCTTGCATCTCCTGCATCAGCAGGCAGGTTCTTTACAAGCTGAGCCACTGGCAAGTCAAAATGCTGGGTTCTCACGTAGATTTTAGGGCTTCCCCACTAGCTCAGCTGGTTAAGAATCCACCTGCAATGCAGGAGGCCCCGGTTCGATTCCTGGGTTGGGAAGATTCCCTGGAGAAGGGAGAGGCTCCCCACCCCAGTATTCTGGCCTGGAGACCTCCATGGACTACAGTCCACGGGATCACAGAGAGTTGGACAGGCTGAGTGACATTCACTCTCTTGTGGATTTGAGTCCCGATTGTTGTTGTTCAGTTGCTCAGTCATGCCTGACTCTTTGCGACCCTATGGACTGAACCCACCAGGCTCCTCCATCCACGGGATCCTCCAGGCAAGAATACTGCAGCAGCTTGTCATCTCCTTCTCCATTTAGTCCCTCAGTCACCACTTAATACTCACTCTACTCTGTTCCATTGATCTATATTTCTGTCTTTGTGCCAGTACCAGACTGTCTTGATGACTGTGGCTTTGTAGTAGAGCCTGAAGTCAGGCAGGTTGATTCCTCCAGTTCCATTCCTCTTTCTCAAGATTGCTTTGGCGATTCGAGGTTTTTTTTTTTTTTTGTATTTCCATACAAATTGTGAAATTATTTGTTCTAGTTCTGTGAAAAATACCATTGGTAGCTTGAAAGGGATTGCATTGAATCTATAGATTACTTTGGGTAGTATACTCATTTTCACAGTATTGATTCTTCCAATCTATGAACACGGTATATTTCTCCATCTGTTTATGTTCTCTTTGATTTCTTTCATCAGTGTTTTATATTTTCCATGTATAGGTCTTTCATTTTTTAAGGTAGATATACTCCTGAGTATTTTATTCTTTTGTTGCAATGGTGAATGGTATTCACCAGAAATTCCTTAACTTCTCTTTCTGTTTTCTCACTGTTAGTGTATAGGAATGCAAGGGATTTCTCTGTGTTAATTTTATATCCTGCAACATTACTGTATTCATTGATTAGCTCTAGTAATTTTCTGGTAGAATCTTTAGGATTTTCTATGTAGAGGATAATGTCATCTGCAAACAGAGATAAATCCACATACCTATGGACACCTTATCTTTGACAAAGGAGGCAAGAATATACAATGGAAAAAAGACAACCTCTTTAACAAGTGGTGCTGGGAAAACTGGTCAACCACTTGTAAAAGAATGAAACTAGAACACTTTCTAACACTACACACAAAAATAAACCCAAAATGGATTAAAGGTCTAAATGTAAGACCAGAAACTATAAAACTCCTAGAGGAGAACATAGGCAAAACTCTCTCTGACATAAATCACAGCAGGATCCTCCATGACCCACCTCCCAGAATATTGGAAATAAAAGCAAAAATAAACAAATGGGGCCTAATGAAACTTAAAAGCTTTTGCACAACAAAGGAAACTATAAGCAAGGTGAAAGGACAGCCCTCAGATTGGGAGAAAATAATAGCAAACAAAGCAACAGACAAAGGATTAATCTCAAAAATACAGAAGCAACTCCTCCAGCTCAACTCCAGAAAAATAAATGACCCAATCAATAAATGGACCAAAGAACTAAACAGACATTTCTCCAAAGAAGACATACAGATGGCTAATAAACACATGAAAAGATGCTCAACATCACTCATTATCAGAGAAATGCAAATCAAAACCACAATGAGGTACCATCTCATGCCAGTTAGAATGCCTGCTATCCAAAAGTCTACAAGCAATAAATGCTGGAGAGGGTGTGGAGAAAAGGGAACCCTCTTACACTGTTGGTGGGAATGCAAACTAGTATAGTCACTATGGAAAACATTGTGGAGATTCCTTAAAAAACTGGAAATAGAACTGCCATATGACCCAGCAGTCTCACTTCTGGGCATACACACCAAGGAAACCAGATCTGAAAGAGACACATGCACCCCAATGTTCATCGCAGCACTGTTTATAATAGCCAGGACATGGAAGCAACCTAGATGCCTATCAGCAGAAGGATGGATAAGGAAGCTGTGGTACATATACACCATGGAATGTTACTCAGCCATTAAAAAGAATTCATTTGAATCAGTTCTAATGAGATGGATGAAACTGGAGCCCATTATACAGAGTGAAGTAAGCCAGAAAGACAAAGACCAATACAGTATACTAACACATATATATGGAATTTTAAAAGATGGTAACAATAACCCTATATGCAAAACAGAAAAAGAGAGACACAGATGTACAGAAGAGACTTTTGGACTCTGTGGGAGAAGGCGCGGGTGGGATGTTCTGAGAGAATAGCATCGAAACAAGTACACTATCAAGGGTGAAACAGATCACCAGACCAGGTTGGATGCATGAGACCAGTGCTCGGGGCTGGTGCACTGGGAAGACCCAGAGGGATGGGGTGGGGAGGGAGGCGGGAGGGGGGGCCAGGATGGGGAACACATGTAAATCCATGTGTGGCAAAAACCACTACAATATTGTAAAGTAATTAGCCTCCAACTAATAAAAATGAAAATAAATAAAAAATAAAATTTATGATTCTAAGGGGAAAAAAAGAAAACACGTCACTCTACAATTCAGGCACACTTCCACGAGGTGGCAGCAAAATTCCATAAGCAGTGGTTCACCAACCTTTTAGGCACCAGGGACAGGTTTCAGGGAAGACAATGTGTCCATGGATGGGGGTGTGGGGGGGAGTTGGTTTTGGGAGGATTATTCAAGCGTGTTGCATTCATTGTGCACTGTATTTCTGTCATTACATCACCTCCACGTCAGACTGTCAGGCGTTAGAGAGGGAGGTTGGGGACCCCTGCTATAGGGCGTCTAAACTAGTTGGCATCTTTGAAAATAATGGTTTGTTAATTAATACTCTTGAATTGTGGTGCTGGAGAAGACTCTTGAGAGTACCTTGGACTGCAAGGAGATCAAACCAGTCCATCCTAAAGGTAATCAGCCCTGAATGTTCATTGGAAGGACTGATGTTGAAGCTGAAGCTCCAATACTTTGGTCACCCGATGCAAAAAATTGACTCACTGGAAAAGATCCTGATGCTGGGAAAGATTGAGAGTAGGAGGAGAAGGGGACAACAGAGGATGAGATGGTTGGATGGTGTATTGACTTAATGAACATGAGTTTGAGCAAACTCCAGGAGTAGCAAACTCCAGGGAAGCCTAGCATACCGCAGTCCATGGTGTTGCAAAGAATCTGACAGGACTTAGCTACTGATGGACAACAGCAGGGTAGTTATCTCAGTTGTAACAATGTTGTTTGAGCTCTTAAAGTCTTCTTTACTGCTTCTGTGTATATGAAAGTGAAAGTTGCTTAGTTGTGTCTGACTCTTTGCAACTCCATGTCCTGAATTCTCCAGGGCAGAATATATATATATAAAAATATATATTCATAAATAATATTTATAAATATTTATAAATATTTATAATAAATATAAATACATATTTATTTATAATAAATAAATATTAAATAAATAAATATTAAAATAAATATTAAAATAAACATATATTTATTTATAATAAATATTTATTTATATAAATATTATATATATCCTGATCTAGGAATGGAACCAGGGTCTCTTGCACTGCAGGCAGATTCTTTACCAACTCAGCTATCAGGGAAGCCCTTAAAATTTTTTAGGGCTTTTAAATATTAATTTTTGTTGGAGTATAGTTGCTTTATGATGTTATGTTAGTTGCTACTGTAAAGTGAGTCTATATATATATACATATATCCCCTCTTTTTTAATTTCCTTTTCATTTAGGTCAACACAGAGCACTGACTGGTTGCATATATGATTTAAAGCCCTCCCAAACCTCTAAATGTCCTTCACTATTGTACCTTATCTTTGGTTGGAGAAGGAAATGGCAACCCACTCCAGTATTCTTGCCTGGAGCGTCCCATGGCCAGAGAAGCCTGGCGGGCCCCAGCTGGGGTCACAAAAGAGTCAGAGACGACTGAGAGACTAATACGACATTATCTTTGGAATGCCCGGTGAAAAGACTGTGAATCTATGTAATCTTAATGTTTTTACTTATTGCCAGTGGAAGAAATACTTACTGAGATAACTTTTAAACTCCAATTTGAAAATCAAGATTGCATTTTACCTCCAAGCACCTCTGGGTTTTTACTTTGAAGCACTTAAAGTATTCTTTAAAAATAGGCATAATAAAATGTTAAACAAACATGAAAGCAAATCCTATTTTAGGAGGAGCTGCCAGCAAACAAACTCTAAGAGGCATAGAATCTTGGTGAGTTAAATTTTGGGTTGAATTACAAAGAAATATTTCCTAAGTATTTGTAATTCTATATGGAGTTTCCTTGCTTTTTGTGTTTTCATACATTCTGATGCTTTCTTAAACTGCTTTAAATTCTTTAATTTAGCCATATTTGAAATTTTATATTTTAAAGTAAGGATATGGAGAGTTTATGGTTATATCTGCTTCCCTGGTAGCTCAGTTGGTAAAGAATCTGCCTGCAATGCAATAGACCCTGGTTCGATTCCTGGGTGGGGAAGATCTGTTGAAGAAGGGGTAGGCTACCCACTCCAGTGTTCATGAGCTTCCCCTGTGGATCAGTTGGTAAAGAATCTGCCCACAATGTGGGACACCTGGGCTCAATCCCTGGGTTGGGAAGGTTCCCTGGAGAAGGGAACAGCTACCCACTCCAGTATTCAGAATACTCACTTAAGTATTCAGAATACAGTATTCTGGCCTGGATCATACAGTCCATGGGATCTCAAAGAGTCGGACATAACTTTCATTTCATTTTGATGGTTGTATCTAGATGAGTTAAATAAGGCAACTTTCTCATTCTTAAACTTTTTGTAGAGAAGCTTGACAAATACACTGTGTGTCCCTACTCTACATTTTCCTGGCCGGTGTGGACATTGCTAATTTATAATTTGGTCTTTATATGTGACCTTCTTTGTAGATAACCATTATCACTGTAATCAGAGTTTGCATAGCAGATGAAATCTATTACCACTCTCTTTTATCAGCCTTTTTTAATCCCAAGAAAATGTAAAGGTCATAATTAGAGGTTTACCTTCTAAACGATCGCAGATCTGAATTCAGTATCAAAACTCATTCATAGTTAGTTGAGTTTGACTCTCCTAGCCTTCAGATTTCCTGGACCAGTTTATCTTCAAGCCTAGCAAAGAAAGTTTCTCTTGACAAGAAAATCTTGCCATCTCTCCTTCACACTCTATTCTGGGGGTCACTTATCTGCTTTTCTTTGAACAATCTGCATGACTAAAAATTTCCCCTGAATTTGTTTATTACTGTTTGTCAAGGGCTTCCCAGGTGGTGCTCATGGTAAAGAACACGCCTGCCGATGCAGGAAACATAAGAGATCTGAGTTTGATCCCTGGGTCAGGGAAATCCTCTGGAGGAGGGCATGGCAACCCACTCCAGTATTCTTGCCTGGAGAATCCCATGGACAGAAAAGCCTGGCGGGTTACAGTCCACGGGGTCGCAGAGAGTCGGGCACGACTCAGACTGATGCTTTCACTTTCACCTTCATATAGAATTATTTCTGTCAGCTCATCTTTATTTTTAGACTGAAGATTGCTAACTTGATCTCCATGAAACAGATGAACTTTTTTTAGTAAACTTTACCCCGATGTAAGGCCTTTCTGGGTGTCACTAGAAGCAAGGAATCTGCCTGCAAGTGCAGGAGAAGAGAGATGCAGGTTTGATCCCTGGGTTGGGAAGATCCCCTGGAATAGGAAATGGCATTACACTCCACTATTCTTGCCTGGAGAATCCCACGGAGGGAGTCTAGTGGGCTACAGTCCGTGGGGCCACAAAGAGTTGGACATGACTGAGCACATTCCTATAGAGAAAGTTTCAAAAAACAAAAATTTTTCAAAAAACAAAAAATCTCATGCATCCAACCTGGGTGCACTGGGAAGACCCAGAGGGATCGGGTGGGGAGGGAGGTGGGAGGGGGGATCGGGATGGGGAATACATGTATATCCAGGGCTGATGCATGTCAGTGTATGACAAAAACCACAACAATATTGTAAAGTAATTAGCCTGCAACTAATTAAAACAAAACAAAACAAAATAACCCACCAAAAAAATCAGTTTCTCAAAATTTCAGCCTTTTGGAGGCTGAGGAATTCTTGGAGAGGGAGCCCAATTTCCCTAGGCCCAGCAGGGGTGAAGGGGGTGGTTAACAGACTCACAAAAAGCAGCACAACCAGGTTGTAATGATGTTGGGAGCAGCACCTAACATGTGAAAGGGTTGAGGAGCTGTTTTCATCAGGATGAAACTAAGTCACAGCAAAAATCTCTAGGCTGTGACCCTAGAGATAGGATTGGCCTCCCTGGTAGCTCAGAGGGTGAAGCGTCTGCCTGCAGTGCGGGAGACCCAGCTTCAATCCCTGGGTCGGGAAGATCTCCTGGAGAAGGAAATGGCAACCCACTCTAGTACTCTTGCCTGGGAAATCCCATGGATGAAGGAGCCTTGTGGGCTACAGTCCATGGGGTCACAAAGAGTCAGAGATGACTGAGAGACTTCACTTTCACTTTCAGTTAACATTATTGAGTGATACATATATGATATATATATATATTTGATAGGCTCAAATATTTACTGAGCCTATCATGCCTGTCCATGAGGTTTCCCAGGCAAAAATTATATATATATAATTTTTTTTCATTAGCTCTAGGCTAAGATGTGCTTATTCACATCTCATTTCAGGATCACATCAATCTATTTGAGGTAGGAATTATCACACCAGTTTTAAAAGTGAGGAAACTGATATTTAAAAGATTTAAAATTTTGTTAAGTGTGGACTCGTGGGCACAGTGGAGGAAGGAGAGGATAGGACAAATTAAGGGAGTAGAATGGACATATTCACTACCATACGCCACAGAGACGGCTAGTGGGAAGCTGCTGCCTAGCACAGGGGGGCACCTGGAGGCTCTGTGATGACCTAGAGGGGTGGGGGGTTGGGAGGCTCAGGAGGGCGGGGATGTATGAGCACATACGGCTGGTTCATGTTGTTGTACAGCAGAAACTAACACAACATCCTAAAGCAATTATACTCCAATTAAAAAAATATATGTGGATGGAATGGTAAGAATCTGGGGTTTGATTCAAAATAATCCATCAGGAAAGGACTGTCAGAGGATAAAGATGAAACAAGATATTGCTAACCAAGGGGGTACATAGAGGTTAATTATATTAATCTGTTTATCAGCATATGTGTTTGGAACTTTCCATTATAGAAAAATTTTTTGTAAAGGAAAAAATAAACACCGCTTGGAAAAAAATTAAAAACTTGTTACATGTCTGTACGAATAAAATGACAGAGCCAGAATTGGAACCCACCTCTCTTAGTTAGAAGTATGTTCTTTAAGCGCTGTTATTTTAGCACATGCCTCAGTCTGTTTGTGTGTGGTTTCCTGCTAATGAAGGGTCTCTTGAAATGGAAGGCTGCCCACCAACACAGCAGGAAGTCTCCTTGGCCCTGGATCAGGGGAAGGTCAAGGAGAACATGGCAAGGGGCTGTGACTGAGACTCTGGCGACAGGTGGTTGGCCCTGTTCTCCACCACCCCCAGAGAGTAATGAGCGCTCAGCAATGTTTAGCTCTGATGACTGCTGCTTTTTTACCTTTGGACCCAGGAGTGAGTGACAAAGCCCACGTGGAGGCAGAGTGTGGCTACCCGTCTCCATAACGTAATTACGTAATGATGCATCAAGGGCCATTGGAAGACCTGATAATCAAGGAAGGGATTCCAGAAGCAGATGCTACTGTTTGCCTGAGGCCAAAGTATAAAAAAACGGACCGAACCAGAGGCCAGAGGTAGAGCTGATGAAACAGACATAGAGCATTGGGGAACGCAGATGGACTGAAATTTGTAAAAGATGTTATTGGAGCAAAGCGACCAATAATTCTTCTCTTTTGGCTTCAGAACTCAGGACACTTCTGCCTGATGTAACTCAGTAAGTTTAGCTCCGTTCCTCCTGCCTCACTTACTCAACAAATGACAACTCTAAATTTAAGCACTTCCCACATTTTATCTGTATAAGGGGCAGAGTAAATCTATTCATCTCCAGGGATGATTAAATGAGTTAATATAAATCAAGTCCTTAGAACAGTGCCTGGTACTCAGTAAGCCCTAATAAATGGTTGTGATTTTATTTTATATCGCATATTGTGTGCTGAGTCACTTAGTCGTGTCTAACTCTTGTGACCCATGGACTGTACACCACCAGGCTCTTCTGTCCATGAGGTTTCCCAGGCAAGAATACTGGAGTGGGTTGCCATTTCCTCCTCTGGCGGGGGGGGGGGTCTTCCCAATCCCAGGATCAAATCTGGGTCTCTTGCACCTCTTGCATTGGCAGGCAGATTCTTGACCACTGTACCACATGGGAATCCTCCAGTTACATGTTATATTATTATAACTGAGCACTTATTATAAGCCAAACACTCTGTTAAACTCTATGAATAAACAGTGAAGAAAATTCATTCATTAAACAAATATTTACTGAGCCTATGTCCCAGACACTGTTCCAGGGACTCAGGATAGATAAATACACAGAACAAATACAACTCTCTGCCTGCCTTTGAGTAGCTTATGTTCATAGGGAAGATTTCATTAAGATAAGAAACACCAAACTCATCTAATCTCCTCTTTGATAAGATGAATAGATCAATATTATAGTGAAGAATTGTCTGTTCTTCTTCTTTTTTTTTAATTAGCATCCCAAATCTTTCTTTAATAAAAGAATGTATATTTATTACTAGCCTAGGATTTTGTGAAAGTGTTAGTGGCTCAGTCGTGTCCAACTCTTTGTGACTGTGGCCAGCCAGGTTCCTCCATCCATGGAATTCTCCAGGCAAGAATACTGGAGTGGGTAGCCATCCCCTTCTCCAGGGGATCTTCCTAACCCAGGAATTGAACCTGGGTCTTCTGCATTGCAGGCAGATTCTTTACCATCTGAGCCACCAGTGAAGTCAATAGGACTTTGTATATACATTGCAATTGTAAATATAAAAATCCTATACACCATATATAAATATGAAAGTCCTATACACCATAGGACTTTGTAAATACATTGCAATTGCAAATATGAAAATCAGTTCCAACACATTTATTAAATTAATGTCTTTAAAGAAAGGGACTTAATAATCATAATAAGAACAAACTACAGTGAAAGGTGCATAGGATGGATGTCTAGTGTTCAGAGCGCAAGTTGGCCGCAGTCACTGCTCTGTGGTGAAATGAGACGCGGTTGCAAGATTATCTGGATCACAGTTAGTTTTCTTGGCTTTTACTGTTCAGGCAGTGAATAATTGTGGGGAGATTTAAAACTTTTAGAAAATACAAAGCTAGGAAGAGTACTTACTTATTTTTAACAATTTGATAGAAATATCTTTAACAGACAAAAATTGCATACAGTTAAGGTGTGCAACTTAATGTTTATACACATATATATGCATACACTATAAAAAGACCAACATAATCAAGTTAAATAACTTATCTATCAACTCTACATAGTTACCTGTGTGTGTTTGTGTGTCTGTGTGAATGTTTAGTGTGAGAAGATTTAACTTAAGATCTATCCTCTTAGTAAACTCCGGGAGGTGGCGACGGACAGGGAGGCCTTCCATGCTGCAGTCCGTGAGGTTGCAAAGAGTTGGACATGGCTGAGCGGCTGAACTGAGCTGATCCCCTTAGAAAACTTTCAATATATGGTAACGTTCCCTGTTGTCACCATGATGTTCATTAGACCTCCAGAACTTACTTATCCTGTGTGAGTGAAACCTTGTACCCTCTGACCAACATCTCACTCTTCCCTTCACCCCTCCAGCCCATGGCAACCATTGGTCTACTCTTTACTTTTACGAATTTGACTTTTTAAGATTCCACATGTAAGTGGGGTCATGCAGAATTTGACTGTCTGTGTTGGCTTATTTCATTTTGCAAAGTGTCCTCCATGTTTGTCTGCATTGTCACAAATGACAAGATTTTCCTTCTTTTTTCAGGCTGAATAGTATTCCATTATCTGTCTGTTTATCTTAAATTTTCTTTATCCATTCATCTGTCAAGTTTAGATTGTTTCCATATCTTGACTATTGTGAATAATGCTGCAGTGAACATGGACATATATCTCTTCAAGGTACTGATTTCATTTCCTTTGGATATATACCCAGAAGTGGAATTGCTGGGTCATGTAGTAGTTCTGTTTTTATTTTTGCAGGAACCTCCATACTACTTTCCATAGAGGCTGAACTCATTTACATTTTCACCAATAGTGTGCAGAGGTTCCCTTTTCTCTACCTCCTCACCAACAATTGTTAATAATAACCATCTTAAAAGGTGGAAGGTGATATGTCATTGTGGTTTTGATTTCCATTTCTCTGACAGTTAGTGATGTTGAGAATCTATTCATGTAAAACAATTTTTAATATGATGAATGATGAACACAATCATCATTCAATCAATGGTTGCAGTGGTTGCAAACATGCCTGGGTAATCAAATTCCATAAAATAATAAAATACATAAACTTTAATTGTACCATCAAGTCTTCCCCAGGGCACTTCTGCCTTTTTACATCCATTTATATTTCTTCATTTTGATGCTATTGTCAGTGCCAGCCTGTATTTCTTAATGCAGAGTGTTTATGGGCTTACCTCATGTCTTAAAAATAATAATTTGGTCTGGCCTGATGACATCCAAATTTCCCCGTGCCTCTCCCTAAGTATTATCCTTCAATATGCAATGAATCCTTCCCAACTTCTCTTGCTCAGAAAGTACTGGTTTCTGCTTTTCCATGACTTGGCCAATTTCAGTCAACTTTGCTGTTGCTTCCTTCTTTCTCCCCACACCCAAAGGTATGCAAATAGCACTGTATCCCATAATGATGCTGATCAAGCTAGTCCAAATTTTGAGCTTTTTATGATTTTATGCAGTGATTTGTATAAAAACTTATTATAGGGACTTTCCTGGTGGTCCAGTGGCTAAGACTCCATACTCGCCGAGCAGGGAGCCTGGGTTGGTGGGGGAACTGGATCCCACATGCAGCACCTGAAGGTCCCGCATGCCACGACTGAGATGTGGGGCAGCTAAATAAATAAATAAAAATAAATATTTAAAAAGTTTATATAATTAGAAAAAATGCCTAGTTCTAAGCATGCATTTACTGATACATGTATATACACTGCACATTTGTGTGTTTATATGTATTTATATCCCTTTCCCTTTAATTTTGCTACCTAAAAGAATGGATTGTTTTTGTTATGGGTTGAATCTCCTCCCTCAAAATGGAACATGCAAAATACTATAACCAGTTGTATTTACTTCCTTTTTTGGATTCTTATACTGCTGCTAAGTCAATTCAGTTGCGACCGACTCCATGCGACCCCATAGATGGCAGCCCACCAGGCTCCCCCTTCCCTGGGATTCTCCAGGCAAGAACACTGGAGTGGGTTGCCATTTCCTTCTCCAATGTGTGAAAGTGAAAAGTGAAAGTGAAGTCGCTCAGTCGTATCCGACTCTTAGCCACCAGTGGACTGCAGCCTACCAGGCTCCTCCATCCATGGGAGTTTCCAGGCAAGAGTACTGGAGTGGGGTGCCATTGCCTTCTCCATTCTTATACTAAATATATGTAAAATAGAAAAAATTCTTAACTTTATTGCTAACCTGGGTTGATATTTTCAAGTCAGAAAGTCTAAAAAGCCATAAGAAACCCAAACGTAAAGGAGCCCTGAGACGCAATCTTCCATTTTTCAACTGAGAGAATAAAAAGATTAAATGACTTTTCCACTGTCTCCAGGGAGTTGGGAATAGAGTTTCAAACAGAATTCAGATTTCTGACTCCCAGTCAGATTTCTGACTCCTCTATTAGATCGCTACTCTTGTCAGCAAAGTATAGAGCACGCCGATTTTAAATAGTATGAAGGGATTATCATAGGCTGACTTGTTCTGAGAAGACTGCCTAGCAGGTGGCTAAATTTGGTATCAGCTGTATGATATTATAGGAAATATCCACTGGTAACAAAGTCTAACCGACCACAGGATTGCTTCCCTGTTTTATGCAGGAAGCAGGTCTGGGGCTGCAGGAAGGAACAGCACCATTGTGACAAAATTCTTCCTCCTGAAATTTTCAGGGCAGCCCCGAATGAAGGTTTTCCTTTTTGCATTATTTCTGGGCATTTGGGCTTCCCTAGGAGCTCAGATGACACGACTGAGTAACTTCACTTTCACTTTTCACTTTCATGCATTGGGGAAGGCAATGGCAGCCCACTCCAGTGTTCTTGCCTGGAGAATCCCAGGGACAGGGGAGCCTGGTGGGCTGCCGTCTATGGGGTGGCACAGGTCGGCCACGACTGAAGCGACTTGGCAGCAGCAGCAGCAGCTCAGACGGTAAAAGGTCCGCCTGCAATGTGGGAGACCTGGGTTTGATCCCTGGGTCGGGAAGATCCCCTGGAGAAGGAAATGGCAACCTAGTCCAGCACTCTTGCCTGGAAAATTCCATGGATGGAGGAGCCTGGTAGGCTACAGTCCATGGGCCCGCAAAGAGTCGGACATGACTGAGCAACTTCAGCTCACTGGGCATTTACCTCCCGACCCTAGCCTGGAACCTGAGCCTCATCGCCGTCATCAGGGTGCACTCACAGCTCCACACGCCCATGTTCGTCTTCCTCGGTAACTGTCCTTCCTGGACATCCGCTGTGTGTCCTCCACGGCCCCCAAGACGCCCTCTGACATCAGCGCAGCGCAGAAAACCATGTCCTTGGCGGGCTGCGCCATGCAGCGCTTGGGCTTCCGCAGGCTGGGGCCGACGCGTGCTTCCTCTCGGCGGCCGTGGCGCTGAGCGCGGGGCTGCGACCGGCAGCGGCGGGTTCCTCGGTTCTGTGGCTGAAACCTGCCCGGCCTATCGGCACGATTTCTGCGGGCCCAACGCGATCAACCACTTCTTCTGCGACCCTCCTCCAGTGCCGGTTCTGTCCTGCTCTGATGCGTTCCCCCGCCGGGTGGTGACCTTCCTCGCGGGTGCGGGCGTGGGGCGCGGTCTGTCCTTGTGGCCCTCATCTCCTGTGGTTGCACCGCTGCCGCCGTCCTGTCAGGTCAGCTAAGGGGAGGACCAAGGCCTTCAGCACCCGTGCCTCTCATCTGGCTGCTGGGACCCTCTCCTCCGGTTCTGGTCTCTTCATGTACCCGCGCGAGTTCCAGCTACTCCCTGGACGGGACAAGGTGGTGTCCATGTTCACTGCTCTGCTGATCCCTGTGTAAATCCCATCATCTGCAGTCTTAGGAACAAGGACATTAAAGATGCCATGAGGAAAGCTGTGTAATTTCTCATGGGCATTGCTTTTTCTGACCCTGATATAATGTTGGCAATGAAGCTGTGAGCTGGCTCACTTGTTCAGACTCATGCAGCTTTGGACTAGTTGATCTACATAATTTGTGCTGATCACGCCCACCCCCACCCCCTTTTTTTCAATATCCCTCTAATAAGTTTCCTATTGCTTATTGGAAAAAAGGTTTGGCCATTTGTTTCTAGAATGAATAGCAGTTGTATAGATTGAGATTAGCAGAAAACGGCACCATGACGAAGACTGATCAACTTGGAATATCAAAGTACGAGTGTGTGTCTGTAGGCAGAAGACATTGAAAAAATTGTTAGTCCAGTATTCAAGCTGGAGATTCTTCAGGTAGGTCCAGAATATAGCACTGTAACCTGAGGAGGGGGATTGTTGCTTAGTTTCTAAGACGTGTTGGGCTCTTTTGTGACCCCACGGACTGTAGCCCACCAGGCTTCTCTACCCGTGGGGATTCTCCAGGCAAGACTGTTGGAGTGGGTTTCCATGCCCTCCTCCAGGGATCTTCCCAACCCAGGAATCAAACCAGGGTCTCCTGCATTGCAGGCGGATTCTTTACCAGCTGAGCTACCAGGGAAGCCCTATACAGTTGCTAAGTGTTCTTAAAGCATCAGACTTATGGTTATTAATCTAAATATGCCATCTTTATTTTTGCGGTCTTATGCAAGTTACTTACAAGCTCCATTTTTCTCATGTGTAAAATGAGAATAATAACTGTATCTACCTCATTGAATTGATGCAACAATTAAGTGAGAATATACATGAGAAGGACTTAGCCGAGTGCCTGGTATATGGTTGTGTTGTTGTTGTTTAGTCTCCGAGTCGTGTCCAACTTTTGTGACCTCTTGGACTGTAGCCCACCAGGCTCTTCTGGGATTTCCCAGGCAAGAATACTGGAGTGAGCTGCCATTTCCTTCTCCAGGGGATCTTCCAGAGCCAGGAATTTAACACACATCTCCTGCATTGGCAGGTGGATTCTTTACCACTGAGCCACCAGGGAAGCCCCTGCCTGGTATATAATAATATTTAATAAATGTTAGCTCATATTGTTAGCCATTTAGTCAATATTACTAGTCAATTTTGTTCAAAGCAGGAGAAATTCAGGTTAATGTGCTAAAAAGAGACAAAGCACGTAGCTTTATAATGTCTACTCAAATTGGGACATAGTAGTCTCAGTAAAAGGCATGTCTATAATTTCTCACATTTGCCACTTCTTTTGTATATTAGGAAGCAGTTCTTTGGGAAGTAGAAAGAACTTAAGCTCATAGAACTGGCCACGTGTGGAAATCTTATCACTGTGCTAATTTTTTAAAATTAATTTTGATTGAAGTGTAGTTGCTTCACAATGTTGTGATAGTTTCTATTGTATGGTAAAATGAGTCAGCCATGTGGGTACAGATACCCCTTCCCTTTTGGACTGCCTTCCCATTCAGCTCACCACAGTACGTTAAATAGAGGTCCCTGTGCTATATACACAGTCAGTTATCTATATTATACATGGTATCAATTTGCTGTTGTTCAATTGCTAAGTCATGTATGACTCTTTGCAAACCAATGGACTGCAGCACACCAGGCTCCTCTGTCCTCCACTGTCTCCCTGACTTTGCCCACATTCATGTCCATTGAGTTGGTGATGCCATCCAACCATCTCATCCTCTGCTGCCCCCTCTCCTTGAACCTTCCATCTTTCCCAACATCAGGGTCTTATCCAATGAGTTGGCTCTCCACATCAGGTGGCCAAAGTATTGGAGTTTCAACTTCAGCATCAGTCCTTCTAATGAATATTCAGGACTGATTTCCTTTAGGATGGACTGGTTGGATCTCCTTGCAGTCCAAGGGACTCTCAGGTGTATTCTCCAGCACTAGAATTCAAAATCACCAATTTTTCAGTGCTCAACCTTCTTTATGGTCCAACTCTCACATCTGCCCATGACTACTGGAAAACCATAGCTTTGACTAGACAGAATTTTGTCGGCAAAGTGATGTCTCTACTTTTTAATATGCTGTCTAGGCTTGTCATAGCTGTGTGATAATTCTTTCTGCTCCCTGGACACCTTGTCTTTTTCTTATGGCCATTTTCCTCCACCTTTCTTTATATGTGCTCCGTTTCACTAATTCTCCTACTGCCAGAGTCAGTACACAAGCCTGATGCTTTGGATTTATGTGAAGCTGTCACTGGTCTATTATTATTTCTATTTTTTTTTCCTGAACAAAGATTCTGACTATAAGATCTTTATAAAAATCTCTTTTGCTTGGCTATATATATATATATGCTAGTAATGGAAATTTTCTTTTCTCATTTAGAAGATAGATGTTTCTTCAGTTGATCCAACTACCCAGGATAAAGTAAGGTTCATTCATTAGTAATAATGAAATCTAGGGACTTCCCTGGTGCTCCAGAGGTTAGATTCCATGCTTCTACTGCAGGGGATATGGGTTTGTTCCCTGCTTGCGGAACTAAGATCCTGCGTGCCACGAGGCGTGACCAAAAAAAAAAATCTAGTTCTTAAGACAGGAATTGGCACAAAGTTTGAATAAAGCAAAAATGGTCTGGGTCTGGTAAGTAAGCCACATGTTAAATAAAATTTCCCAAAGGAGTGCATTCATTATGGAGTATATTTGCAGATATACATCAAACAGAGTATTTTTGGCTCTAAGAGAATCAGGCATTTTATAGATATTGGAAACAGGACGAGGTACATCTGACTCCAGGGAGCAGCTAGCCAGATGGAGATAAATCTACTTTACTAAAATTACTGCAATCCAGGGTGTGGTGCTCATTTCACAACAACCCAAAATCTTTTCCAGATGGCTTGAAGTTAGCCAAGTTCAGAAGAGCTGCCTGCATATGCAGGAAGACTGTTTTTAGTTTTTAGGGAAAAGCAAAGCCGCCAAGCTTGTCCTTGGGATGGTGGCACAATGCTTCATCTTGTTAAAGAAACCACATGAAAAGGCAAATTACAATGGAAAGTCTATTTGGAGAGAAAGGAATCAAAGCCAAGTGGATAGTGTATATCAACACCAGGTACTGGGTCCAAGCAGGCTGAGACCCTGGGTTAGGGTCCTACCAGTTTTCCTCCCCAAACATTCATTTTCCTCTCCTCTAAGTGACCATATTCCCTTTTAATCAATATATTATTTACAGATTGATTAACTGACAGCTTTTCTTTCTTTTGACCTATGAAATATTTTGTCTCTAAAATGTTTCCTTCACACATTTTAGTTTCCTATCGTGATCTTATTTTGTGCTTTGATTTTTAGCATTTCAAGAAATCTGATTACTGTACATGTGTATCGTCTATATTTCTCTAATTTTTGTTAGATATATATGATGACAGAGACACACACACACACACACATGTGCACACACACGTGTACACATCCACATCCACACAGACTCTCAAATTAGTGACTGATGCATTAAATGAGCTCTGATGAGATTTTAAACATTTTCCCTAAAGATTACTAGTCTCATGTTTCTGCCCATAAACCTAGGCAAGCCTAGAATTATATGATGACCCACATGAATGTTTGTATTTGCATTGCCCTTCCTGTGTCCAAATAGCTGATTAGAATCTTCCTGATGGGGCTTCCCAGGTGGTGCTAGTGGTAAAGACCTCGCCTGCAATGCAGGAGACACAAGAAACATGGGTTTTATCCCCGGGTTGGGAAACCCTCTGGAAAAGGAAATGGCAAGCCACTCCAGTATTCTTGCCTGGAGAATCCCATGGACAGAGGAGCTTGGTGGGCTACAGTCCATGGGATCGCAAAAGAGTTGAACACAACTGAAGCGACTTAGCACGATTTACAATTGAACAGAGACAGTCTGAGTCTTACATGGAAGGAGATAAACCACGTATCTGAGAATTCTCCCATCAGTTTGACCTACAGCTACTCTCCGTGAATTCTTATTGTGTCTCCTTGTCCCTAACATCTCCCAAATAACTGGGAAAGAAAAGACAGCTGTTAATATCTGACCTTTGCTGCTTTTTTTCCCCATCCTTACTCTTCTTGCTTCCTTCCCCCTTTCTAATGCTGGCCCAGATCTCCTATGTGCAATGCTGCTTACGGATCTGACCAGGAACGAGATACCCCTCTTTTCTACAAGTTAAAAAATAGCCATGGCAAACTCTTGAAGCCATGGATTGGCACTTTTAGAAACTGGATGTGGCAGGATCTTGCATCAGTGTTGCCAGACTAGATGGCTGGCACCATCTGGTTGGAAGACAGACAAACCACACACTTTGGAGGGATCACACTCTAGAAATAGACAGGCCCCTGGAACCCAGGGAGCCCTCGAGGAAGAACAGAGGTTTCCTCCTTCTCAAAACAAAGTTTTTCTGAAATAGAATCACACAACAGACTGGACTTTAATGTCAACATAAATAGAAAACCCAGCATGTCTAAAGTATCACGTTGATATTGCATGGTATATTCTTGTTACTATAATGAAACCTTCTTATGCAAAGGGAGATTAGGTTGTTTTCACCTTGCATGCATGTATGCATGCTAAGTCATTTCAGTGTGTGTGTCCAACTCTTTGCAACCCCATGGACTGCAACCCACCAAGCTCCCCTGTCCACGAGGACTCTCCAGGTGAGAACCCTGGAGGGGGTTTCCATGTGCTTCTCCAGGGGGTCTCCCTGACCCAGGGATTGAACCCGTGTCTCTTATGTCTCCTGCACTGGCAGGTGGGTTCTTTACCACTAGTGCCACCTGGGAAGCACTGTTTTCATCTCAAGAAACCTTTAAGGGACAAAATTGATCCATATGGCTCAGAGGGAGGAAGACCTTATATCAGACTCAATAAAATTCATAGTTCATTTTCTAGCAACTAGAAGTTAAAGAAGTAGCCTGGCAGGAGTCATCTCATTCTTGGACTTGACCCTCAGTATAGAATACAACTGGGATAAGACTCATTCTGGGACTGAGATGCAGCTGAGGTGTCCTTGAACCTAATCAATAAGAGGTGGGCTGTGAGAAGTCCTTCATCTCAGCACACCTACCAGTGCAATCTTTCCTCTACTGGTTTCATGTGTTCTCTAACACACACTGCTTATAATTTGCTGTGTCATTGGAACTATTTCTCGCAGTGACACCCTTTTCTTTGCAGTCCCTCTTTTTACCCAAAGGCAAAAAAAATATTCCTTCTCTGTTTAGCACTTTTGGTGTCTGTGGCTTCTGTATCTCAGAAGATTTTGGAATTGTTTTTCATCATACATGCCATCTCTGGTAGTTTTTCAACAGAACATCACATGTGAGACTTTCCTGTGTTAGCCAGTTAAATGTCTTTGATGGAAATTCTAGCCCTCTATGTTAATTTTATTTAACAGTTACAATGAGGTGTAACTCACCATGAAGGAAAAAAATACTTGTTAGTCTGAGGGAAAATAACCTTTTCTGTCCTCAGCCATCATTGCTGGAGTGGAACTGATTCCTACTCTGGGTTTCAGGGTTGAAGATAATTAGATAATTATATAATTCAAGATAATTAGAAAATATCTGAAATGCAAATCAAAACCACATGAAATATCATCTCACACCAGTCAGAATGGCCATCATCAAGAAGTCTATAAATAGTAAATGTTGGAGAAGGAGTGGGGAAAAAGGAATCTTCCTACACTGTTGGTAGGAATGTAAATTGGTGCAACCACTATGGAAAACAGTATGGAGTTTTCTTAGAAAACTAAAAATAGAGTTACCTTATTACTCAGCAATCCCACTCCTGGGCATACATCTAGAAAAGATGAAAACTCCAACTCAAAGGGATATGTGCACCTCATAGCAGCACTGTTTCCAATAGCCAAGACATGGAAACAATGCAAGTGCCAGTCAATATGAGACTGGTTTAAGATGGACCATAAGAAACAGTTAAACATTGCCATTTGCAGCACATGGATGGACCGAGAGAATATATCATACTAAGTGAAGTAAGTAAAAAAAAATTTATATGATATCACTTACATGTGGAATCTAAGAATAATACAAATGAATGTATATACAAAACAGAAGTAGACTCCCAGATGTAGAACATGTTTTCGATGTTAGTAATAATATTCCCTTGCTAGCACATTAAAATTGCGTCAACTATGTTATTTAAATACTGCAGCTAATAAACACTGAAGGGTAAAAAAATCAGGTAACAAAAATGTCATTTAGATTAACATAAGTAAATGTTTAAAGTATTATAAATGTAAAGGAACCACATTCTATTGGAATCATATTCCCTTACCTTGTTTCCTGTCGGCTCAGATTCTAACCATCTTCTGTTCGGGGTCTCTCTGTTCGTGCTGTCTCTAAGTTCTTTTGGCAGCTGTGCTTTTTTGGTAAGGGGCTCTGTCTATAAGCCATCCTCAAGACTCACTTATGTGAGTCTTCGGATTCCTTTTGCTGTTACACCTCTTCTCTTCGGCTCAAGAACCTAACAACTTATCCACTTGAAAGAAAGGAGTGATCAGATATATGGTGAAAAATATATTAGGTAAAAGCTTGAATAATATTTCAAAAATACTATCTTTAAGCTGTCACATACAGCTAGGTGAAAAATTTATAAAGAGGGTTGGATGGAGATAAAAGAAGAGATTAAAGACTTGTAGAAGCATGACCAGACATTAATTCTAATATATCACAGCTAATATATTAGAAATAACCCGGGCCTCTTCTGTCCCCTCTAAGATGTCCTTCCCAGGCAGTGTCTGGGGACAGAAAAGCCAGACCTTGAGGACCAAAGGACAGGGCTTAGTCCACCCTAGTGTCTTGGCTACAAAACAAGAATTGCTTCTCCGCTAGTACATTGGGAGACAGATAACAGCAAAGTGAGGTGAAGGAGGTGAGAAGTTACGTCTTGGTGTGTACTTTGGGGAGATTGGTTCATTTATCTTTTCAAACTTTCCTGCACACTGCCCAGTTCTCCCTCTTTTCCTCCTTTTCTCTGCCCTTCTTCATATAATCACTTTATCTTTCTCTCATTCTCCCTTTCCTTTTCTTTCATCCTTGAAACCAAACAGATAGAGCCATGGGAGAGGAAAGAGAACTATTTATTTTTCTTCTTCCTGATTCCAAATCTCTGGAAGGTCTTTCTGAATGTGATCCATCTACAGAGTCCCATCCAGAAGGGGGGGGGGGGGGAAAACTGGTTCCCAATATGACATTAGAGAGTTGAGACTCTCTCTGCAGTACCCAGTCAGACTCAGCATTTCTGAAGGTTTCTGATGTCCTGGTGTTTGTTTCTGCCAGACAGAGGTCTCTGATGATCGTTCTTATGCTTTGGTGATGTAATTTATTTTATAGATCCCAAGGATGGAAGGGACCTCTATACTAGTCCCATGGTTCTTGCAAAAAGAGAGGAATTCCTTTGCTGTCAAAATGTCTCAAAGGATTAATGCCATGAACGGAGATCTTGGAACCCAAGTTCAGTTCAGTTCAGTTCAGTCAATCAATCGTGTTTGACTATCTGTGACCCCATGGACTGCACCACGCCAGGCCTCCCTGTCCATCACCAACTCCCAGAGTTTACCCAAACTCATGTCCATTGAGTCGGGGATGCCATCCAACCATCTCATTCTCTGTCGTCCCCTTCTCTTTTCATCTTCAATCTTTCCCAGCATCAGGGTCTTTTCAAATGAGTTGGTTCTTCATATCAAGTGGCCAAAGTATTGGAGTTTCAGCTTCAGCATCAGTCCCTCCAATGATCACCCAGGTTGAGCTCCTTTAGGATGGACTGGTTGTATCTCCTTGCAGTCCAAGGGACTCTCAAGAGTCTTCTCCAACACCACAGTTCAAAAGCACCAAGTCTTCGGTGCTCAGCTTTCTTCACCGTCCAACTCTCACATCTATACATGACTACTGGAAAAACCATAGCCTTGACTAGATGGACATTTGTTGGCAAAGTAATGTCTCTGATTTTTAATATGCTGTCTAGGTTGGTCACAATTTTTCTTCCAAGGAGTAAGTGTCTTTTAATTTCATTGTTGCAGTTACCATCTGCAGTGATTTTTGGAGCCCCCCAAAATAAAGTCTGCCACTGTTTCCACTGTTTCTCCATCTATTTGCCATGAAGTGATGGGACCAGATGCCATGATCTTACTTTTCTGAATGTTGAACTTTAAGCCAACTTTTTCACTCTTCTCTTTCACTTTCATCAAGAGGTTCTCTAGGTCTTCTTCACTTTCTGCCATAAGGGTGGTGTCATCTGCATATCTGAGGTTATTGATATTTCTCCCCTCAATCTTGATTCCAGCTTGTGCTTCTTCCAGCCCAGCATGTCTCATGATATACTCTGCATATAAGTTAAATAAGCAAGGTGACAATATACAGCATTGACGTACTCCTTTTCCTATTTGGAACCAGTCTGTTGCTCCATGTCCCGTTCTAACTGTTGCTTCCTGACCTGAATACAGATTTCTCAAGAGGCAGGTCAGGTGGTCTGATATTCCCATCTCTTCAGAATGTTCCACAGTTTATTGTGATCCACACAGTCAAAGACTTTGGCATAATCAATAAAGCAGAAATAGATGTTTTTTTTTCTGGAACTCTCTTGTTTTTTCAATGATCCAGTGGATGTTGGCAATTTGATCCCTGGTTTCTCTGCCTTTTCTAAAACCAGTGTGAACATCTGGTAATTCATGGTTCATGTATTGTTGAAGCTTGGCTTGGAGAATTTTGAGCATTACTTTGCTAGCGTTTGAGATGAGTGCAATTGTGTGGTAGTTTGAGCATTCTTTGGGATTGCCTTTCTTTGGGATTGGAGAGAAAACTGACCTTTTCCAGTCCTGTGGCCACTGCTAGGTTTTCCAAATTTGCTGGCGTATTGAGTGCAGCATGTTCACAGCATCATCTTTCAGGATTTGAAATAGCTCAACTGGAATTCCATCACCTCCACTAGCTCTGTTTGTAGTGATGCTTCCTAAGGCCCACTTGGCTTCAGATTCCAGGATGTCTGGCTCTAGGTGAGTGATCACACCATCGTGATTATCTGGGTCATGAAGATCTTTTTTGTGCAGTTCTTCTGTGTATTCTTGCCACCTCTTCTTAATATCTTATGCTTCTGTTAGGTCCATACCATTTCTGTCCTTTATTGAGCCCATCTTTGCATGAAATGTTCCCTTTCTATCTCTAATTTTCTTGAAGAGATCTCTAGTCTTTCCCATTCTGTTGTTTTCCTCTATTTCTTTGCATTTATTGCTGAGGAAGCCTTTCTTATCTCTCCTTGCTATTCTTTGGAACTCTGCATTCAAATGGGAATATCTTTCCTTTTTCCTTTGCTTTTTGCTTCTCTTCTTTTCACAGCTATTTGTAAGGCTTCCTCAGACAGTTATTTTGCTTTTTTGCATTTCTTTTTCATGGGGATGGTCTTGATTCCTGTCTCCTGTACAATGTCACGAACCTCCGTCCATAGTTTATCAGGCACTCTGTCTATCAGATCTAGTCCCTTGAATCTATTTGTTACTTCCACTGTATAGTCATAAGGGATTTGATTTAAGTCATTCCTGAATGGTCTAGTGGCTTTCACCACTTCCTTCAACTTTCACCATATTAGAGAGCTGATTTCCCTAATTAGGTCTATTTCTGATCTTCATATATTTGTAAAATCTGGAATGAGGAAACTTGACATTAATACATTTAATGGACACATAGTAACGATGTCCATTTACTGTCTTTTGTCCCCTCCAAAAGAATTACAGTATATCTTCAAGAGAATTTTCTAATTAAGGGTGTAGATTATACATGAAAGGCACAGGTTAACTTAACTTTGATGATTCAGGCTTGTATAGCTAGTCAGCTGCATGACTGAAAAACATGAAGAGCACTTTTGTTTGTAGAATGAAGGCATCTGCTTCTCTCATTTTTTCTCAGCAGATGCCACCAATCAAGTCCATGGAAGGGGACAGAAATCACACCTCTGTGGTCATGTCTGGTCTCCTGGGAATCTCAGATGACAAAGAGCTGCAGCTGAATATCTTTCCGATCTTCCTAGGATGTACTTTGTGACCCTCATCTGTAACCTGGGTCTTATCATCCTGATCAGCATGGACTCCCACCTCCACACACCTGTGTACTTTTTTTTTCAGTGTCCTGTCTTTTATTGACATCAGCTATTCTCCTTCTATCAATTTAAGGATGCTTTCAGATTTCTTCAACATTGAAAAAACGATTTTCTTCATAGCCTGTGCCGCCCAGGACTTCGTTGCATCCTGCTGGGGTCTGACTGAGTGCTGCCTTTGCTCCTCGTGGCCTATGACAGGTCCGCTGCTGTGGGCAGCCCCCGCAGTACTCCGCCGTCATGGCTCCTGGCCTCTGCCAGAGAACGTTGCTGGGGCCTTTGGGAGTGGTTTCCTTGGTAGCTTAGTTCAAGCAGCCTCTTGCTTTAATCTTTACTACTGTGGGCCAAATCTCATCTGGCATTTCTTCTGTGACATATCCCAGATTATTTCCTTGTCTTGTTCCAATGCCTTCATTGGTCAAATTATTATTTTTTGTGGCTGGGATTCTTTCTGGATTTGGTTCTTTCCTCCTGTCCTATGGTTTCACTGCAGTTTCCATTCTGAAAATCTCCATCAGAGGCAGTGCCAAGGCCTTTCACACCTGTGCCTGCCATGTGACAACTGTGACTCTCTTCCTTGGCACAGGCCTCTCTGTGTAACTGTTTCCTCCATCTAGCCAGCCCAAGAAACAGGACAAGGTAATGTCAGTGTTCCATGTTATCTGTATCCCCATGTGAAGCCTTTTTATGTTTGGTCTGAGGGATAAAGAGATCAAAAGAGGCCCAGAAGAGAGGGATGGAGGGCCACATGAGGGCATCAGTGAGGGTAACTTCGGTGCTCATGTTATTACTCTTATAAGGAGAGCAGGGGTAAGAGTATGTAAGAGAATATATGTAGGACACAGGAATAACTAAGTAGAGAGATAAGGAAAAGTCCGGCTTCCTTGTTTTTTAGAGGCATTGTGTTTATTTTTTCATCTTTTTCTTATGTTTTATTTTTATTGATTTACTTATTTATGATACAGCTGTACAATATTTTATATGTTTCATGTGTACAACATAATTGCCCACAATTTTTGAAGTTGTTATTCCATTCACAGCTATTATAAAATATTGGCTATAATTTCCTCTGTTGTGTAATACATCTCTGTAGCTCATTTATTTTATGGCTAGTAATTTGCTCTCTTAACCCCCTCCATGTATCTTACCTCTTCCATTTTCCCTCTTCCTTCTCCACTCCGTCAACCACTAGTTTATTCTCTGCATCTGTGACTCTTTCCTGTTTTGTTATGTTCTCTAGTTTGTTTCACTTTTTAGATTCTACCTTTATGGGGTATCATATAGCATTTTCCCTTCTCTGACTTATTTCACTTAGAAGAATCCCTCTAAGTCCATCCATTTGCTGTAAATTACAAAATTTCCTTCTTTTTAATTGGTGAGTAGAATTCCATTATATCTATATCACATCTTTTTAACCCATTCATTTATTGATGGACACTTGGGTTGCTTTCACATCTTGGCTATTATAAATAATGTTATTATGAACATTGCGGTTCATGGATCTCTTCTTCTTAGTGTTTTCATTTTTTGAAAGTATGCTCATGAATGGAATTGCTGGGTCATATGGTAGTTCCATATCTAGTCTTTTGAGAACCCCCTCCACATTGTTTTCCATGATGGCTGCTGGTGCCTTTGGGTTTAGCTGCTGTTGTGTTTAGTTTAAAAGCCTATTTCTGTGCTTAGATCCAGGCAGACAAAACCAAACCCTGAAAACAGGGGTTCTGAAAGACATTATATGTAGTGAAAGGACAAGAACTTAGGAAGCCAAACACACTATTCTTTTATTCACTGTTTTGTTCTTTCCTTTTAAAATTAAGCATTTATTTATAGATCAATAAAAATATAATAGAATAGTGTATAAAATTAAATACATGAAAAATAATTAAAGTGGACACTTTATAAACTTAATCTTGAGCAGAAAGTGTGTATGTGTGTGTGAGTGTGAAAAACACACAGACATGGAGATGACAAGAGAGAAGGAAAGAGAAAGATGAAGAAAGAGACAGAGAAAGGGGAGGAGAGGAAAGGAGAGCGAAGGAGAGGCCGAGAGGAGAAGGGCAAAGTCGTCTACTGTTATTCACAAGTCACCTCTTCCTTCCTTCTGATTCCTTGAGCCTTTTTGTGGAGTGGATTGTGAAAAAGAGATGGCAGAAACGAATGGTAGAAAGAAAAGTCACTTTCAAGGTTAAGAGTAGGGGAGAAGCTAAGAAGACAGAAGCAGTCACAGCTATCAATTACTGGGTTTAGGTGGTCCTATAAAAGCTCCAGGGACCAGGCAACACCTCGGGGATGAAAGCTGCCTTGCTTCTGCTAGTGTGGTGACAACCCATCTTTAATTTCACAAGGTGTGATTTGTGACCAGAAGCGTGTCATCTATTGCTTGGCCATGGTGCACCAAGTCTGTTTTGGTCTTCTATCTGCAAAGCTATGTTAATAATCTGTTTAGTTTGAAGGATTAAGCTATTCCAGCTTTAGTCAGAGTTATATATAAACACTACCTTATTAGCAGGACTTAAATCATGTAATTAACTCTTTGCCCACACAGCTCCTTCTCCCTAGCAGTAAGATTAGCTGAAGTAGATAAGGAAGTATGCTCTGCTGCGCTTAGTCACTCAGTCGTGTCTGACTCATCATGACACCATGGTCTGCAGCTTACCAGCCTTCTCTGTCCATGGGGATTCTCCAGGCAAGAGTACTGGAGTGGGTTGCTATACCCTCTTCTGAAAGCACCTCTATATCCATAGTAATGGCAGGGTCCCTAAGCCCCAGGTGGTTCTAGTGGTAAAGAATGTGCCTG
>CM035279.1:75738281-75783360 GCA_020226075.1 Hydropotes inermis | reverse complement strand
AGATTTCTGATGGATTTGTCTTTTTAGAATCATCTTAACCCTCAATAATATTCATACAAAAGGACTATAAAATTCCTGGCTCCTTTGACAAATACGGCTTAATTTGAAATGCCATAAGCCAATATGGACCCACAGCTGACTTATTGCCACATGAACATGATATCTTTATGTCCTGGAGATTCATAGTTTTCATCCTCCATGAGGAGTGGCCTCAACATTTACTGATATATCTGTAAGTATTTGTGAAATGTTAAGGTTTAGAACCTTGCTTCTCTTTTGCTTCTGAGAGGGAGCCCTGTTCAATCTCGGGCTTCTGACCCTGAAGGAGAGACAGCTGACATAGACCTCAGCTATGCACAAACCTTGTCTCCCAAATATTCGAATGTAGAGTAATCCAGATGTGGTGCTCACTAATGTTCATTCTGGGTGTCTGACAAGAATGAAACGGGACACAGAGGAGAAATGTGTCTTTGGACATAAACAAGGTTTACAATTGGCTTGGTTGTGCCCCTTGGGAAGACCAGTCTGAGACAGCTTATGCTTGTGCAAAGCCATAAAATTTTGATTACATGCTAGTTTCCACCAGCTGTAATCTAAGGGAGGAGGAGGTGACTTGAACCATAAACATATATGGAATGACGCAAGTGTTCCCTTCCGTGCCATTTACTCATGAGTCTGATGATGTCATTTCTTGCAACTGGTATCCAGTTGGGATTTCTGATGGGAGATGATATTCAAAATCCATGTCACAACCACCAGCAATTTCTGCCACTGTGGGACTCAAGCTTTTCTTTCTCTTCTGCCCTACTTAGCCTGGAAAATTACTCTGTTTGATATAGCCAATGGGATAAGATCACCCAATTATTTCTGACCTCATAAGGACCTATTCAAATTTGATGTGAGGATACTTGTATGGGAAATTATTGTAATAATAGCACTACTGAATATTCAATACTGCAAGGAGTAAAAACAAATATGGAAAACTGGTATATGTGTTTTCCTCCCGTGTGTGTATGGTGTTTTATCTCCTAGAGATTTATGGCTGCATGTGGTGATATGTTGGTTGGAGTAGAACTGATAGTGTTTCTTAATGCTGATTATTCCCAGGAATCCTCAAGGACCAGGAGATGAAATAGTGGGATGGGCAGGGTTCTCAATTGTCATCAGTTTCCCTGGGGAATAAAGATATGAAGCTTTTGATCACTGTGGTCTGGTTCAAAAGAGGAACAAGAGGTGTAGCAGCAATCACTCTTGATTTGAAACTTGAACAAACTGATATAAACCAGATGTCATTTACATTTACATATTATCCTTAGAGATTAACTTGGCTCTTAATGAATGTTTTGGAGATCTCATTTTCAATGAACTGCATGAATTATTCTGCTTAATTAAGGGCTATAAATGCAGATATATTTGAAGTCTTTGCCAAATCTTCCATGAGTTTATACATGTATAAGATTTAGAAAGGGGAGGGGTTGTTGAAACTCTGGGAGAGCGTGTGGGGCTTATCTTGTGACAAGGAACCTGTAATATGAATAAAGGATGGTTTGCCCTCCCATCTAGGTATTTGTGCTTCCTGTTTAGTTGGTCAATCGTGTCTGACTCTCTGCAACCCCATGGACTGCAGCATGCCAGGCTTCCCTGTCCTTCACTATCTCCCAGAGTTTACTCAAACTCGTGTCCATTGAGTTTGTGATGCCATACAGCCATCTCAACCTTTGTTGCTCCCTTCTCCTCCTGCCTTCAATCTTTCCCAGCATCAGATACATATAGGTTTTTCTGAAGCATTGATGTATGAGTCTGTTCTTAAGGGGCCGTGATGACTTCCTTAGGAGACAGAACTCTGTTAGATGTTAATGCATGGAAATGCAACTGATTTCTGTACCTCAAGCATACATCAGTCCTGTATGTTTACTGAATTTGTTGATTACTTATGCCAGTATTTTTGGTGGAGTCTTTAAGATTTTCTTTTTTTTTTTTCATTTCTTTTTATTAGTTGAAGGTTAATTACTTTACAATATTGTAGTGGGTTTTGTCATACACTGACATGAATCAGCCATGGATTTACATGCATTCCCTATCCCGATCCCCCCTCCCACCACCCTCTCTACCCGATCCCTCTGTGTCTTCCCAATGCACCAGGCCTGGGCACTTGTCTCATGCATCCAACCTGGGCTGGTGATCTGTTTCATCCTTGATAGTATACTTGTTTCAATGTTATTCTCTCAGAACATCCCACCCTCGCCTTCTCCCAGAGTCCAAAAGTCTGTTCTGTACATCTGTGTCTCTTTTTTTGTTTTGCATATAGGGTTATCATTACCATCTTTCTAAATTCCATATATATGTGTTACTATGATGTAATGCTCTTTATCTTTCTGGCTTACTTCACTCTGTATAATGGGCTTCAGTTTCATCCATCTCATTAAAACTGATTCAAATGAATTATTTTTAATAGCTGAGTAATATTCCATGGTGTATATATACAACAGCTTCCTTATCCATTCATCTGTTGATGGACGTCTAGGTTGCTTCCATGTCCTGGCTATTATAAACAGTGCTGCGATGAACATTGGGGTGCACATGTCTCTTTCAGATCTGGTTTCCTCAGTGTGTATGCCCAGAAGTGGTATTGCTGAGTCATATGGAAGTTTTATTTCCAGTATTTTAAGGAATATCCACACTGTTCTCCATAGCGGCTATACTAGTTTCCATTCCCACCAACAGTGTAAGAGGGTTCCCTTTTCTCCATACCCTCTCCAGCATTTATTGCTTGTAGACTTTTGGATAGCAACCATCCTGACTGACGTGTAATGGTACCTCATTGTGGTTTTGATTTGCATTTCTCTGATAATGAGTGATGTTGAGCATCTTTTCATGTGTTTGTTAGCCATCTGTATGTCTTCCTTGGAGAAGTGTCTGTTTAGATCTTTGGCCCATTTTTTGATTGGGTCATTTATTTTTCTGGTGTTGAGCTGGAGGAGTTGCTTGTATATTTTGAGATTAATCCTTTGTCTGTTGCTTCATTTGCTATTATTTTCTCCCAATCTGAGGGCTGTCTTTTCACCTTGCTTATAGTTTCCTTTGTTGTGCAAAAGCTTTTAAGTTTCATTAGGTCCCATTTGTTTATTTTTGCTTTTATCGCCAATATTCTGGGAGGTGGGTCATAGAGGATCCTGCTGTGATTCATGTCAGAGAGTGTTTTGCCTATGTTCTCCTCTAGGAGTTTTATTGTTTCTGGTGTTACATTTAGATCTTTAATCCATTTTGAGTTTATTTTGTGTATGGTGTTAGAAAGTGTTCTAGTTTCATTCTTTTACAAGTGGCTGACCAGTTTTCTCAGTATCACTTGTGAAAGAGGTTGTCTTTTTTCCATTGTATATCCTTGCCTCCTTTGTCAAAGATAAGGTGTCCATAGGTTCATGGATTTATCTCTGGGCTTTCTATTCTGTTCCATTGATCTATATTTCCATCTTTGTGCCAGTACCATACTATCTTGATGACTGTGGCTTTGTAGTAGAGCGTGAAGTCAGGCAGGTTGATTGCTCCAGGTCCATTCTTCTTTCTCAAGACTGCTTTGGCTATTCAAGGCTTTTTGTATTTCCATACAAATTGTGAAGTTGTTTGTTCTAGTTCTGTGAAAAATACTGTTGGTAGCTTGATAGGGATTGCATTGAATCTATAGATTGCTTTAGATAGAATAGCCATTTTGACAATATTGATTCTTCCAATCCATGAACATGGTATGTTTCTCCATCTGTTTCTGTCCTCTTTGATTTCTTTCATCAGTGTTTTATAGTTTTCTATGTATATGTCTTTTGTTTCTTTAGGTAGATATACTCCTAAGTATTTTATTCTTTTTGTTGCAATGGTGAATGGTATTGTTTACTTAATTTCTCTTTCTATTTTCTCATTGTTAGTGTATAGGAATGCAAGGGATTTCTGTGTGTTAATTTTATATCCTGTGACTTTACTATATTCGTTGATTAGCTCTAATAATTTTCTGGTAGAGTCTTTAGGGTTTTCTATGTAGAGGATCATGTCATCTGCAAACAGCGAGAGTTTCACTTCTTCTTTTCCTATCTGGATTCCTTTTACTTCTTTTTCTGCCCTGATTGCTGTGGCCAACACTTCCAAAACTATGTTGAACAGTAGTGGTGAGAGTGGGCACCCTTGTCTTGTTCCTGATTTCAGGGGAAATGCTTTCAATTTTTCATCATTGAGGGTGATGCTTGCTGTGGCTTTGTCATATATAGCTTTTATTATGTTGAGGTATGTTCCTTCTATTCCTGCTTTCTGGAGCGTTTTAATAATAAATGGATGTTGAATTTTGTCAAAGGCTTTCTCTGCATCTATTGAGATAATCATATGGTTTTTATCTTTCAATTTGTTAATGTGGTATATCACATTGATTGATTTGTGGATATTAAAGAATCCTTGCATTCCTGGGATAAAGCCCACTTGGTCATGATGTATGATTTTTTAAATATGTCGTTGGATTCTGTTTGCTAGAATTTTGTTAAGGATTTTTGCATCTATGTTCATCAGTGATATTGGCCTGTAGTTTTCTTTTTTTGTGGCATCTTTGTCTGGCTTTGGAATTATGGTGATGGTGGCCTCATAGAATGAGTTTGGAAGTTTACCTTCTTCTGCAATTTTCTGGAAGAGTTTGAGTAAGATAGGTGTTGACTCTTCTCTAAATTTTTGGTATAATTCAGCTGTGAAGCCATCTGGTCCTAGGCTCTTGTTTGCTGGAAGATTTCTGATTATAGTTGTGATTTCTGTGTTTGTGATGGGTCTATTAAGATCTTCTATTTCTTCCTGGTTCAGTTTTGGAAAGTTATACTTTTCTAGGAATTTGTCCATTTCTTCCAAGTTTTCCATTTTATTGGCATAGAGCTGCTGGTAGTAGTCTCTTATGATCCTTTGTATTTCAGTGTTGTCTGTTGTGATCTCTCCATTTTCATTTCTAATTTTGTTAATTTGGTTCTTCTCCCTTTGTTTCTTAATGAGTCTTGCTAACGGTTTGCCAATTTTGTTTATTTCTTCAAAAAACCAGCTTTTAGCTTTGTTGATTTTTGCTATGGTCTCTTTCGTTTCTTTTGCATTTATTTCTGCCCTAATTTTTAAGATTTGTGTCCTTCTACTAAACCCTGGGGTTCTTCACTTCTTCCTTCTCTAGTTGTTCTAGGTGTAGAGTTAGGTTATTTATTTGACTTTTTTCTTGTTTCTTGAGGTAAGCTTTTAATGTTATGAACCTTCCCCTGTGTAACTACTTCCTTCCCCATTTTAGAGAAGTTTTCAGCTATTATATCCTCGAGTATTTTCTCATGGCCTTTCTTTTTGTATTCTTCTTCTGGGACTCCTATGATTCGAATGTTGGGGTCTTTCACATTGTCCCAGAGGTTGTCCTCATTTCTTTTGATTCTTTTTTCTTTTTTCCTCTCTGCTTCATTTATTTCCACCATTTTATCTTCTACCTCACTTATCCTATCTTCTGTCTCTGTTATTCTACTCTTGGTTGGCTCCAGAGTGTTTTTGATCTCATTTATTGCATTATCCATTTTTAATTGACTCTTTTTTATTTCTCCTAGGTCTTTATTAAACATTTCTTGCATCTTCTCAATTTTTGTCTCCAGGCTATTTATATGTAACTCCATTGTGTTTTCAAGATTTTGGATCATTTTTATTATCATTATTCTAAATTCCTTTTCAGGTAGATTCCCTATCTCCTCCTCTTTTGTTTGACTTGGTGGGCATTTTTCATGTTCCTTTACCTGTTGGGTATTTCTCTGCCTTTTCATCTTGTTTAGATTGCCCTGTCTGGAGTGGGCTTTCTGTATTCTGGAGGTCGGTGGTTCCTTTTTATTGTGGAGGTTTCACCCAGTGGGTGGGGTTGGACGATTGGCTTGTCAAGGTTTCCTGGTTAGGGAAGCTTGCGTCAGTGTTCTGGTGCATGGAACTGGATTTCTTCTCTCTGGAGTGCAATGGAGTTCCCAGTAATGAGTTTTGAGATGGGTATATGTGTTATGTGTGACTATGGCAGCCTGTATGTTGATGCTCAGGGCCACTTTCCTGCATTGTTGGAGAAGTTTCATGGTATGTCTTGCTCTGAAACTTACTGGCTCTTGGGTGGTGGTTGGTTTCAGTGTAGGTATGGAGGCTTTTGGATGGTCTCTTATTACTTAATGTTCTGTGTAGTTAGGAGTTTTCTGGTGTTCTCAGGTTTTGGGCTTAAGTCTCCTGCCTCTGGATTTCAGTTTTATTCTTCTAGTAGTCTCAAGACTTCTCCAACTATACAGCACTGATAATAAAACTTCTAGGTTAATGGTGAAAACATTCTCCACTTTGAGGGTCACCCAGAGAGGTTCACAGAGTTACATGAAGAAGAGGAGAGGGAGGAGGGAGATAGAGATGAGCAGGAGGAGAGAAAGGGGGACTCAAGAGGAGAGAGACAGATCTACACAGTACTCTGTTCCCAGAGTGTTCTCCGTAGCCCAGACACCCACAAAGATTCACAGAATTGGATTGGGAGGAGAAGGGTAAAGGAGGAAACAGAGGTGTCCTGAGGTAGAAAACGGAGAGTCAAGATTGGGAGAGAGTAATCAACACACTCCTAAATAAAAATGGGAACTGAATATTTGATTCTTGAATGTCTAAAATTTATATCACATACTCAAAAACAAAGATTAAAAATCTAGAGTAGAGGTTAGACTCTTAAAAATACAATATTAAAAACAAAAACAAAACCACAAAAATTTTAGAAATATATATGAATTTCAGTTTAAAAATAGGGCTTCTCTCATTTTTTTTTGCAAGGTTATAGTGAAATGAAAATGAAAATTAAGGAGTAATAAAGGAGTAATGGAGGACTTAAAAAGAAAATAAAAAAAAAAAGAAAAGAAAAAAGAAACAAGAAAAAAATTTTCCTAATTAAAAAAAATCATTAAAATATATGAAAATGAAAGTTAAGGAGTAATGGGGGAGTAATAGGGAATTTTAAAAGAAAATAAAAGAGAAAAAATAATAAAGAAAAGAAAGGGAAAAAATTTTTAATTAAAAAAAAGTTAAAAATATATCTAGGAATTTCTCTGGCGCTGTTGTGGTCAGTGTGGGTTTGGTTCAGTTTCAGATAGCTCCTCGTTCCAGCTTACACTTCTTGATACCTACAGGCCCCTTCCGGTGTGGTAGGTGTCACCTACACGGATTTTAGTCTGTTGCACGGTGCCTTCTGAAGCGGTTCCCTGTGTTTATTTGGCTTCTGTTTGCTGGTCTCTTCAGTGTCCAATTTCCGCCCTGACACAGGCGGGCAGAGGCGGACTCTTATTCGGGTCGCTGGTCCCGTCGCGCTGCGGGGAGGGAGGCGCGCTGCTTTCCCCGTCTACGCTGCTCAGGCTCCCGGCTGCTCTATATGGAGCCTGCCCTGAGTGGCGTGTGGTTCCAGTTTTCGGGTGCTCCACAAAAGCGCGGACTTGCTTGCGCCTGCGTTTTGTGCCTTCCCCACCCGAGCAGCTCAGGTAGCCAGGAGCTTGACGGGCGCACTCTCCCCGGGTGCACTGTGCCTTCTCCCCTCTGTGGCCCCAGCCTCAGTTTCCACCCGTGCCGGTTGGGTGCGTGCGCCTAGTGTTTAGCTGCAACCCTCCCAGCGGATGTCGACCATCCAGAATCTCTGGAAGTCTTTGGTTAGAAACTGGAGGGCTGTTTGCAGGGTGGTAGGGGATGCCGTCTTTGGGGCCGAGTTTGCCCCTTTCCCTTCCTCCACCCCCCCCCCCCCCCCCCGCCCCGCCCCTCCCTCTGGTGGGGCTGGGCCGGTCCGCAGCCGGCTAGCTCCTCTGGACTTGCTCAGTCCCTTTGTTCTGTGAACGGCCGGCAGTGTGTTCCGGCCGGTTAATTTTCTCTCTCTCTTTTGCTGTCCCACAGTTTAAGTTGGTATCTCACAAAAGCTCCCTCCGATTGCCCTCAGGGCACTCAGGCCTGGTCCTTACCCTAAGCAATGCCGCCCGCTCCTCTCCGTTTCTCCCCCACTTGCTGGTGGCGGGTGCGGGCGTCTGGGGTACTTTTCTGCTGGGAGTTGCTTTTAGGCATGTAATCTGTGGGTTTTATTTATTTTTCCTCCCAGTTAGGTTGCCCTCCGAGATTCAAAAACTTCCCCCAGACCCGCCAATGCGAGGGTTTCCTGGTGTTTGGAAACTTCCTCTATTAAGACTCCCTTCCTGGGATGGGTCTCCATCCCTAGCTCTTTTGTCTCTCTTTTTATATTTTATATTTTGTCCTACCTCCTTTTGAAGACAGTGGGCTGCTTTTCTGGGTGCCTGATGACCTCAGCTAGCGATCAGAAGTTGTTTTGTGAAGTTTGCTCTGTGTTCAATTGTTCTTTTGATGAATTTGTAGGGGAGAAAGTGGTCTCCCCGTCCTATTCCTCTGCCATCTTGGTTCCTCCCTAAGATTTTCTCTGGGTAGGATTATATCATCTGCAGTTAATGACAATTTTACTTCCTCCTTCAGATTAGACTGTTGTAATTCTGACTATGTAGTTACCATTTATTCTGTGTTATATATTTGCATATGTTTTATGTTACTAATAAGTTGGCCAAAAAGTTCATTTGAGTTTTACTCTAATATCTGGAGTTTTCTCCAACCTTGTATGACTAGGCCAGCTCCACACACTTGCTTCTCCTTGCAACTGATACCGTAAGCTTGCATGTCTTCTCTGGCTCTTGCAGCTTACCAGGTTGGCTGCTGACAACGTTTCTTTTGTTTTACAGAGTATGGCAATATAGCTCAAGTTGTGGTTTTTCCCTTGCCCCTAGAGCATGGTCCAATTTTCTGAGTGTATTTATTGTTAACCAAAGTTCATTTTCCTGTCACACCTGAGAATGTGCACAATGAGTTGATGCAGTTGGGGAACATGTGCATTAGAACTTAGGGTGTTGAGTTCACTTCAGACCAGACGTGAGCATCCTTAGATGAAGTTCTCGCAGAGTCATGGTTGGGCTTCCTGCAGGAGTCATGAAAACAGCAGAAAACGAATCCTTTTAATGGTATTCTTATCCTCATCTTTCCCAACTCTTCCCTCCCCCAGTCAGGAAAACCCTGCTTTAGGGCTCTGGGTGCTGTGAAAGAGAATCAAATTCCTCTACAGAAGTCTACACTCTGGGGTAACCAGGCATACAATCACCCCATCCCTTTGCTTCTTGGGAGACACTGTTGCCAGCTAGTTCAGCTCTGTGATGCCTTGCCTTGTTGGATGGGTGGCAAGGTCCTGCTTCTTCCAATGGATACAAAGTCTGTTTTTTTTTTTTTTTTTTCGTGCTCCAGTGGAGTCCGGGTTACCCAGTGGCTCAGTGGTAAAGAATCTGCCTTTAATGCAAAAGCTTCAGGAGACTCAGATTCGATCTCTGGGTTGGGAAGATTCCCTGGAGAAGGACATGGCAACCCATTCCAGCACTCTTGTTTGGAGAATCCCAAGGACAGAGGAACCTGGTGGGTTACAGTCCGTGGGGTGACAAACAGTCAGACACGACAGAAGTGACTTAGCACCACACACATTAGCACACGAAGGGAGTACTAAAATCTCTCCCTGGGAATGCTGGACTTCTGCAAAGTCTTTCTCATCCATGGACGTCGGACCAACCCAGTCACTCTTGCGGTTTTCCCCAGTCACAGCCAAGAGGGGTCAGGGACGGTTGGCTGGCTGTTGGTCCTGCAGCCATGCCAAGATCTGTATGCCTGTTATCTGGCGCACAGGTGGGGAGGCCTCCTCTGGGGTGTGAACCCACAGCTTCCCCAAAGGTGCTTTTATTCGAGGATGGCAGCGGTGGTCTAGTCACTCAGTAATGCTTGACTCTCGCGACCCCATGGATGTAGCCCACCAGGTTCCTTGCTGCACAGGATTTCCCAGGGGAGGATACTGGGGCGGGTAGCGGAGAGGGCGAACTGCGCAGGGTGGCGCGGTCAGGCTCTCCCGCCCCGCGTTGGTACCCCGCGTTGGTAAATGACGATGTGACGGCTGAGCGCCATACAGCACTGCGCACGCGCTCTGGGCCGGGCTTGGGCAGCGGCTGCCTTGCGCGGTGGGCATTCGTGGGCTCTGCCCAAACAGACCTGGCGCCTTCCTGCCGTGTTCCGCCGCGTCGGCTGGGTCACCGCGAGAGGAGAGAATACAGCATGCCTACTGCTCTGGCAACTGATCAGCCAGGGCAGAATAACCGTGTCTGCAGTTCCTAGGGCACCTCGAGTCCCTTTCCCGCCTCTTAGCTGGCACCTTGCCTGCCCTGGGTTCAGAGAACAGTGCGGACGGCGAGGACAGCAACACAGCTGGCCTCACGAGCAGGATCAGCGACAGAGTCGCCGTTCCCTTCTCCAGGGGGCTTCCTGACCCAGGGACCCAGGCGGCGTTTCCTGTGTCTCCTGCATTGCAGGCGGGTTCTTTACTGAGCCACCAGGGCAGAGAGGTGCTGATTTTCCATTGCCGAAAGGGGGAATAAAAGAAGGAATGTCATGACGCAATCTTGCTGACTCGCTCTGTCGTTCTGTGAGTTTTAAAAGCTTCAAATATGCTATATTTAGAAAAAAGAAAACGGTTGAGAAGTTTTGGACAAGATAACAGATATTACCCTGGCATCTTTTTTGCTTAAATTTATTTATTTTTTTAATTGAATAACAGTTCCCTTACAGGAAATGGCAATCCACTCCAGCACTCTTGCCTGGAAAATTCCATGGACGGAGGAGTCTGGTAGGCTACAGTCCATGGGGTCGCAATGAGTCGGACACGGCTGAGCGACTTCACTTTCTACAGAATGCTGTGGTTTTGTTAAACGTCAGCATGAATCATCCATAGGTACACATATATCCGCTCCCTCTAGAACCTCCCTCCCACCTCTCCCGTCCCACCCCTCTAGGTTGTCACAGAGCCCCTGTTTGAGTTCCCCGAGGCATACAGCAAAGTCCCGCTGGCTACCTATTTCTCATACAGTAATGTAAGTTTCCATGTTACATTGCCCTGGCATTTTGCTCATTCCCAATTACATTGCACTGAAATGACTCGCAAAAATTGCAAATAGTGAATCATCCTTATTACTATTGAAGTGAGAGATAATGAGAGTCCATACATCAGGAAATTTGAGTAATTTCTAATGTCACTCTACTGATTACATGAGACTAAAAGGTCTTATGTGGCAGAAAGTGAGGGAGAAGCTTTGTAAATTCTCTACTGACCTCCTCTATTTAGAGATGGAATAGCACTAAGTAGATGTGAGCTGAGGAGTAATCAGGAGAACTTCAATAATTAAAAAAAACATTAACTAATGCCACTCAAACCAAAAAAAAAAAATTAAAAGATGTAGTGTGTGTGTGTGTGTGTGTGTGTGAGTTAAATCCACTTCTTAAGAAGGGAAAAATTTTTTAAATTATCAGTTGAATAAACAAGAAAGCTAGTGTCTCACTGGGTTAGCAGTGAGCACTGTTTTATAGCAAAGGCTGGAAGGAGTATTTATGGAGCCCATGGAATTGACTGGGGTGTCTTCTGACGTTTCTGGGCCTAAGAGAACAGTTAACAGGCAACTGTAGCAACCAAAAGCTACGCAGAGCAAGGTAACCCAGGGCTCAGACTCTTCAGGATTGTAGGGATGGTCTAACCCTCTAGATAAGCAACCTAGACCATCTGAAATCATAGCTAAGAGTGAGGGAAATCTGAAATTGGTTGATGAGGGATAAGATTGATTGTATGGAACCTCAGATCTAGCTGCTGGGGCAAGGAAGGTTACTTGCTTCTTATCCCTATTGATTGTACCTCCCCTCTTGGGAGGAAGTGATGGTATCTTGTTCCTGCCAAAGTAGAGCCTCCATATTGTAATATTGGAACTGGACACAGTCAAAGGCTGGGATGGATAACTCACAAGCTGGAATCAAGATTGTCTGAAGTATCAACAACCTCAGGTATGCAGATGATACCACTCTAATGGCAGAAAGCAAAGAGAAACTCAAGAACTTCTTGAGGGTGAAAGAGGGAGTGAAAAAGCTGGCCTAAAACTCAGCATTCAAAAATCTAAGATTATGGCCTCCAGCCCCATGACTTCATGGCAAATAGATGAGGATAAAGTGGAAACAGTGACAGATTTTATTTTCTTGGGCTCCAAAATCACTGCAGACTGTGACTGCAGCCACAAAATTAAAAGATGCTTGCTCCTTGGAAGAAAGGTTATGACAAACCTGCTGCTGCTGCTAAGTTGCTTCAGTCGTGTCCAACTCTGTGCAACCCCATAAACGGCAGCCCACCAAGGCTCCCCCGTCCCTGGGATTCCCCAGGCAAGAACACTGGAAAGGTTGCCATTTCCTTCTCCAATGCATGAAAGTGAAAAGTGAAAGTGAAGTTGCTGAGTCATGTCCGACTCTTAGCGACCCCATGGACTGCAGCCTACCAGGCTCCCCCATTCATGGGATTTTCCAGGCAAGAGTACTGGAGTGGGGTGCCATTGCCTTCTCCATGACAAACCTAGACAGTGTATTTAAAAAGCAAAGATATCACTTTACCGACAAAGGTCCATGGAGTTAGAGCTATGATTTTTCTAGTCATGTACGAATGTGAGAAATGGATCACAAAGAAGGCTGAACACCAAAGAATTTGAACTGTAGTGTTGGAGAAGGCTCTTGAGAGTCCCTTGGACTGCAAGGAGATCATCAAACCAGTCACTCCTGAAGGAAATCAACAGTTCGTATTCATTGGAAGGACTGATGCTGAAGCTCCAATACTTTGGCCACCCGAAGGCAAGAGCTGACTCTTTTCAGACCCAGATGCTGGGAAAGACTGAGGGCAAGAAAAGAAGGGTGTAGCAGAGGATGAGATGGTTAGATAACATCACTGACTCAATGAACATGAATTTGAGCAAACTGTGGTAGATAGTGAAGGACAGGGAGACCTGGTGTGCTGCAGTCCATGGGGTCAAAAAGAGTCTGACACAACTTAATGACTGACCACGGGAGGTATGAACAGATATGAGCAGTGAAAGTGAAAGTCACTCAGTCGAGTCCGACTTTTTTCAACTCCATGGACTATAGTGTCCATGGACTTCTCCAGGCCAGAATACTGGAGTGGGAAGCCATTCCTTTCTCCAGGGCATCTTCCCAAACTCAGGGATTGAACCCAGGTCTCCCGCATTGCAGGTGGATGAGCAGTGAGTGTTATCTATTTCAGATACCTCACTTCAGATATGCTGGGGTGCACCTATTTCTGTTTTTTATTTGTTTTTGTTATAGAGCCAGTTGTTACTGTTACAACCAACCTGCAAGGCTTCTAATGCATCTCACTTGGGCAGGATCTGACTGTGTCTTGCCTACTTCCTCTCTGTGTTTGTGCCTCAGCTGTGTCCGACTCTTTGTGACCCCATGGGAGGTAGGTAGCCCATCAGGCTCCTCCATCCATGGGACTCTCCAGGCAAGAATGCTGGAGTGGGTTGTCCTGCCCTCCTCAAGAGGGTGGCCCCCACCCAAGGATCCAACCCTCCTCTGTCTCCTGCGTTTCTTGCATTGCAGGCGGATTCTTTACCGCTGAGCCACCAGGGAAGCCCTGCTCACTCCCTCTATTCCACACAAAATATTAACTGTGTCTTTGACCTAGGAGAGAATAAACATCTACTTAATTGTTCTCTGTTATTAGAACAGGTATGAATACATCCTCCAGCAACAGCCATCTTGTCTCATTGTGCTGAACAGTGTTAGGGTTAGGAGAGAGAGAAAACGGAAGGTTCATGTAACAGATGCACAAGTTTAAAAGCAAAGCTATGTTTAAGTGATCAGTATAAACCCCTGTGAAATTTACTTACTAGAGAGGAAAATAGAAGCAGAGAAAGTCCTTTAAAAATCCACGGAGTAGCATGTAACAACCAGGATGAATTTGTAGGACCTGTAACCATTTCTCATGGCCTCCTATAAGTACTCGGGAAGGCGAGCCAGGTAAAGCATTGGACGCAGGATGGATATATTTGTGCCTTCTAAATCTGGGTATTGAATAGGCAATATAACCCCTGGGTTATATTGAGCTTTGGAAATGACTACTTTGTTTTGTTTTTTTTTAACTTTTTATATTAGAGTATAGCCAATTAGCAATGTTGTAATAGTTTAGTTGCATGCGAAGTGACTCAGCTATACATATACATTCCCCCCAAAACTCCCCTCCCATCCAGGCTTGCAACCATTTTATTGATTAAGTAACTGAGACACAGCAAGATTAAGTAAAAGAATCACAGGTCACACAGGTCACACAGGTTGTAAGTAACTAAGTTAGAATTCAATCCAAGCAGGTCCACCTGGAGAACGTAATCACCAAAACTACACCGAATGACTCTTCTGATAAAGCAGGCAAATGTTGGATGACCATACAGTTTGATTTGCCTGGGACAATGCTTCTTAATGCTTGTTGTCCCAATATGATTATTAATCGTTCCTTCTCATAACCAAGGTGGTCCAGTTTTGATAATGAATAATAAAATCACCCTGCATTGAGAGGCCCTCTCAGATCTCATGATGCCAAAACTCTCGAAAGGAAAATTGGGGCTTGATTCTGTAAGGTTGTGAGGTGCCCATGCTAACACGGAGGGATGGAATCAGCTGGGATCATTTCTCCATCTGTTCCTCCATCCGGCACTCTGGAGAATAATTAACTGAAAGTGTTGCCTTTTGTGAGTTGCTTCCTCTTTCTTCACACTGGACCCTAAGGAAATATTTAAGGGATTCTTGAGTTGGAGGCGCCTCTCTTACAGCAATTGGTTAGCAGGAGCCATGGCTGAAAGCACGGAGCCTAGGGAAGCCAACTTCTCCATGCGGAATGTTCATACTCCGCTCATGCCCTCTGATTCCTGACAGAACTCAGTGCATGTCTGGGCATCTAGAGTGCCATCAAGATACAGACCCAAGGAAGGCAGCTGTGGCAGCCGCATGTCCCAGGTTCCACCGAGACACACCTGGCAGAAATCTACGAGAACACCTGGGTGGGCAATGTCAGAATGGCATGTTCTGCTTCCTTCCTGCAGCCTCACTCTCCTATGCACCCAACCCAGAGACCGCGTATCCAGGTGCAGCAGCTGTTTTCATTTTCTCACACTAACCATGCTTTCTCTCCCTTATCCCAATGGGATTACTTGAATTATAACAGAAACAGAGGCGTTTGAGCCTAAGGAAGTGTCTGATGTGGGATTTCAGATATTAGCAAGTGGGTGGCGTGAGGAAGGGAGGATAAGACACCTCCCAAGCTGGGTCAAGGAGCCCCAGGCTGTCACCACCAAACACTCCCAGTCTTCCCCTGTTGAAGATTTCCAGTTAGCAAATACTTTGGGGGGCATAATCATATGGTTGTTCATTACTAATGTAACAACTCCTGTTTTGGAGAGCTTACTCTGTGACCAGCCCTCTATCGGTGGTTTAGGCACTCAGTCATGTCCAACTCTTGCGACCCCAAGGACCGCTAGGTTCCTTTGTCCATGGGATTCTCCGGGCAAGAATACTGGAGTGGGTTGCCATTTCCTTCTCCAGGGAATCTTCCTGACCTAGGAATCCAACCTGGGTCTCCTGCATTGCAGGCAAATTCTTTACCAACTGAGCTATGAGGGAAGCCCAGCACTCTATTACATGCTTTTAAAAAACTAATTTATTTGTTTATTGGCAGTGCTGAATCTTTGTGGCTGTACGGTTTCTCTAGTTGTGGTGAGTGGGGGCTACTCTCTAGCTTCCATATGAGGGCTTCTCGTTGCAGGGGCTTCTCTCATGGAACACGGGCTCTAGGGCTGTCGGCTCAGTAGTTGCAGTGCCCAGCCTCTGGAGCACAGGCTCAATAGTCAGGGTGCAGGCGCGTGTAGAATCTTCCTGGACCAGAGATCACGCTCACATTCCCTGCATTGGCCCATGGATTCTCTACCACTGAGCCACCAGGGAGGCCCTATATTACATACTTAGGTTTGCACAAACACCCTGTGTGGTGATAAATTCTCCCTTACAGATGAAGAAACAGAGGCACACAGAGAGAAAGTGATTTGCCAAAAATCATGACATTGGTAAGTGATGGAGCCACATGTGCTATACTTCTCCCTAACTCCGCTTATATTCATCAGAGAAAGTTGAAACTTTTGCTTAGTCTGAAAGAGAGTAGCCAGAGGGGCTTGAGGGTCTTCCCCGATGGCTCAGTTGGGAGAGAACCAGCCTGCAATGCATGAGACCCCGGGTTGATTCCTGGGTTGGGAAGGTCCCCTGGAGAACGGATAGGCTACCCACTCCAATGTTCTTGGGCTTCCCTTGTGGCTCAGTTGGTAAGGAATCCGCTTGCAAGCTGGGAGACCTGGGTTCGATCCCTGGGTTGGGGAGATCCCCTAAAGAAGGGAAAGGCTACCCACTCCAGTATTCTGGCCTGGAGAAGTCCATGGACAGAGGAGCTCGGCGGGCTACAGTCCATGGAGTCCCAAAGAGTTGGACACAACTGGGTGACTTTCACTTTCACTTTCAGAGGGCTTGATGTGATTTTATTCCAAAGCAATTTGATGGTGTTATTTTACATAAATATACAATTTACTAGCTTTTAAAAATATTAAAAATTATTCTTAGCTGCTATATTTGCAGACCTGAGGGATATTCATCATTATAAGAGTTGATATAGGAAAAGACTTACTTTAGCTAGAGTTTATGCTGGGCCAATGTGGCTTTTTGACCCACCTCTTCTGATTTTCTTTGTTTATACTTTTGAAAAGATCTTGAAATAGTAAACAACTTATAAATATAATTAAACAGTGCAGTAATGACTAGAAAATTAAGATAGAGACTCAAATTTTATTTATTTACTTATTTTATTATTTTTTATTAAAGTATAGTTGATTTATGTGTTAGCAAAGCAATTCAGCAAAGTGATTCAGTTACACATATAGACATATTCTCTTCCATTATGGTTTATTACGGGATATTGAATATATTCCCTGTGTTGCACAGTAGGACCTTGTTCATCTATTTTTTGTGCATAGTAGTTTGTATCTGCTAATCTGAAACTCTTAACTTATACCTCCCCACTCCCCTTTTGGTAACCATAAGATTGTTTTTTATGTCTGTGACTTGGTTTCAGCTTCATAAAAAAGTTCCTTTGAATTATATTTTAGATTCCATATATAGGTGATATCACATGGTATTTGTCCCTCTCTGACTTACTTCATTAAGTATAATAATTGTAGGGAAGGAGACACAAAACTTGCAGGATAGTGTGATTTTTAAATTCCCAGCCCTTGAATCAGCCTACCTGAGTGGGTTACCAAGTCTGCTGCTTATTAGCACTGGGGCCCTGTGCAAATTCCTCACTTCATGTGTCTCATGTTAAAATAGAGTTGTAGTGAGGATTAAATGGGTTAGTATGTGTCTTTGAAGAATGACTAGGACAGTAAGTATTCAATAAGTATTTAATATTATCATGAATAAAGACAGAGATGAAAAGGTAGATATTTATGATACTGTGGCTCAGAAGGAAAAGAATCTGCCTGCAATGCAGGAGACCCAGGTTCAATCCCTGGGTTGGGAAGATCCCCCAGAGGAGGGAGTGGCAATCCACTTCAGTATTCTTGCCTGGAGAATCCCATGAGCAGAGGAGCTTTGCGGGCTATAGTCCATGGTCTCAAGAGTTGGACATGACTGAGCGACTCACACTAACCCTACCATTCTAAAAGTTAAAGTTGATTTTCAAAGTCTGTCAATATCTGAACTCTTCTTATGATTAAAATGAGCATACCTCTTTTGACGTTGTCTAAGAATTTCAATAAGAACCAACATTTATTTCACATTTTGAAGACTTGTTTCTAACTTCATTTAGAGTCTAGTTAGGACTTAAAGGGCACAACATATTCTCTACCTCAAATATGAGGAATCAGTGAGTTAAATAAACCTCCCTGTCCAACTGAGTGTAAGTGGGTCAGTTTGCTCTTTGAATCTGCTGAGTATGGGCTGCTCTCTTCCTCCTTCTTCCTCTTCCCTTCTTTCCTCCTTTCCTCCCTTTCTTCCTTCTCTTTTCCTTCCCTGAGTACAAGGAATAATAAAGAGGAATTAGCTATTAAAGATAGGACATACTTTTGTTTGCTAACTTAAGAAAGGTTACTTTGGGCCTCTCCCATGTCCAACTCTTTGGAACCCCAAGGACTATATAGAATTCTCCAGGCCAGAATACTGGAGTGGGTAAACTTTCCCTTATCCAGGGTATCTTCCCAACCCAGGGATCAAACCAGGGTCTGCTGCATTGCAGGCGAATTCTTAACCAACTGAGCTATCAGAGAAGCCCCCTAAATTGGACAGTAGTTTTCTAAATTGTCACTGTGAACATTGCATATCACAATGACACATTTTGCCATATGAAACTGAAAGTGAGGTTGCTCAGTTGTGTCCAGCTCTTTGCAACCCTGTGGACTGTAGCCTACCAGACTCCTCCATCCATGGGATTTTGCAGGCAAGAACACCAGAGGGGGTCACCATTCCCTTCTCCAGGAGATCTTCCTGACTCAGGGATTGAACCCAAGTCTCCCACATGGCAGGCAGATGCTTTACCCTCTGAGCTACCAGGGAAGCTTGAAAGGCCCATTGTAAATCAACCTCCTTGAGAGCAACATCCTCAGATTCCAAGATCAAGCTAGTCTCAGGATTTCTGAATCCCCTGGTTCCGGAGGCTGGTTTAGCAAAGGTCAAAAGGACAAGTAGTACCTGCTCACAGAAACACTCTGGATATTTTTCCCACCTTAGCTCCAGCTATCATCTTAGAGAAAATCAAATTCTGCTTCTCACTCTATAATAGACATTTTCCCCTCATATATAATTTCCTCTTAAAGTGGGATGATAATATTTCAGTGAATAAAAGAGCCTCTTAAAATCCTTATTTGTCCCACAAGTGTGATTGCTTTCCAACATTAAAGAAAATCCATCATGGTTTTACATCATTTGAAGATTTATGCACCAATGGACATAATGATAACATATTATTTGAAAGCCTCAGGTTCTTACAAAAGCTGTGGGATTCCTTCAACAAATGTGTGCCCTTGAGTATCTGAGCCGCTGAAGGTGCTACACAAAATAGGTGTTGATTACGGTTTTGCTTTCCTAAGATAGCATTACATTCTGATATTTAAATTGGATAACCAACAAGGACCTACTGTACAGCTTGGGGAACTCTGTTCGATGTCACGAGCCATCCTGGATGGAGGCAGGGTTTGGGGGAGAGTGGATGCATGTGTATGTGTGGCTGTGGCCCTTTGCTGTTCCCCTGAAAGGAGCAGGACACTGTTCATCCACTAGTTGGAAGTTCGAAAGAAAACCCCAACAGTTCGCTGTCTCATGCACACTGAAGTGTGACTACACATTGAGATCTTCTGTAGAGTTTTAGCAAATACTGACATTTGACTTCTAGCCCCCGAGATGCTGGATTAATCAGTTTGATCAATAGGGCTTTAGAAAGTGTGCCAGATGATTCTAATGGACAGCCATGGTTGAAGCTCTGCTTTAGAGGAATTATTTTCAGCCTGGGAAGACTGAGCTGCAGAAAGACTAGAAAGAAACCTGCGCATGTCAGTCCCTGCCCTGCCTTTTTTTATTACAATGTATTATTTGACTCCTGTATAGCTTAGAAATATGTAACTCATTTCCAATTATGTTATTTCTCATAATTTTATTACTGACTTCAAATTAACCACACTGCAGTCTGAGTCTTATCTGTGTGACCAACCTTTTAAAATTTGCACTTTAGAAGTTTCTCCAGGGACTTCCTTGGTGGTCCAGTGGCTAAGACTCCATGCTCCCAACACGGGGGGCCTGTATTTGACCCCTGGTCAGGGAACAAGAGCCCACATACTGCAACTAAAGATCCTGGGCTCTGCAACTAAGACTTGGTGCAGCTGAATAAATAAAAACAAATATTGAAAAAAGTTTCTCACACACCAAATGAATATGCAAATGTATTAAGAAGATATTACATATTGACTCTGCTTCGTGCACTACTTTATCCATGGCAGTTACTATATGTAAGCAGACCTAATGTAACTTCAAGTGAGCCTTATGAGATAAATTCTATTGTAATTACTCTTCTAGCTTTCAGATGAAGTCAATTAAGTAGGAGGATACCAATGTGTTTGGAGTCATAAAGCTCACAGTTGGCAGAGCCACATTCTGGAACAGCTACATCATATCTAAGACCATGTTTTTAGTCACTACTCGAAACACAGGAGTTATTTTTTTCCCATTTATTTTTATTAGTTGAAGGCTAATTACTTTACAATATTGTAGTGATTTTTGCCTTACACTGACATGAATCAGCCATGGATTTACATGTGTTCCACATTCTGAATCCCCCTCCCACTTTCCTCCCCATCCCATCCCTCTGGGTCTTCCTGGTGCACCAGCTCTGAGCACTTGTCTCATGCATCCAACCTGGGCTGGTGATCTGCTTCACACTTGATGGTATACTTGTTTCAATGCTGTTCTCTCAGATCAGCCCACCCTCGCCTTCTCCCCCAGTGTCCCAAAGTCTGTTCTGTACATCTGTGTCTCTTTTTCTGTTTTGCATATAGGGTTATCATTACCATCTTTTTAAATTCCATATATATACATTAATATAATGTATTGGTCTTTATCTTTCTGGCTTACTTCACTCTGTATAATGGGCTACAGTTTCATCCATCTCGTTAGAACTGATTCAAATGAATTCTTTTTAATGGCTGAGTAATATTTCATTGTGTATATGTACCATAGCTTCCTTATCCATTTGTCTGCTGATGGGCATCTAGGTTGATTCCATGTCCTGGCTATTACAAACAGTGCTGCGATAATGTTCATCATGTCTCTTTCAGATCTGGTTTCCTCGGTGTGTATGCCTAGGAGTGGGATTGCTGGGTCATATGGTAGTTCTATTTCCAGCTTTTTAAGAAATCTCCACACTGTTTTCCATAGTGGCTGTACTAGTTTGCATTCCCACCAACAGTGTAAGAGGTTCCCTTTTCTCCACACCCTCTCCAGAATTTATTGCTTGTAGACTTTTGGATAGCAGCCATCCTGACTGGCGTGTAATGGTACCTCATTGTGGTTTTGATTTGCATTTCTCTGATAATGAGTGATGTTGAGCATCTTTTAATGTGTTTGTTAGCCATCTGTACGTCTTCCTTGGAGAAGTGTCTGTTTAGTTCTTTGGCCCATTTTTTGATTGGGTCATTTATTTTTCTGGAGTTGAGCTGGAGGAGTTGCTTGTATATTTTTGAGATTAATCCTTTGTCTGTTGCTTCGTTTGCTATTATTTTCTCCCAATCTGAGGGCTGTCTTTTCACCTTGCTTATAGTTTCCTTTGTTGTGCAAAAGCTTTTAAGTTTCATTAGGTCCCATTTGTTTATTTTTGCTTTTATTTCCAATATTCTGGGATGTGGGTCATAGAGGATCCTGCTGTGATTTATGTCAGAGAGTGTTTTGCCTATGTTCTCCTCTAGGAGTTTTATAGTTTCTGGTCTTACATTTAGATCTTTAATCCATTATGAGTTTATTTTTGTGTATGGTGTTAGAAAGTGTTCTAGTTTCATTCTAGAAAACTGGTTGACCAGTTTTCCCAGCACCACTTGTTAAAAAGGTTGTCTTTTTTCCATTGTATATCTTTGCCTCCTTTGTTGAAGATATGGTGACCATAGGTTCGTGGGTTTATCTCTGGGCTTTCTATTCTGTTCCATTGATCTATATTTCCATCTTTGTGCCAGTACCATACTGTCTTGATGACTGTGGCTTTGTAGTAGAGAATGAAGTCAGGCAGGTTGATTCCTCCAGTTCATTCTTCTTTCTCAAGATTACTTTGGCTGTTTGATGTCTTTTGTATTTCCATACAAATTGTGAGATTATTTGTTCTAGTTCTGGAAACACAGGAGTTATAACCTCATTAATGATATCCTAAAATTTCCCAAGTATATTTTAAGAAGGGCTTTCCAAATGTTATTATTCTTTCTTTTGTCTTTGTGATAGGTAGGTGGTTTAATATTGAAAAGTGTAATATCCTCTTTTTAAATTTAAAAAAGTGAATTGGAAAAAATAAAATTAAATTAAAAAAAATGAATTGGAGTACCACTGCTATACGACATGCCTTTAGTTTCTGCTGCACAGCGTGGCTCAGCCATATGTGTCCATACATCCCTTCCTCCTGAGCCTCTCCCCCACCCTTCTGCCACCCCACCCTGCTGGGTCATCGCAGCACCGGGCTGAGGTCCCTGGGCTACCCTCTGGTATGTGTGGGAACACCGACACACAGAACGATTAGTTAGGGGCAAAGTCAGCCAGGGTTATTTCTTTTGAAATTGTTCACTAAAATCCCACTGTGTTCAGTATGGGTTGAAGGCAGTTTCTTCCCATGGAAACTGCAGTAACAATTGACTTAGTGGTTTATTCTTTTCCTACAGATCTGAGGATCTTTTCCTACAGATCCTACAGCCCCAAAGCGATGGTTGGAGGAAGGAACAGAACAATCACAGAGTTCATTCTCTTGGGGTTCTCTGAGTTTCCAAAGCTCACCGCTGCCCTCTTTTCAATATTCCTAGGGATCTACCTGGTGACAGTATCTTGGAACCTGGGACTCATCGCCCTCATCAGGATGGACCCCCATTTGCACACGCCTATGTACTTTTTCCTCAGTAACCTGTCCTTGCTGGATACCTGCTATGTTTCCACCATAGCTCCTAGAATGCTCTCAGACTTCTTCAGGAAGCATAAATTCATCTCCTTTATGGGCTGCACCATGCAATACTTCTTTTTCTCTAGCCTGGGTCTGACTGAGTGCTGTCTGCTGGCAGCCATGGCTTATGATCGCTACATTGCCATTTGCAGTCCTCTGCTCTACACAGTCATCATGTCCCCCACTCTCTGCCTGCAGATGGTGACAGGATCTTGTATAACTGGATTCTTGGGCTCATTCATTCAGTTGTGTGCCTTACTTCAGCTCCACTTCTGTGGACCAAACATCATCAACCATTTCTTCTGTGACCTACCCCAACTGCTAACCCTATCCTGCTCAGACACCTTGTTCTTTCAAGTCATGACATCTGTGCTCACAGTCATCTTTGGGCTCACGTCTGTCTTGGTTATCATGATATCCTATGGTTACATTGTCGCCACTGTTCTGAAGATCACTTCAGCTGAAGGCCGGTCCAAAGCCTTCAACACTTGTGCTTCCCACCTGATAGCTGTGACCCTCTTCTTTGGCTCAGGTATCTTTGTTTATATGTATCCTAATTCTGGTGGTTCCTCGAGCCAAAACAAGCTGGCATCTGTCTTGTACACTGTTATAATCCCCCTGCTAAATCCATTGATCTATAGCTTGCGGAACAAGGAAATCAAAGATGCCCTAAACATATGGAAGAAGAGAATCTTTTCCTGGTGTTATTGACTATGGAATTTATTTCAGCTATACGCTGTAGGAGAAATGTCAACTGAAACATTGATCCATAACTCTCCTAAGTGCAGAGTGAGTTATAATTACTATCGCCTTCTGATGTAAAGCCATGGCTGGCACAAGGAGAGGACAATACATGAAAAGTATCTGGAAGTTCATTATCTATGTGCTTCATCAGTGATGACCTAATAAATCAATAGGTCAAGAAATTCACAAGCGTTTTTGTAGCTAGTTATGATGATGTGAGTCTTCCACTTCAATGTTCCATCCTTTAGCATGCACTGCCTCAAGGACCAATGGTGCCGGGGACCAAGCAGATCAAGGTTGCCAGGAGACCAGCAAGCCTCCCCCTAACATCTCACTTTAGGCAGGACAGGAATTACTATAAGTACTGAGCTCTTCTAAAAAAGAATTTCCTAACTCATTCTGTTGGCTCTCTCATGTAACCTATTCTTTCACCTCTGGAAATCATGAATTCATTCCTTCATTTATGGACTTGTTCACAGCAAAAATAAACATAAGGGATAAAAGATTTGGTAAGTTCATACAAAAATAAATTTTTTGCAACAAGAATGCTCAACATATCTGTCATAGTTAAGATTTGGTTGATCAGTTGGCTTGTTAGGGACACTTAGATTATTTTTTAATCTGTTATTGCTATACAGTCATCTCTGCTCTTCCTTCTTCCCTGTGTAACCAGAGAAGGGAATTGGAAAATGGCCCTTTGCTGGTGAGGTGGTCCAGTGCCTGATTTTGGCACCTCAAAAAATGTCTTTATGTTACCTTTTTGGTTGCTTTTTGCTTTTTAAGTAGACCAAGCCTCCACTAAGAAGTTGTTTTCCCCGTAATTTTTTGTTTGTTTGTTTTTCCCATAATTAACAAGTGGAAAGTGGCTGGTAAAATTAGCTATAAGAAGCTGATACATGAGAAAAGTCTGTTACATGTACTCTGTACATGAGAAAGTCTAGATTTATCTATTTCCCTTGTAACCTTGGCTGGAGCTGTTACAAGATGTAAAGAAATACTCAAGTATTGAGGTTGGGACAGAAAACACTCTTATTTATCTTCTGGTAGGATTCTGATTTTCATAATCTTTAGGCCAGAAATGAAAAATATAATTCAGAAGACTACTCCAGGTAGAAGGCATTCTGTTCATTTCCCCTTTTATGTTCAGAAGGGAAAATTCAAAACCCCCAGGAGTAATCATGAGGTAAGAACTTAAAGCAAGTGTTGGACACCTGTAGGCACTACAGCTTTGAAGTTTCTGCTTCTAGAACTCCGTATTTCTGAGTCCTAGAAAACTCCATATTCCTGAGTTACAGTTATTGGATAGGATCTTGTCAAGGCAAGTTAGATATATAGGATGGTAGACATAGGTTTGATTTAAAGTCTTTTTCAGCACTAACATCTATTAGTATCCCATTCAGATCTTCCTCAGCCTTAGCCTAATGACCAAGACTGGACTTGAGTTGAGACTAAACTGGAGTTGAGGAAGAAAAATAACTCCTGAAATGCCACATATTTTGCTTGGTTGGATCCTTAACACTTTTATGGCCAAATACAATTATGATCTCCAATATACCTGCTTAAAATCAATGTCACAAAGGATTAATCTCAAAAATATACAAGAAACTCCTCCAGCTAAATTCCAGAAAAATAAATGATCCAATCAAAAAATGGGCCAAAGAACTAAACAGACACTTCTCCAAGGAAGACATACAGATGGCTAAGAAACACATGAAAAGATGCTCAACATCACTCATTATCAGAGAAATGCAAATCAAAACCACAATGAGGTACCATTACACGCCAATCAGGATGGCTGCTATCCAAAAGTCTACAAGCAATAAATGCTGGAGAGGGTGTGGAGAAAAGGGAACCCTCTTACACTGTTGGTGGGAATGCAAACTAGTACAGCCACGATGGAAAACAGTGTGGAGATTTCTTAAAAAACTGGAAATAGAACTGCCATATGACCCAGCAATCCCACTTCTGGGCATACACACCAAGGAAACCAGATCTGAAAGAGACACGTGCACCCCAATGTTCATCGAAGCACTGTTTATCATAGCCAGGACATGGAAGCAACCTAGATGCCCATCAGCAGACGAATGGATAAGGAAGCTGTGGTACATATACACCATGGAATATTACTCAGACATTAAAAAGAATTCATTTGAATCAATTCTAATGAGATGGATGAAACCGGAGCCCATTATACAGAGTGAAGTAAGCCAGAAAGATAAAGACCATTACAATATACTAACACATATATATGGAATTTAGAAAGATGTTAATGATAACACTATATGCAGAACAGAAAAAAAAAAAAAAAAGAAGACACAGATTTATAGAACAGTCTTTTAGACTCTGTGGGAGAAGGCGAGGGTGGGACGTTTCAAGATAACAGCATCGAAACATGTATATTATCTAGGGTGAAACAGATCACCAGCCCAGGTTGGATGCATGAGACAAGCGCTCGGACCTGGTGCACTGGGAAAACCTAGAGGGAGCGGGTGGAGAGGGAGGTGGGAGGGGGGATTGGGATGGGGAACACATGTAAACCCATAGCTGTTTCATTTCAATGTATGACAAAATCCACTACAAATAAAAAAAGAAAAAAAAAGAAACATGAAAAAAAATCAATGTCACAGCCAGCAGAGAAGTTTCATTATGTAAAATTTCAAATTGCTTCAATTACAGAAAACATAATCTTCATGAAAGAGTGATAAGGTCCTTAAATAAGAGGAGCCTATTTACACAGACTACCTGGGGACCTTTTACTCTGACCTTCAAATGACCTGAAAGACATAGATGTTTCAGACATAGAATCACTGTGCAGGAATTTCTCATGAATGATAAATGTTCTGAAGTTAATTAGTCATGACAGAGGCTGAGGAATTAGACAAACTCCTAAACAGCACTCTGTTTCTTTTTTTGTAACTACATGAGATTAACATTTCTGTCTTAAAAATGAAACCAGGATAGTTTTTGTAAATTTGTACTAGGGGAAAGTAAAAAGACACTTGCTGCTTGGAAGGAAAGCTATGACAAACCTAGACAGTACATAAAAAAGCAGAGACATCATTTTGCCAACAAAGGTCTGTATAGTCAGTGCTATGGTTTATCCAGTAATCATGTACTGATTTGAGAGTTGGAGCTTAAAGAAAGCTAATCGCTGAAGAATTGATGCTTTTGAACTGTGGTGTTGGAGAAGACTCTTGAGAGTCCCTTAGTGGACTGCAAGGACATCAAATCAGGATTGCTTAAAGGAAATCAATACTGAATATCCACTGGAAGGACTGCTGCTGAAGCTGAAGTTCCAGTACTTCCTTCTCCAGGGGATCTTCCTGATCCAAGGATTGAACCAGGTTTCCTGCATTTCAGGTGGATTCTTTACTGAAAACTGAGAGAAAGGCAAATCAAAACTACAGTGAGGTACCACCAGTCAGAATGGCCATCACTAAAAAGTCTAAAATAAAAAGTGCTGAGAAGGATGTGGATAAAAGGGAACTCCTCCTGTATTGTTGATGGGAATGTAAATTTGTGCAGCCACTGTGGAAAAGAGTAGGGGGGTTCCTCAGAAAACTAAAAATGGAATTACCACATGATCCAGATATCACCCTCCTGGACATTTATCCAGACAAAATTGTAGTTTAAAAAGATACATGGACTCCTATGTGCATTAAAGCCGTATGTATACACAATAGCCGAGACATGGAAACAACTTAAATGTTCAACAGATAACCAGATAAAGAAGATGTGGTACAGATATACCATGGGGTATTACTCTGCCATAAAAAGAGCAAAGCAATGCCATTTGCAGAAACATGCATACAACCACAGGTTATCACACTAAGCAAAATAAGTCAGAAATAATACCCTATGATGTCATTTATATGTGGAATTTAAAATATGACACAGATGAACCTATCTATGAAACATAACAAAAGAGCCTCTTGATGAAAGTGACAGAGGAGAGTGAAAAAGCTGGCTCAAAACTCAACGTTCAAAAAATGAAGATCATGGCATCCGGTCCCATCACTTCATGGCAAAGAGATGGGTAAGCAATGGAAATAGTGACAGACTTTATTTTCTTGGGTTCCAGAATCACTGCGGACAGTGACTACAGCCATGGAATTTAAAGATGCTTGCTCCTTGGAAGAAAAGCTATGACCAGCCTACACAGCATATTAAATAAGAGAGACACTACTTTGCCGAGAAAGGTCCGTCTAGTGAAAGCTATGGTTTTTCCAGTAGTCATGTACGGAGGTGAGAGTTGGATCATAAAGAAGATTGAGTGCTGAAGAATTGATGCTTTTGAACTGTGATGTTGGAAAAGACTCTTGAGAGCTGCCTGGACTGCTAAGAGATCCAACCAGTCCGTCCTAAAGGAGATCAGTCCTGAATATTCCTTGGAAGGACTGAGGCTGAAGTTGAAACTCCAATAATGTGGCCACCTGATGCGAAGAACTGACTCATTGGAAAAGACCCTGATGCTGGGAAATATTGAGGGCAGGAGGAGAAGGGGACAGCAGAGGATGAGATGGTTGCATGGCATCACCGACTCAATGGACATGAGTTTGAGCGAGCTCTGTGAGATGGTGAAGGGTAGGGAGGCCTGGCATGCTGCAGTCCATGGTGTCATAAGGCGTGCGTGCTAAGTCGCTTCAGTTGTGTCTGACTCTCTGCGACCCCATGGACTGCAGCCCGCCAGGCTCCTCTGTCCATAGCTTTCTCCAGGCAAGAATACTGGAGTGGGTTGCTGTGCCCTCCTCCAGAAGATCTTCCCGATCCAGAGATGGAACCCAAGTCTCTTATGTCTACCTGCATTGGCAGGTGGGTTCTTTACCACTAGCATCACCTGGGAAGCTCTCTTTAGCACAGAAAACTAAATTCAAAATCCTATGAGAAACCATAATGAATATTCCAAAAAAATATATATGTGTGTGTAACAGAATCACTTTGTGGTCCAGCAGTAATTAACACAGCATTGTAAATCAACTATATTTCAATAAATGAAGTGTATAAGTTTCAGACCCTTACAGTCTATTCTTAGCCCAGCACCTTGGGTGTGCACTCCCCAGAGAGAGCCTTCACAAGCACTTTGCCCAGCCCAGTAGCACTGACCAGCTCCTCTCCTTGGTAAATGAGGCACAGAGTTCCCACAGAGCCTTAGAGAATGGATAAATGGGAGATCATTTTTTAGCTCCCCTAGAGAGCCAGTGGTATTATTAGCAACTGCTTCTAGGTGCCAGGATTTTGTGCTTTTTTTTTTTTTTTGCAATGTTCTCTGTTCTTCTAGCTTCCCTTGTATTTATTTTAAATTAAATTTAAAAGAATCAAGGGCAGAGAAGTGCCTGAGAGGGGTAGAGTGGAGCTGGAAAAACAAGCCCCTGAAGTCTTGCTTACTATCTACCCGCTGGCTGCTCTACTGTGCTTAGACAGGATGTTCAGATTCCTTTTAGCCATTCCAAGGTTACCAAGAGCATCTTCTGACTATCTCTTATAAAATCACCAAAAAGATTTATTGGAGTTGATGAAAATAACCTCTGATACACAGTTGAGTGAAGAAAAGCCTCCAAACCATGCAAAGCAGGAACTCGAAGGCTCATTCCATGAAGCACATGCCTGTGATTGCAATAATAAAGGTGCTCGCTTATTTAGATCATTCTGTCTGATCTGGCCATTCTGAGAGGTGTCCCATCCAGAATGAATGGATAAGGAGAAAAAAGCAAGTCTGTGACATGGGTATATTCATAAACAGAGAGAAGCAAGACTTAACAGGTAGCCTTGGAAAGTAAATAGCAGAAAGTGAATTATTGATGGAGCCACACCCTGATGAGATTGCAGGTGAATAGCTTTACCCTTGGAGGGGAAGACAGAAATCATTTATTTGAAATAGGCATGACTATTGTAAGAATGAGTACCGGTACTGATAAACTTAGGAGCCAGAATAAGCCTAAGGGACTTTATTGTCATGGAAAACAATGGTAAAGGCAACCATTAAGACCACCATATGTGCTGCACTCTAAAACTACAGAATTAGAGACTCCATACATAGTCTGTAACAGCACCTGGTGTTACAGGTTTTTTTGGATGCTATCTCTGTCACCACAGGTACTTGGGGGGGGGGGGGATACAAAACCCTAAACTCCATAAGCAAGTGTTACTCTCCTTTATTCTCACAGCTGCGACATCTGCATCTTTCTGTGGGGGACCAAGGATTCAGACTCATATCATCCCAAATAATAGACGAAGGACTGACGCTTAGAGACTGAAGCACACTGTCTAAAATCACAGTGGGAATGCAAGTAAAGCACCAGTGTGCATAAGGGATCTTTTGTTGAGTGATGGAAATGTTCTAAAAGTGAATAGTGGGGATGATTTCAGTCTACTAAAATTATCACACACTTAAAATGGATGAATTTATGATGTGTGAGCTATACTTTAACAAAACTCCTAAAAATAAAAAAAAAATGAGAAGAAAAAAAATTAATATCTTGAAGCAAGACCTGGCTAAAAGACTGTGACAATGTCCTGTTCTATTCTGAACCACAGAAATTAATTTAGAATAACAGTTTTCAATCATCAGGCCCAGCAGATGTTCAAACATTCTTTCACTTAGCCAGCATTTAGCGCACACTTACTAACAGGCTGTGATGAGAGAGAATGAGTAATCACACTGGGGCTTTCCTGGGGCCTCAGTGGAGAAGGATCCACCTGCCAATGAGGGAGACCTGTGGGAGACTTGCAGGAGATGTGGTTGGACCCCTGGATTCGGAAGATCCCTGGAGAAGGACATGGCAACCCACTCCAGGGTTCCTGCCTGGAGACTCCCATGGAGCCTGGTGTGCGGTCACAAAGAGTTGGACATGACTGACGAACTAAAGAGCAGCGACTTCCATAGGAATTTCACTCTCTAGTAGGGGACACACTGCAAAAATAAATGATTTCAATGTGATATGATAAAATGCAAAATCAATAGTACATGTAAAGGATGTGACATTTTTGAATCCTGTCTGTAATGTTCAAGGAGTTCATGATCTGAGCCACAGTCAGTTCCCAGTCTTGTTTTTGCTGACTCTATAGAGCTTCTTCATCTTTGGCTGCAAAGAATATAATCAATCTGATTTCACTGTTGGCCATCTGGTGATGTCAGCATTACTTTTTGGGCATAGACTTGGATTACAGTAATAATGAATGGTTTGCCTTGGAAATGAATAGAGATCATTCTGTCATTTTTGAGATTGCATCCAAGTACTGCATTTCAGACTCTTTTATAGAAATGGCTACTCCATTTCTTCTAAGGGATTCCTGCCCACAGTAGTAAATATAATGGTCATCTGAACTAAATTTGCCCATTCCAGTCCATTTTAGTTCACTGATTCCTAAAATGTTGATGTTCACTCTTGCCATCTCCTGTTTGACCACTTCTAGCTTATCTTGATTCATGGACCTAACATTCCAGGTTCCTATGCAATACTGCTCTTTACAGCATCGGACCTTGCTTCCATCACCAGTCACATCCACAACTGGGCATTGTTTCCACTTTGGCTCTGTCTCCTCATTCTTTCCAGAGTTATTTCTCCACTCTACTCCTTAATGAAAAATTCAGACTTAAAATGAAGAAAGTAGAGAAAACCACTAAACCATTCAGGTATGACCTAAATCAAATCTCTTACGATTATACAGTGAAAGTGAGAAATAGATTCAAAGGATTCGATCTGAGAGAGAGAGTACCTGAAGAACTCTGGAAAGAGGTTCATGACATTGTACAGAAGGCAGGGATCAAGACCATCCCCGAGGAAAAGAAATGGAAAAAGGCAAAATAGTTGTCTGAGGTGGCCTTACAAATAGCTGGGAAAAGAGGAGAAGCAAAAGGCAAAGGAGATAAAGAAAGATATACTCATTTTAATGTAGAGTTCCAAAGAGTAGCAAGGAGAGATAAGAAAGCCTCCCTCAGTGATCAATGCAAAGAAATAGAGGAAAACAATAGAATGGGAAAAACTAGAGATCTCTTCAAGAAAATTAGAGATACCCAGGGAATATTTCATGCAAAGATGGGCTCAATAAAGGATGGAAATGATATGGACCTAACAGAAGCATTTTAAGCATACTAAGAAGAGGTGGCAAGAATACACAGAACCATACAAAAAAGATCTTCATGACCCAGATAATCATAATGGTGTGAGCACTCACCTAGAGCCCAACATCCTAGAGTGTGAAGTCAAGTGGGCCTTAGTAAGCATCATTACGAACAAAGCTAGTGGAGGTGATGGAATTCCAGTTGAGCTATTTCAAATCCTAAAAGATGATGCTGTGAAAGTGCTGCACTCGATATGCCAGCAAATTTGGAAAACTCAGCAGTGGCCCCAGGACTGGAAAAGGTCAGTTTTCATTTCAATCTCAAAGAAAGGCAATGCCAAAGAATGTTGAAACTACCAAACAATTGCACTGATCTCACACACTAGCAAAGTAATGTTCAATATTCTTCAATCTATATCCATACCATCTTCCATAGTGGCTGTATCAATTTACAGGGGTAAGATGGGGAGGGAGATGGGAGAGAGTTTCAGAAGGGAGGGGATATATGTTTATCTATGGCTGATTCATGTTGAGGTTTGGCAGAAAACAGCAAAATTCTGTAAAGCAATTATCCTTCAATAAAAAAAAAAAATTTCCAAGCTAGGTTTCAACAGTACATGAATCATGAACTTCCATATGTTCAAGCTGGATTTAGAAAAGGCATAGAAACCAGAGATCAAATTGCCAACATTCATTGGATCATCAAAAAAGCCAGAGAATTGCAGAAAAACATCTACTTCTGTTTCATTGATTATGCCAAAGCCTTTGACTATGTAGATCACAACAAACTTTGGAAAATTCTTCAAGAGATGGGAATACCAGACCACCTTACCTGCCTCCTGAGAAATGAGTATTCAGCTCAAGAAGCAACAGTTAGAACTGGACATGGTACCACAGACTAGTTCCACATTGGGAAAGAAGTATGTCAATGCTGTATATTGTCACCCTGCTTATTTAACTTATATGCAGAGCACATCATGCAAAATGCCGGGCTGGATGAAGCACAGGCTGGAATCAAGATTGCTGGGAGAAATATCAATAACCTCAGATACACGGATGACAGCACCCTTATGGCAGAAAGTGAAGAAGAACTAAAGAGCCTCTTGCTGAAAGTGAAAAAGGAGAGTGAAAAAGTTGGCTTAAAGCTCAACATTCAGAAAACTAAGATCATGGCATCTGGTCCCATCACTTCATGGCAAATAGAAGGAGAAACAGTGGAAACAGTGGCTGACTTTATTTTGGGGGACTCCAAAATCACTGCAGATTGTGACACCAGCCATGAAATTAAAAGATGCTTGCTCCTTGGAAGGAAAGCTATGACCAACCTAGAAAGCATATTAAAAAGCAAAGACATTACTTTGTTGACAAAGGTCCATCTAATCAAAGCTATGGTTTTTCCAGTAGTCATGAATGGATGTGAGATTTGGACCATAAAGACAGTTGAGTGCTGAAGAATTGATGCTTTTGAACTGTGGTGTTGGCGAAGACTCCTGGACTGCAAGGAGATCCAACCAAACTGACCTTGGTTGATCAACTTAACTTAATCCTCTAGTCAATCCTAGAGGAAATCAGTCCTGAATAGTCTTTGGAAGGACTGAAGCTGAAGCTGAAACTCCAATACTTTGGCCACCTGATGCAAAGAGCTGACTCACTGGAAAAGACCCTGATGCTGGGAGGGATTGAAGGCAGGAGGAGAAGGGGATCACAGAGGATGAGATGGTTGGATGGAATCCAAGACTCAATGGACATGGGTTTGAGCAAGCTCACTTGTCAGAATAGGTCTTATAAAAAAGGCAACAAATATCAAGTGTTGAGAAGGATGTGGAGAAAAGGGAACCTTTGTGCCCTGTTGGTGGGAACGTAAGTTGGTGAAATCCACTATGGAAAACATATGATGGTTCCTCAAAATATTAAAAACAGATCTACCAAAAGATCTAGCAATTCCACTTCTGGGCATTTTTATGAAGAAAACAAAAACATTAACTCAAAATGTTGCATGCATCTCAAAGTTCATGGCAGCATTATTTACAGTAGCCAAGATATGGAAGCAACCTAAAAGTCCATCATAATACAAGATATATTAGATATATCTAAAAGATATACAAGATATATTAGATATATCTACAGTGGATAAGAAGTGTGACATATATATGCAAATATATGCAATGGAATAGTACTCAGTCACAAAAAAGATGAACCTTTCCTTTCATGACAACCTGAATGGACCTAGAGGGTATTACACTTAGTGGAATAAGTCAGGGGAAGACAAATACTATATAATTTCACTTATTTATAAAATTAAAAAAACAAATGAACAAACTTAAGAAAACAAAAGACTCATAGATACAGAGAACAAGTTGGTGGTTTCCATAGGAAGGGAATGAACAAAACAGTTGAGGGAAATTAAGAAGTCTAAACATTCAGCTATAAAATAAACGTCATGATATATGTAATGTGCAGCATAACGAATGTAGGCATTAACATTGTAATAACTTTGCATGGTAACAGGTGGTAACTAGACTTATAGTGGTGATCATTTTGCAATGTTTAAAAGAGCAAATTATTATGTTGTACAACTGAAACTAACATAATATTATAAATCAATTATATTTCAATAAATAGTAAAGAGAAATATACAATACTTATGTTTATGATGATGTTTGTAAATCACTTAAAATATGTATTATAGCAAGCTGAGTGAGACATATATACACATATAATATTATGAAAATACAATATTCAGAAAAGACTGAAGAAATCAATCCATAAAGAAAGGTTTTAGATTAAGGTGATATAAGATGCATTCCCATTCTAGTGATTCATTGGTCTAAAACAGCTTTCTAAACTTGAACCATCCATGAAGAGAAAGTGGAATCAGCAGGGGAATCTTCCATGTTCTCCACTGACATTGCACCAGGGGACAATTACCTGGACATGTTAATCAGCCATCCTCTTTCCACTTTGGATCCTAAGGTGGCATTTAAGTGAACTCCTGGTGGAAGCGCCTCTCTTAGCAAGGCTGGCCAGGAGACTGCACGGCCAAAGAAGTCTGGAGGGGGAAGGTCCTCCCATAGGAGTGTTCCTTTAGAAGACGGTTGAAAGTAAGTGTTCAATGCCTTTCCTAGGAATCTAGGGCTTAGAAAGTGTCTAGACCAGGAAGGGGCAGTGAGCTCTGCTAGATTTCCCAGACTCCAATGAAATAACCATCAGTTGCCGCCTGTTTTTCACAAACATCTAAGTGAGAATTTCGGTCCATGGCAGTGTGGGGCACAGAGTGATGGTACTCAGTGATCCTGACTCCTGGTTTGGAAGCCTTCCTCCTCTACAAAGCCAAGTCTTCCACCATCGGTCTGTCTTCTCTGCTTCAAGCTTGGTCAGAGCTAAGGTCCTTTCTCCTGGGAAGTAATATGTTTCCCTTCAGTGGAGAATTTTAACAGAAAAAGACTATGCAGTTCACTGAATAATATCTTGAATTGGGAACTTGCTGTTGTATGGAGAGTTTGCTGTAATTTCTTTTACTATCTGATGTCCAATGTCATGTTTCGAAAGGATGGTGTTTGTCAAGAGCTGCATGAGGATTTCCTTGGTGGTCCAGGGGTTAAGACTCCATGCCTCTCTACAGGGGGCATGAGTTCCATCCCTGTCTGGGGAAGTAAGATCCTGCATGGCAAAAAAAAAAAAAAAAATGCTTCATGTATTAAGTAATAATTAAGTCACTTAGGCCTGGGTTCGATCCCTGGGTTGGGAAGATCCCCTGGAGAAGGGAATGATAATCCACTCCAGTATTTGTGTCTGGAGAATTCCATGGACAGAGGAGCTTGGAGGGCTTCAGTCCATGGAGTCGCAGAGTCAGATAAGACTGAGTGACTGACACTTTCACTGTAATATAATTAAAACAATAGTTTATTTTCCATTCCCTTAGCACTGTTGCTCAGTAGCAAGGATTTTAGAGCTTACAAAACCTGGTCAAAATTTGTAGCATGGCCACTTACTAGCTGCCCGACCTTGGACAAGTTACTTAGCTTCCCCATGCCTAGTCTTCCCAGAAGTGTGTTAAAGAATCAAGGCCCATAGGGTTGGGTGAGAGTAAATGTGGTGTAAGTGGATTGTTGAGGACCATGCGGCACAAAGTAAGTGATCATTTAACACAATAGAAGGTAAGCTGTATCACCACAAAGAGGTAATATACTTCTAGCCCAAAGAAAGACTCTTGAGTTTTCAATGATCCTATGTTATTCTTATCCTGCCTAAAATACCTTCTTATTTACTATCAGTATCGAGGATAGCTGTGCAGTCCTACTATTCACAATCCCACAGCATTCATGGTATGTTTGGAAATAATTAACGGGAGTGGCTTCTGATATTCTTAGGCATCCTTTTAGTTCTTACTTCTTTAGAACCCCTGATTGATATTCTAATTGGAAAAATTCCTTTGTGTTTCTAATTTAACAATGTTAGCTCCTCCTCTTCATGTCCTTAGCACACATAGGAAACTGATCATTTTGTGATCAATCACCATTTCTTAAGACACTGGCTTAGCAAGATCAATTTGCTTGTGGCTCAAACAACCATTTACATGATTTCTTATTTCTTCTGGTTGTTTAGAGCATGAAAAAAATCAGGGAAAGTGACAGTATTTAGGGAACATTTAGTTCTACTCTAATAAAAAATCTTTGTTGTTCATTTGCTAAGTCATGTCTGACTCTTTGTGACCCCATGACACTGCAGCATGCCAGGCTTCCTCATCTTTCACTATCTCCCAGAGTTTGCTCAACTTCATGTCCACTGAGTTGGTGACGTCACCTTTAAGAAAGGCTTTTTAAACAGCAATTTTAATTATGATTAACAATAAGAACCCACAGTCTCAACTTAATGATAGTAGCATATAATAACTTTTACCAAGACTCACTAAGTCATGCTACAAAGCCTAGTTGAAAAATAAAATGGCTTACTCAATGAAAAACTAGTCTACAATGATACCAAATATTTAATTTGATTGACTTCTTTTTCCAAAATAGACCCATTGTCTACAGCTTTTAGAACAATGACTTCACAGCTACAAAATGTTATCATCAACCCTATTCACTTCAGAAAATGCTGGTGAATTTTTATTGGAAGCATTTGATATTCAGTGGATGCCAATAGAACAAGACTTCTAAACTCGTTTAATTAACAGTAGAAGCAAGAATAGAAATGAAATATTTGTTGACAGACATATAAGATTTTACCTTATTTTCAAAAAAAAAATAATCCCTAAGTCATTTGAAATACTTAAGTACATTTTATGAGTTTAAAATACATGTGATCATCATATCACAAAATAACAGAAAAATTCAACCACATCAATTTCTGCATGTTCAGTGTTGTCTAGGGACCAATATTCATGGTTAGGGAGCAAAAGTGCTTGAAAATATCTGTGGTCTTCAGGAAATTAAAGCCTAGCTTGGGAAATCATTGTATATTATCTATTTTTCATAAAAAAGGCAAGATAAAATATCCCTGGAGTTTTAATATAAATTGAGTCATGGAGAAGAGGTAAATAAAGGAACATTTACTGAAAGACTATTCTGTCCAAGATAATTTAATAATAATATTAGTAGCCAAAATAAAGCCGCTTTATACCCTGTTCCAGGAATTGTTCAAGGAACTATAGGTATATGGACTCATGACATCCTTACCATGACCCCACTACCAGTCACGGTATCCAGCAGGATACTAGAGCTGAGTTTTCAGGTACATTGTTGTCATATAATCATAGGAAACAACTTTTGAAAACTTACAAGGCGACAGAAAATCAAAATTAAAATGAGCGAACAAAACAAATATATATGTATAATATAGCATTTATTTTTAATTTGAATTTTTATGTATTCTGCCAGTTTATAGAAATGCATATGTATATACTGATAGACTATATTGACATATTGATCTCATAGCATGCCAACTTATTGAATGCCCATTAGTTCTAGGAGTTTTTGGTAGACTCTAGACACATCTCCTCATTCCCTGTTAACTGAAGGCTCACCTTAGCTTTTTGTTTGGAGAACATAATTCCCATTTCAGAGAGTAAGCAATTTTTCTACACAGTTCAGAATGGTTAATTGAATAAATTACAAGTCCACAAATGTTTGTTATGTACCTACATTGTTTGGTTCAGCCACTTAACTAAACCTCAGGGTGGTACATTGTTACCTTAATGGACACCAATGAGTCACAATTCCTTATTTCCATGTCCTTGTATAGTCCCCAAGTGAGTCATTGCTTGGCCATTTGACTGACTTTGATCACTGAAACATCACCACATTTGAGACAGGCAGAGGCCTGATAAGTGCTTGTCATTGGGGCCGGTTCTATTGGAATCCTGAGGTCACACTTAGAAGAATCTAGAGTGAAAGGCATGTGGAGAGAGAATCTCAGTCATCTCAACCATTCATTCATCCCAGGTGAGCTCCAAAACAGGTGAGGACCATCCAAGCCATCAATGAATACAGCCACATAGAGCTCCAAGTGAAACTCACAGATGCTCCTGAAAAAATGTGAGAGATGATGAATTGTTGGTGTTTTAAGGCAATAAGCTTGAAGCGGTTTCTTACACATCAGTACATAACTGATGCATTAGATATTTTTTGTTGCTCTTTAGTAGCTAAGTCCTGTCTGATCCCTTGGTGACCCTGTGGACTTTAGCTCCCACCCCCACCCCCCGCGCCAGGCTCCACTGTCTCTAGGACTTCCCAGGCAAAAATACTAGAGTGGACTGTCATTCCTTCTCCAGCAGAGATTCCTGATCCAGGGATTGAACCCACATCACCTGCATTGCAGGTGGATTCTTTTACCACTGAGCCACCAGGGAAGTCCATATTAGTTGTTAAAGGAATATTAAAAATACATTTCATCTTGCCTAAAAGCACAGTTTAAGGCATAATGGGAAAACTCATAAAAATAAGAACAATGAGATTCTTATTGAACTAGAAAAATATGAAGGGGCTGAGGGAGCATAGAAGAAGGAGCTTCATATTCATAAGAGGGACAGATTACCAGGGGAGGCAGGAAAAACATGCTTACCTTTACACATTGTGTATTTCCCTCTTCAGATTAAATCACCTGCTTTCTTTGCATTCCTCCTTGAAAATATATGAAGAGCAATAGTGAACTGGCCCAGAAGCCATTTGAAATACTTATTTGATCTTCCTTTCACTGTTTCCCAAATGATAGCCTTACTTGGTGTCTGGCAGATGTTAGACATTCAGTAACATCAGATTATTTGCTGAACAGAAAAATATTTTCTGTGATTTATAAATAGTTACTTAATTTGGGCTTTGTTATTAAAAGGAAATAAAGGTAAAACACCTACATCATGGGATGTAAACTTTATTTTGGTGATATAACATTTTCTTGTATCAAATTAAGAGAGAAAGAAAGCAAGAATATGAGAATGACTTTGTTTCTTGACTGAATGTTAAACTACTCTTGGTAAGTGTATTAATACTAAGCAGATGAATAACTGACTATGCTATTTGTTCTCTCAAATCTTAGAAATGGCATTTCCATGTTGAGTGACTGCTCATGCACTTTTATTTTCAAACTTCTAAAGCTATTTCCCATAAATTTTATTTTTATATGGGATTCTGAAAACACTGTATATGCAGTGAGTTTCCATAATAAATGAATCCTGGAAGAATAGTAAGCTTGCCCTTTAGAAGGTTCACTCTGTTTGCTGATCTCAGCGCCACCCGTGGACGTCACAGGTGGCAGGACTGGACTAGGGCTGCCTGGCCAGCCCACCCATTTCACGTGCTTTAGGGTAAGGGAGGAAGTAGTATTTAGTCTATTCTGAACCTCTTATTTTGAATCACCAAAATCACCAACAATTCTGATTGCTGTACGTTTGGTCTTGAATTAACAAGGGGGAGAGAACACAGATAAAAAATGGAAGTGACATAAAAATAATTGAGGAATAAATATGAAAATTTCTATTTACTTTTCTAGTTATGTAAGCTTTCTCTACTTCTGGGAGTTTTCATCATCATCATCATCTAAAACTTTATTTCGTTTTCTCTTACCACTGAATTAGAAAATGTATATTGCAAAAAAAAAAGCTTAATCATTTCTGGGCTCCCCTGGTGGTTCAGATGGTACAAATATGCCTGCAATGTGGGAGACCTGGGTTTCATTCCTGGATTGGGAAGTTCCTCTGGAGAAGGGAATGGCAACCCACTCCAGTGTTCTTGCCTGAAGAATTCCATGGATGGAGGAGCCTGGTGGGCTACATTTCATGGGGTTGCAAAGAGTTGGACACAAGTGAGAGACTTTCACTTTATCATTTCTACCTTGTCATTAAAAAACTTTTTATTTAAAATTCGTCAATAATATAGGGATAAAAAACTACACAGAGTGAAGTGAGTCAAAAAAAGAAAAACAGAAATCCTACATTAATGCATAGATGTGGAATCTACAAAAATGACAGAGATGATCTTATTTGCAAAGCAGAAGCAGAGACACAGATGTACAGAACAAATATACGGATACCAGGAGGGGAAGGAGGGATGGGACGAGTTGGGAGATTGGGCCTAACACATGTACATTATTGATACCACGTAAAAAACACTTGTAACTAATGGGAACCTCCTGCCCCACACAGGGAGTCCACCCCTTGCTCTGTGGTGACCTCAGTGGGAAGGAAAAGAGGGCAAATGTGCGTGGACGCCTGATTCACTTTGCTGCACAGACAGATGAACACAACACTGTGAAGCAATCATGCTTCAATAAGAACTGATTAAAAATAAAATTAAAATAAAACAAAAAACCAATCAACTTCACTGAAAGTATTTTCTAAAATTTCAAACATAATCTTATGGCCTCAAGATCTCTGGAGTACAAGTCCCTTCAGGACAAAGATGATAAAATAGACCACAGAAATACCACAGCAACTAGTGTCCCCAAAGAAATCTTTAACTTCTTGAGATATAAATATGTTATAAATGTAGCTGATGCAATCATTCAATCTCTACTGAAGGTGTTCTAAAGACATCAACTTATGATTTAGGTCTTACTGTAGGGACATAGTCTGGATCTTCTGATCTCATTGGGGACATCGATGGATGGTATTGAGTCCATATAATTTTCCCTTTCCTAGTACTCAAATGATCCTCTTTTGGGAATAAAAGCAATGTCTTAGAATATTAGGTTACTTTCTTTTCAGTGTGTTTTTCTACCATGACTACTACTCCCGTATTTGAAAAAAATGGTCCCTATCATATAAGGAGAAAAGCTAAAATCACCTCATTTTATGATGAGGAAACTGAGATGCAGAGAAGCTGTGACAACATAGGGACAGAGCTTGGAACAACCCAAGTGCTTCACTCAAGTTTAATAATCTTACTCTTATAATATTTATTGATTGTCAGTGGGGTTTTTTTTTGTTATTTATAGAACAACTTAGCAAAGAAAAATCATCTGTTATTTTCTCCCAAGTTAATGTAATAATGAAACACAGTAAAAATGTCATTTTATTTTTTGAGTTCATCATGAAAGTCTTTTGAAGACATAATCATGAAGACCATCAAAACAATCTCAGAGTGAAAAAGTGAGGAATGTTTTTCTTACCACTTACCACTTACCATGCTATCATCTTAAATAAAATATAGTCATAACTTGTTATAAAATGTGGACTGGACACATGGCACATGGACTGTTAGCTTAAAAATTGGGCAGAACAGTGACCCTATAAACAACTTCATGATGGAAGTAACTTTAATCAGTGGAGAAATCATTCAGGTAATTGTGTTGGGAGAGTGTGGAAAAACAAAACCAAAATTTTCTCATAATTATACTTGACACTATGTACTAAAATACTCCAGAAATTTTAAATGTAAATATAAAAATACAAGTGAATTCAAAGAAAATATTAAAAAGACTTTTGGATTGTGTAAAGCAATGTTCTTCTGTTTAATATCAAAGCCAGGCACCATAAATATCATAGAAAACTGAGCGAAAAAGTGAAGGCATTGGTCTCTCGGCCATGTTTGACTCTGCGATTTCATGGACTGTAGCCCACCAGGCTCTTCTGTCCATGGGCTTTTCCTGGCAAGACCACTGGAATGGGCTGCCATTTTCTCCTCCTGGGCATCTTCCCAACCAAGAAGTTGAACCCAGATCCCCTGCATTGGAGGCTGATTCTTTACTGTCTGAGCCACAATTGAGCACTTAAAAATAAAAGAAATCCATATGGAAAAATCCAAAATAAAAAATATTGATATTAAATGATACACTTGGAAAGATTTAGCAAAATATATGAGGGAGAAAGAATTGCAATCCTTGATATGTTAAAAGCTCCTACAAATCAATAATAACCTACTAAAAATGGGTAAAACTTACAAACAAGCAAGTCTAATAAAGTAAATGCAAATAAAAATAATGAAAAAGCTTTTTTATTTTTTAACTTGCAAGATTGTCAAAGAGTAAAGCTAAATAATTGTTGGCAGTGTTGAATAGAATTGTAAGATATTTTATCATAAAATCTTGAATTTGTATAAACTAGTACCAATTTTCAGACAACAGTTGGGCAACATCTGTGTGTTTATGTGTGCACACATGTATGTGCAGAAAAAACTGCAAAAATATATCACAAACTATCAAGTATGCTGAGAAATGGGATCCTCAATGTATTTTTAACTAATTTTATAGTTTCTTATATTGACTATGAATAATTTTTGTCCAATAATATGAAACTTTATCCAAAATGAATATGTTTCATGATATAGACAATCTTTAACCCAAGAATCTTTCTGCAGTTTGAAGAAACTTCAAGACAATGGCTGCAGGAAGGAACAATACAACAGTCATCAGATTTATCCTTTTGGGATTTTCAGATTCTCCCAAGTTCAAGATTGCTCTCTTTGCAGTGTTCATGGGGACTTACATCTTGACAGTTGCATGGAACCTGGGTCTTATTGTCCTGATTAGGATGGACTCCCACCTACATACACCCATGTACTTCTTCCTCAGCAACTTATCCTTCTTAGATTTCTGCTATGTCACTTCCACAACCCCCAAAATGCTCTCAGACTTCTTCAGGAAGCCTGAATTCATCTCCTTTATGGGCTGCACCATGCAATACTTCTTCTTCTCTAGCCTGGGTCTGACTGAGTGCTGTCTGCTGGCAGCCATGGCTTATGATCGCTACGTTGCCATTTGCAGTCCTCTGCTTTACACAGCCGTCATGTCCCCCACCCTCTGCCTGCAGATGGTGCTTGCTGCCTACACAACCGGATTCTTTGGCTCATTGATCCAACTGTGTGCTTTACTTCAGCTCCATTTCTGTGGGCCCAATGTCATCCATCACTTCTTCTGTGACCTGCCTCAGTTATTAGTCCTCTCCTGCTCCGAAACCTCCTTCCTACAAGTGATAAAATTTGTGATAGCAGTGATTTTTGGAGTGACCTCCGTCTTAACCATCATGATATCTTATGGTTACGTCATTGCCACCATCCTGAAGATCAGCTCTGTTGAAGGCAGGGCCAAGACCTTCAACACCTGTGCTCCCCACCCGACGGCAGCGACCTTTTCCTTTGGATCGGGTCTCTTTGTCTACATGCACCCCGGAGCTGGCGATCCTCTGGGCTATGACAAGATAGCATCAGTCTTCTATACGGTGGTGACCCCCATGTTGAATCCTTTGATTTACAGCCTGAGGAACAAGGACATCAAAGATGCTCTTAAGAGGTATAAGAAGAAGGGAATGTTTTCCCATTGTCATGGTTAATTAAGGGTCTGGTAGCCTAGTGACCTGTTGACTAGAAGTTTCTAGACTATGCAAGGGAAATGAATTTAACATTACTCAACAGGACTTCAAGTGAGTCAGTCCATCGACATCCAGCACTGGCTCAGGGCCTTGCAAATCGTGCAGTTTCTTTATGTCTTGATTGTTGACTCTCCTTTCTTACACCAGCAATGACTTCACAAAGCACTTAATATATTAATTTTTATGTCCATATAACCTTCAATTTCTCAGTATTTGACCCTTGAATACTCTTTCAGGATTTCAGAATGCAGGCTGGAGGGGATGGGACTAAATACAAGGTCAGGAAAAGATTTTTCTCATACACAACATCAGAAGCAGAACAATGACCGCTTTGTCACAAACGCTCCAAGTGCCTAGGCAATTCCAGGTGATGAAAACAGGGATGTGGAGAGAAGAATAACTTTATGCTCTGACATAACTTGCCTGCCATGGAGAACACCATGCACAGTGTAGTCTAGAATTTGTTTCCTGGGTTTCTGTTTTTAGAACCTAACATCAACAGTTGAATGAACAAGGCAATTTCCATGCTACTATGCTGACCTGTGAGAGCTAAAATACAAAGAAAAGAAGTGATCATTTGAATTCTGAAGTATATTGAAAAGATTGAAAGTGAAATTGGCTCAGTCGTGTCCAACTCTTTGCCACCCCATGGACTATACAGTCCATGGGATTCTCCAGGCCAGAATACTGGAGTGGATAACCTTACCCTTCTCCCGGCAATCCTCCCAACCCAGAGATTGAACCCAGGTCTCCCACATTGCAGGTGGATTCTTTACCAACTGAGCCACGAGGGAAGCCCAATGGAAAAGACTGCATTTCTGTTATTATGGCAGATTGAATGGCATAGATGTGCCCACTGCTGTAACAACTAAAGACACTGAAGAGAATGGTTTTAGAAAATATTTTTAAAGACGCTTATGAGCAGGCAAGGAAAGAAAAGGAAATCTCCAACCTTCAAATATAAAGAACAATCAGGAATCCTGAGAGTAAAGGCAGCCCTGAATATGACTTTAACATTGGAGAATTTGCTGAACTCTGATAATACTGGCCTGCTTTTTTTTTTCCAACTTTTTATTTTGTACTGGAGTATAGCTGCAGTCATGAAATTAAAAGACGCTTACTCCTTGGAAGGAAAGTTATGACCAACCTACACAGCATATTAAAAAGCATAGACATTACTTTGCCAACAAAGGTCCATCTGGTCAAGGCTATGGTTTTTCCAGTGGTCATGTATGGATGTGAGAGTCGGACTGTGAAGAAAGCTGAGCCCCGAAAAATTGATTCTTTTGAACTGTGGTGTTGGAGGAGACTCTTGAGAGTCCCTTGGACTGCAGGGAGATCCAACCAGTCCATTCTAAAGGAGATCAGTCCTGGGTGTTCATTGGAAGGACTGAGGCTGAAGCTGAAACTCCAATACTTTGGCCACCTGATGTGAAGAGTTGACTCACTGGAAAAGACCCTGATGCTGGGAGGGATTGGGGGCAGGAGGAGAAGGGGACGACAGAGAATGAGATGGCTGGATGGCATCACCAACTCGATGGACATGGGTTTGGGTAACTCTGGGAGTTTGTGATGGACAGGGAGGCTTGGCATGCTGCAATCCATGGGGTCGCAAATAGTCAGACATGACTGAGTGACTGAACTGAACTGACAGCCAGTTGAGAAGATTGTGATGGTTTCAGGTGAGCAGCAAACGGACTAAGCCATATATTCACATGTGTCCACTCTCTCCCAGAGTCTCCTCCCATCCAGGCTGCCAGTTAACACCAAGCAGTTTCCTCTGT
>CM035279.1:75722623-75738181 GCA_020226075.1 Hydropotes inermis | reverse complement strand
GTTTCACATATGTACCCACGTCCATCCCAGACTCCCTAACTATCCCTCCCCCCATCCGCCCTCTCCCTGGCAACCATGAATTCCTTCTCTAAGCCTGTGAGTCTTTCTGTTTTGTAAGCATGCTCATTTGTTTCATTTCTTTTTAGATTATGCATATAGGAAATGTCATATGACATTTCTCCATCTCTGTCTGACACGCTTCTTCATTCACTGTGACAATCCATGTCACTACAAACTGGCCTGTGTTTTCACAAGCACACAGAGAGACTTGAGGAGAGACAGACAGACAAAGCCCAAACTCTCAGGGAGAGTTTAACTGGAGACTCAGACATCCATGTGAGAGTCCAGCAGATGAGACTTTGGTATGAGAGGAAAGGGGGAAAAAAATCCTATCTCAGGAAAAGGAGATCTTAACTTTCTGAGGCTTTGTAATCACACACTCTCAGGGAGGTCTGTGGTCTGAATTTGCACAACCAGTGTAGATAAAGCAACCTTACCTGAGAATTAATTTTAGGGCAACCTCAGGTTGGTAGTACCCCCAAGTACCAATCAAAAGCAAATGCAAATTCTCTCAGGATTCTTAGGAGAAAATCTGAAACCCAAGCTCAGATAATTCTCCCAAACAACTTTCTGAAGAAAACCAGGTTGCACAAATCTTAAAGTACAGAAAGAAATAAGACCGGATGGTTGGAAGCCAGAAAGACCTGGTCTTGTCAAAACTATGAAGAAGTCAGGAATGGCAACTGTCTGAATACACAGATAAATTATACATGGCTGGTCAAGGATAAGAAGGGGACTGAAAATGTCTTTAAAGATTAGGAAAATGAGGCTTACTGAGGATTTCTGCATCTAGCAGTGTGCTGAATTATACACTAGAATGACCCTTGAGAGACAACTTTTCAGTTGTCTTAATTTGAAAAGAAATTGGAAAGAATTTGAAAGAAAATCATCTTTTAAATGAACTTCCAGTTAACTTAATGAAAATGAAGGATAAGCTAAGCCCTCAGATGAAGTGAAACCAGGAACCCAGGAAAGTAAACAAGAGCTAAAACTCGCTTTCACCTTGGCGAGCCCCGCTGAGAGCTGGGCCCTGACTTCTGCGTGTGGACTGCAGCCGCTGAGCATTCAGATAGGCAGCTCCCGTCTCCGGTGAACTGGAAGGCTACACCCTCAGGAGAAAGTGGCAAGGACTCCCACAGGTTACGCTCAAGAACAAAGAGAGCCTAGAGTGAAAATTTCAAAGCACAAGCACAAACCTCTAAACAGAGTGAAACCCCTAACACAGCGAGCTGGCAGTGGGGAGAATAGCCCTTATAAGCAGAGGTGCAGGGTCTGCAGATGCTGGCGTCATGGGTGAGAGGATAAGCCAGGCAGGACTAGCTTTGGGGAGACACACGTTCAGTGTCCTCCGGACTTCCCACGTGGCCCAGTGGTAAAGAATCCGCCTGCCAGTGCGGGAGGTGCAAGATATGCAAGTTCGATCCCTGGGTCAGGAAGATCCCCTGGAGGAGCAAATGGCAACACCTTAAAGTACTCGTGCCTGGCACATTTCTGGACAGGGGAGCCTCGCAGACTACAGCCCAATAAACACACCTGCGAGGACTTCAGATACTGGCCTTATTGGTAAAGAAGATGAGGCAGTTAGGACTAGATATGGTGAAACCAGATTAAATCTCCTCTGAAAAGAGGAGAGAAATACTTCAAAGGGAGAAATACTGAGAACAGGCCAGAGACACGGTGACTCTGAGCACTGAAAACTGGGGGATTAAAAGGAAAGGGATTGCCATTTGCCACAACATGGGAGAAGCACAAGGCATGTGCTAAGCGAGTAAGTCAGAGAAAGACAAGTACATGTGGCCTCATTATGGGAAGTCTAAAAAAAAGTGACCTTGCATATACAGACAATAGATTGGTGTTGCTGAGGCGGGAAGTGGGGAGTAGGTAAATGGGTAAAGAGAATTAAAAAGTACGAAATTCCGCTTAGGAAATAAACAAATTATGGGGACGTAGAGCATACCAGCTGGAGGAGGGCATGGCACCCCACTCCAGTACTCTTGCCTGGAGAATCCATGGTCCAGGGGAGCCTGGCGGGCTACAGTCCATGGGGTTGCAGAGTCGGACACGACCGAGAGACTAGAAAGACAGACAGGACAGCATGGTGACTATATTACTGCACTGTATGTTTGAAAGTACTGTTGACAGAATAAATCTTAAAAGTCTTCATCATAGATTTCCCCAGTGGTCCAGTGGTGAAGACTCCACTTGCCAGTGCGGCAGACGTGGGTTCAATCCCTGGTCCGGGAAGATTCCACACGCCACGGGGAGCCCACGGGCTGCAACTAGTGAGTCCACAGGCTGCGGCTACTGAAGTCCGCGCACGCTGGAGCCTGTGCCCTGCAACGATGGAGCCACTGTAGGGGGAAGCCAGCGGTCCACCACTGGAGAGCGGCATCCACTTGCTGCGGTGCAGAGAGCCCACACAGCAAGAAGGACCCCACGCAGTCAGCCGGAAATGAATCAAAAACATCAAAAAAGTTTTCACCACAAGAAAATTAATCTGTAGCTATGTGGTCTTGGATGTTAACTAGACATTGTGGTGAGCCCTTCACTATGTGTACAAATGTTGAATCTTTATGTTGTACCACTGAAAGGAGTATGTTATGTCAATGATGTTTCCAAAAAAGCGAAAGAAAAAGGGTTGATATACCCATGCAATGGAATATTATTTGAGCATAAAAAGGAGTGAGGTACTGACATGTGCTACCACATAGAGGAACCTTGGAAACGCCATGACAAGTTGAAAGCATCATTACAAAGGACCATCTGCTGTATGGTTCTCTTTTAATGAAATTTTCACAACGGGCAGATCTGTAATACGGAAAATAGATTAGTGGCTGCCTAGGGATAAGGGGATGGAGAGGAACGGGAGGTGAATCCTAGTGAACATACATGAAAATATTTGATGAAAATATTCTAAAATTAGACTAGAAATCTCGGTGGATATACTAAAAGTCACTGAACTGCATGCTTTAAAAGGCCGAATTTTATAATATGGGAAATGTACCTAAATAAGGCTGTATTTTGTTCGCTAGTTTTTTTTTTTTTTTAAAGAAAGAGGCTGGGAAGTACATACGACCAAAGGTGACATTCTTGGGAAGGCACTATTTCTGTGGTGGGTATTCCTTAAAGATTAGGTAATGAAAGAGGAAAAGCGAGTGAGCAGAGAAATTAAAGGTCCTAAGAAAAAATTTTAAAATCAAGTAAAATACTAACCTATCTCTGTTTCTGAGTAAAGCAACCATACAAAAGAAACTGCCCTTCCCAGGTTCGATTCCTGGGTCAGGAAGACCTGGAGAAGGAAATGACTACCCACTCCATATTTCTTGTCTGGAGAATCCCATGGACAGAGGAGCCTGGAGGGCTAGGCTTCTCCAAGGGATCTTCCCTACCCAGGGATCGAACCCAAGTTTCACAAATTGATTGGCAGGTGGATTCTTCACTACCTGAGCCACCAACAGAGATGTCTTGTTGGGCTTTCATCAACCAGTAGAGGGCGCGCCATCACAAGACTGCTGTCACAGGCCTTAATGCAAGACCAAGAACGTAGCGGACTGATCTGACCAGAAAGTGAGGATGCTGACATCAGTGTAACTCTTACAGTTTGTATCCACAGATATTTGGTCTTCGTGACAGCTTGGCTTTGAGTCCCTCATTTTACAGATGAAAAAGCAGGACCTCAGCACGTATTTGCAAAGATGACCCAGGAAACGGGCAACAGACGAGGGACAGGGCATGTGTGTGCAGCTGCGTCATCCAAGGGAACAGGATTTGTTAATTCTCACTGGAGTATAGTTGCTTTACAATGTCTTGTTAGCTTCTGTGGTACAGCGACGTGACTCCGATATGGCTTCCCTAGTAGCACAGCTGGTAAAGAATCTGCCAGCAATGCAGGAGACCCTGATTCGATTCCTGGGTTGGGAAGATCTCCTGGAGAAGGGATAGGCTACCCACTCCAGTATACTTGGGCTTCCCAGGTGGTTCAGCTGTTAGAGAATCCACCTGCAATGTGGGAAATCTGGGTTCGATCTCTGGGTTGGGAAGATGCTCTGGAGCAGGGAAAAGCTACCCACTCCAGTATGCTGGCCTGGAGAATTCCATGGACTGTATCGTCCATGGGGTTGCAAAGAGTCGGACACCACTGAGCAACTTTCACTTTCTAAATAGGAGCGTCTAAGTAAGTACATATATATGTATGTATATACCCAAGGGGACAGAATACTACCCCTTCTCCCACAGTGGGCCAAATAGGATCCTGTTTCTCCCAATAGTTGCCACTTTAGCTGGAATTATCTCTTCAAATACCTTGGCAGGCATGTCTGAGACAGACAAAACACATCCACCGCTGCTTTGTGGCTAGGAGATGTTTATACTTCTCTTGAATACTTCCTCTTCACCCCAAGGGTCCACAGCCTCTCAGTCTCTCATACCTGCAAATGAAGGTAAGAAAATTCTCCCTATGAGAAAATTCCTCCTTGAACAAAGCAACAAGGCCTTTCTAAGCAACTTCAGCCTGTTGCTTCTCATATGCAAAAAGGATGCTGAAGCATCTCCCACCCTCCTCCATAAAATGCAAAAAGTGGGGACACTCTGCCTGAAGAGGTGTGTGCGTGCTCCATTGCTTAGTCATGTCCAACTCTTGGCGACCGCATAGACTCTAGCCCACCAGGCTCCTCTGGCCATGGGGATTCTCTAGGCTAGAATACTGGAGTGGGTTGCCATTTCATGGGTAGAGCTTAAAAAACCCAAACAAACCCAATATCTTCTCCAACCCTGTTCAGGAAGAAGACAATAAGCAAAGAACCCAGGCATGTTGTGCTGAGGTTCTGACCTGCAGGACTGAGAGGTACAGTACTGCGCCTGTAACTTACACAACAACGAGAAACTAATATCCTCACTTACATTTTAGTTTGCTTCTCTGGAAAACTACCCACCTCTGAGCTTTGCAGCTGATACCCTGATGAAGCTTTAAAAGTTCCTGTGTGGAAAAACTGTCCTTTTCAATTCAGGAAACAGTCACTGAGCATCTCTTTGATGCTGGGCACTGGAAGGCAAAGAAGCTTAAACCTTGAGAGACCTCAAAGAGCAGTGATACAGGTGGACACGTGACTATTACCTGGGTCAGAGAGCGACGGGTGCCATGCGGGGTTAGCAAGTACCAGTCTGGAAGTTTAGAACAAGGAGAATCCACACCCAGTCGAAGGTAACAAGAAAGGCAGCCTTGGGCTGGCTGTGGGAGATAAGACAGCGGGTCAACAAAAGACTTGGGAAGGATTTTATGCAGCCGCGAACACCTTTGTGGGGTTGTAGACCTCATTTCTTTTTTATTTTTGGATTTATTTTTATTGGAGTCTAATTGCTTTACAATGTTGTGTTCCTTTCTGCTGTACAATGAAGTGAGTCAGCTGTATGTATTCTTATATGTCTTGGCTTCCCTCCCACCCCCCCAGCCACCCCCTTCCCACCCCCATCCCCCATCCCGCCCCTGTAGGTCATCACAGAGTGCTGACCGGAGCTCCCTGAGCTTTACAGAAGGTTCCCACCAGCTGTCTACTTTACACAAGGCAGTGTATGCATGTCAGCCCTAATCTCCCAACTCGTCCCAACCTTCCCTTCCCCCTGTTTCCAACGTTCATTCTCTACATTTGAGTCTCTTCCCACCCTGCAGATAGGTTCGTCTGTACTCATTAAAGGAAGCTGAACACCGAAGAATGGATGCTTTTGAACTGTGGTGTTGGACAAGACTCTTGAGAGTCCCTTGGACTGCAAGGAGATCCAACCAGTCCATCCTAAAGAAAATCAGCCCTGAATATTCATTGGAAGGACTGATGCTGAAGCTTAAACTCCAATTCTATGACCACCTGATGCGAAGAGCTGATTCATTAGAAAATATCCTGATGCTGGGAGAGATTGAGGGCAGGAGCAGAAGGGGATGACAGAGGATGAGAGGGTTGGATGGAATCATCGACTCAATGGACATGAGTCTGAGTAAACTCCGGGTGTTGATGATGGACAGGGAGGCCTGGCGTGCTGCAGTCCATGGGGGTCACAAAGAGTTGTACACAACTGACCAACTGAACTGAACTGAACTGTACTCATTTAAATAGCTGATCTCATCGACAACCTACGACTGAGAATAGTACAGGGAAAAAAAGTAGAAAATCACAAGGGGTGGTTGTAGAACAACTCAGAGCCAGAGTGATGGACTGAAGAACCTGGGAGGGTTTGAGGAACAAGAAGTCACCACGAATAGGTTCACTGAGAGTTGCCCAGTAGAAAAACAGGAACTTTTGGTCAAGGGGAATTTAGGGTTTGAGATTAGAAAACTTAGTGGTCTCCCATTATGGTGAGGTCTAGGTTGGGGCTGCCACATGCTGCTACTGGGGTGGCTTAGAGGTTGAAGTTGGTGGAGATCTGGAGGTCAAAGAGTGCAGCTAGGGTATGTCAAGACATCAACCTGGAAACCATCTGATTTATCTTTCTGATTGTCCTTGATCGGTTCAGTTCACTGGCTCAGTTGTGTCAGATTCTTTGCGACCCCATGGACTGCAGCATGCCAGGCCTCCCTGTCCATCACCAACTCCTGGAGTTGACTGAATGGACCCATGTCCATTGAGTTGGTGATGCCATCCAACCATCTCATCCTCTGTCGTCCCCTTCTCCTCCTGCCTTCGCTCTTTCCCAGCATCAGGGTCTTTTCATATGAGTCAGTTCTTCGCATCAGGTGGCCAAAGTATTGGAGCTTCAGCTCCAGCATCAGTCCTTCCAGTGAATACCCAGGGCTGATCTCCTTTAGGAGGGACTGGTTGGACCTCCTTGCGGTCCAAGGGACTCTCAGGAGTCTACGCCAGCACCAGCTTGAAGGCATCAGTTCTGCGGCGCTGAGCCTTCTTTAAGGGCCCGCCTCTCACATCCATACGTGACGCTGGGAAACCACAGCTTTGACTGGACGGACCTCTGTCTGCAAAGTGACGTCCCTGCTTTTTAACAGGCTCTCTAGGTTCTGACAGAGAGAATGAGACCAGTTCTAGATTTTCAAGACCAACGAATGACTCAGTCAAACAAACGGATGCTTGGTGTCCTCCTGGCTCCCCGTTTCCTCTCTCGCCTCTCCAAACCATCAGCATCCGCGTAGACTAAAACGCTGGTTATTCATCCGGCTCTCCTGTGGCCTAATAGACGAGCCCTTTCCCACCATCTGGGCTCCAGCTGGAGAGCCCTCTCCAGAGAACATCTATCACCCAGACTGCCTGAATCCAAGCCCAGCTGTCTGCTCCTTGAAATCCAGCCCACTGACAAACTGCTACTTTTAAGCTCAAGCAAATTCAGAGAGGTTGTACCTTTGCCAAGAGACACCAGCTCTGGGTCATTTTAAGGTCTGTTTTTAAGGGACAACTCCACGTGGCAATACGCAGTTAACTGGGTGCATGATTTCTAGTAGCTCCGTGCTTGTGCGAGTTTTGTGTCCCAGAAAAACTTCTTTAGGGAAGCCTGGGGGTGGGCTGTCTCAGCAGGGAATACCACAGCAATGTGGCTTCCCAGAAGAGCCTCCACCCTTGCCAGCACTCCGAACAGGACCGAAGGATCGGAGTCTCTAAAAGAATAGACAATAGCTGCTGTGTGTGTCTGAAGGGCCACATCCGCCTGACACATGGAGTTGGGCAACTATTTTCCACATTTTACCAAGCTGGTGTATAGATCTGTTCTAAGATTGCAAAATGGATTTCAGAGAATAACTTCTCCCTTTACCCTGGATCCCGTGAAAATAAACTTCTGTGTTATTTGGGGGCTTCCTGGTGGCTCAGCTGCTAAAGAGCCTGCCTGCCACTGAACGAGATGCAAGAGACTGCAGGTTCCATCCCTGGGCCCAGAAGAGCCCCTAGAGAAGGAAATGGGGACCTGCTCCAGTGTTTCTACCTGGAAATTTCCACGGACAGATGAGCCAGGCAGGCTATAGTTCATGGGGTCGCAAAGAGATGGACACAGCTGAGGAGGCATGCATGCACGCATGCATGTTATTGTCAATGAGCTAAAACAGCTACTGGCAAAGGCAGACAAGGCCAGTTTTAAGCAAAACCATAAAGTCCTATCACAGTGTCCTCTGAGCTGCCTCTTCCCTGTTTAAGTGCCTCCCTTCCTCATTCTGGGTTCCCTGTTTCTCCCATTGCCTCTGTGGTTCGCATCCAACCTTTCTGCGTCTCTCATGACTGGAGGCACAGGCTTAAATTTTGGTTCTGTCCATGACTAGCTGTTCTGTGAGCAGCCATGACTGAGGACCACTGCTGTGGAGAATTCCTCTCCAAGGTCTTTCTTTGGTCTGCAAATCTGTTCCAGTTTCCCCACCTTGAGGATTCTCTCCCTTGACATTGCCAGCTGTGGCTCCTGCTTTCCCATTCTCTTCTCTTCTTTTGCTGCTAAACTGGGATCTCATTCATTTCCACACATGGCTTTACTCAAAGCCCCTCTGGAATCCCACTCTAGACACCCCATCTGGGATTGATGGGCTTCTATTGAGACTGTGCTTGGAGGATCACCACTTTCTTCTTGGCCCATCCAAAGGCCTTTCATTCATATTTTTTTCTTTGTCTTCCAGGACAGGTTCCCCAAGCATCACTGGGTGGTAAGGTAAGGGCTTTGAGGATCAGGCTAAGAAACTTGAATGTCATCAGGCTATTAGTGAACAGCAGTACTAATGAATATTTTCGAGCAAGGCATGACATGACTGGACCTGTGTTTAGGGAGGTCCTTCTTCAGGTTAAGGAGGAAAGGGTGAACTAGAGAGAGTCTGAAGGGAAAAAGAAGGCAGTTGGAAGACTTTGGTAGGCCATTAACAATCAAGTTCAAATGGCCTGACAAAAAGGGGCTGGTACAGAGACGCCTTGAAAGAAGGATTTGATTCTATTGATGATCTTCTTATTCTGCAAGTATCAAAAAAAAAAAAGAGTCCTTTCTGAAATTTTGCCTTGAGAAGGAGGGAGGGAGATAGGGAGGAATTTTTTAAAAACACCACAGTCTTCCAGTATTTCATTCTTATACCCTTCACTCTGTGATGAGGAGTAAGAAGCTAGAGGGGCTTGCGGATTTTATTCACATATCTTTTTAATCTAGAAAAGAGTAACTACATACAAACTACTGCATTGGCCATGGTGGTCCTTGCCCCAGTATTAAGCCTTAGAGTGTCCCCAAGAATGTAGGTCGTAGGCCAAGAGCTGGGAATGTGAGGAAGGGGTATGATTTTCTTTAGCTTCACTGTGGGAGGTTTTGACCCTGAGAAAAGAGCAGTGGGTGGGGTTTGGGAGTGGAGAAAGGAAAAGGGAGCAGATTTTTCTCCCCTGGACGCAGCTTGAAGAGCTGCCAACAGAAGCAGGGTGCGGCTGCTGTCTCACACACACCCTTGAAAGAAGCCACAGGTCCCGTGGGTTTGCACAGTACCCACTTCCTTCGGGTTTTTTTTTTTTTTTTTGCATGTCCTTTTACCAGACACACAAATAGATTTCAGGTCTTCCAAGTGGGCCATTCGATAAACCATAAACAAAACACAGACATGAAGGAAATCTGGTCTTAGTCAAACACCAAAATGTTATTTTTGCATTAAACTCCCCGCATACAGATTTTATTTTTTAATGAAGTCTATCAGGTGATTTTTCCCATTGCCATCCATTTCTCATGTCCTCATGCTGGCAGGGCAGGGACAGCGGGAAGCCGTGGGGTATGGAGGGCTGAACATGGACGTTGGATTCTGGAAGACCTTAGTACAAATTCCAGCTTTACCACAACCTCTCTGCATGACTTTGTCAGGCACTTCTCCAAAATTCCATTTTCGCATCTGAAAGTGCATTTAAGAATGTTTTTCATTGGGAGCTACTATGAGGATGTTACAAAATAAAGGATATAAAAGGTGCGATCCACACAGCCAAAAACGGTAGTACCTATTGGTCTTCTTTCCTCTTCCTCCTTATTGTACAAAATCATAGAGTTTAGGATTTTAAAGAACCCATAAGGTCAACTAATTCAGATCCACTCTGTCCCTCTCACTGGTGGTTTTCAGTCCCTAACTTATGTCTAACTTTGCGACCCCATGGACTGCAACACGCCAGGCTCTTCTGTCCTCCATTATCTCCTAGAGTTTGCTCAGATTCATGTCCCTTGAGTCAGTGATGCTATCTAGCCCTCTCATCCTCTGTCGTCCCCTTCTCCATTTGCTTTCAGTCTTTTCCAGCATCAGGGTCTTTTCCAGTGAGTTGGCTCATCAGGTGGCCAAAGTATTGGAGCTTCAGCATCAGTTCTTCCAATGAATAATCTGGAATATACTCTCTCTCATTGCCTATTCATTTTACTTTTTTCCAATTTTATTAAGATACAAATGACATATAACTTTGTATTGGTTTAAGGTGTACAACATAATGGGTTAGTATATGTATATACTGTGAATTGATTACCATGTAGGCTTATGTAGTTAAGATATATCACCTCACATAGTTACACAATTTTTCTCACGAGGAGAACTTTTAAGGTCCACTGTCCTAGCAACTGTTAAATTTATGTGATGCACTTTTGTTAGCTTTAGTCACCATGACGTACATCTCCAGAAATCATTTCTCTTATTCCTGGAAGTTAGTACCCCTTGGTCACCTTCACCCATTGACTCTGGTGGCCACCAATCTGATTTGTGTTTCTATGAGTTTGTTTGTTTTTAGATTCTGCATGTAAGTGAGATCATCTCTGTCTTTTCCTCACTTACTTCTCACTCACGTCTAGTGATGGAGAATTTCCTCCATTCCAAAGTATCCATTCTACCTTTTGACTATCCTCTTGTTTCCTTTTAATCTGTCTCTTTCTCTCTTTCAGTTTTACCCGCTCAGTCCTAACTCCAACCCTTGGAGTCATCCAAAAGATATTTTTACATTGAAGAAGTTCTGTAAAATATCTGGTGCTGCAAAAGGTGAATGTGTTGATGATATAGTTACCTATTTTTGAAGCCGAAAGCCACTCTTGGCTTGCCTACCTCTAGAGAAACATTACTGGACCCAGATCAGGGACTAGAAACATAATGGAAACAGGGCCAATGGAAATCAATGCCAGCCAACCAAAGCTGGCATCCGTTCCCTCTGAGTCCAGATGGGCAGCCAAGTGGCTGGTCAGTTCTCTCGGGGGCCTGTCATACCCCATAATCAGAGACCCAATGGTACCTTAGAGAGTATGGGTCCTGCTTTAGAGTCCTGCTGAGTCCTTCCCTTGGTGGCCAACTTAAAGTAGCTACATCCAAATTTTATTTATCTTTTTGAGCAACACCGCAGTGCTCCAGGGGCCAGCAGAGATGGGTTTTATCCTTGCTACAAGCTTCTGGTCTTCGCTATCTGACTGAAACTCAGAGTTTAAGGAGTTCTAGGTGAGTCTGCTCTTTGCCTTTCTCTAGAAATAGTTCACTGTGAATCCTTGAGCCGCAGAATAGGAGGGCTGGAAACAGCCTTGAAAATGGGCAAGGTGGAGGGCTGCTCTCCCTGCTGCTCCGACTTTAACTAGAGGAGCTGGACTTGACCTATTTTACAAACCTGGAATTCTGCAGAAGATCCCATTTTGAAAAGGCTTCTGCTACTTACTAATGGAAATTAAGACAGGAAGAAAGAAGGAAGGGAAGTGCAGTAGAAAACAATGATCTGAGGTAATTTCTTGTATATGCAGGGGGTAAGAAGATGAAGATCCAGAAAAGCAAATGTCTTTTCCCAAGGTCACACAGCCAAAAGGTAGGAGCAACAGGACTCGAATGAGCAGTTTTGTTTCTAGCCTATTCTAGACTCATGAATGTGTGCATGTGTATGCCCACAATGTAAAAATATCATCTAGTTTCCTTGGATTCTCTCCAGGGATCACTGAAACTCCAGGATTTAGAATAAGGTAAAGCAGAAAGGGCTATTCCTGGAAAATGAGATTTAGGTTCTAATTTCACCTCTGATACCAAACAGCTATATAATCACTCTCAGACCACACAAACTAATGTGTGTGCGTGTGTATGTACGTATAAATAATGTGTGTAGATATATATATGCACACAGTATATATATATTAGTTATATAATTATCAGGCAATTTAATGTATGTCATGTACTCTCTTTCTTTACCTTCACCTTCAGATAATTCAGCTCACAGTAACCAGGTTATCAATATAATAATCCTATAAAAAATTGACAGTCGACATGTATCCCACTCTAAAAATGTAACAGACTAGATATCATAGAACCTTGAGGCCGAAGTAGCAAGAATCAGGATGAAACTTGCTAAAACATACCTTTGACAATGACTGTAAGTTGAGACATGAAGCAGGCAGACTAGTTGTCTGGCTAGATGTGGTTTCTTACTGCAGAACGAATGATGTTGTTACATCTCCAGGGGTTTGTTTCTCCATCTACCTGTTTAATTCAAATCATCATTAGTTTTCTTGCTGGCCTTGGAGGCAACTTTCCAGTCTTCCTTCTCAGCCTCTTTCACTTTCATCCACCTTCTCCACTGTCCTGGCTCTGCTCTCAGTTATATTGTTAAATATGTATTTGACATCTAGTTCCCTGTATTGTAAAGTAATTAGCCTCCAACTAATAAAAATAAATAAAAAAATAAAACAACAAAAAATTGAAATTTAAAGAAAAGTGAAAATAAATGTTCATGCTTTCTCTTTTGGCCATAGGGGAAAGATCAAACTCCTTATGATGATAGTTATTCAAAGAATATGTATTGAATACATACTATGGTGCCAAGCACTGGTCTAGGTGCTTGTGATACTTCAATGAACAAAAGAGACAAAAATGCCAAAAAATCTTAATCTTCACTGAGTTTACATTCTTTTGGAGGGAGAGAGATCATAGGTAATCAAAAAAGGAATGAAGTATATGCAACATAGAGGGTGATGTGTGTGTATGTGCTTTGTCGCTCAGTCGGGTCTGACTCTTTGTGACCTCATGCACTGTGGCCCGCTAGGCTCCTCTGTCCATGGGATTCTCCAGGCAAGAATACTGGAGTCGGTTGCCATGTCCTCCTCCAGGGGATCTTCCCAACCCATGTCTCCAGCATTGCAGGCAGATTCTTTACCATCTGAGCCACAGGGAAACCCAGAAGAGGCGATAAATCATATCAAAAGAACAGGGCAGGGCAAAGGTGACAGAAGTCCAGAAGTGGAGAGAAGGTTGAAATTAAATATGGACAGATGAATCCATATATGCAATAATATATATATGTATATAGTATGTGCTATTATATATGCAATAGGTACCATTATATATGCAATAAATGCAATTATATATGAAACATTTCAGCATATGTCCCCATAATCTTCACTTTCAAAGCCCTTTCACAGTTTGTTCAGCCCCTGCCATCTCTCAAAGGTAGACTGAAATCTTCTCAATTCTGATTACCCTGTGCTCTGGCCATGCTAACATTTTAAAGGTTCCTTAAATGCTATGTTCTCCCGTGCTTTTGCAAATGCTTTTTTTCATTTTTAACACAAAGCTCTTGAGTGAACCACCTGTCAACCACTCATACACAAAATTTTCATTCTGGTAACTCCTCCCTCATTGTTGGAACCCTCAAACGCATTTCCTCTGAGAAGCTGTGCTCCAGCCCAGGGCACTGTACAGATACTGCTCTCGGCATGCCTGACACACTGGGGTGTGGTTTGTTTATTTCCTGACTATCTCATGCAATATGCTGACTGTTTTGAACTTAACAGCGATGTTTTATTACTTTCTACATCATCTTCATTTCTCTGTCAAACACACGGTACAAGGTCAGTTGATAACATTGAGTGTAAACATTTCACAGCACTGAACTTTTTTTCCTTACCCTTTCTTTAATTTCTAAAGAGGAAGCCAGTTTTTCATATCCCTAAGTGCTTCATTACTCTGCTTTAGAGAAAAAGAACATCTTGACTCCATAAAGCCTGGTTGGAACAGACAATGATGATAAGAAATGCAAAATTGCCTCTCTAGGAATTTCTCTTCAAAAAAGAAAAAAATCTAGTATAAATCTGAGTGGCTCGATAATCGAATCACAAAGCTTATTGTTCAGTCACTCAGTCATGTCCAACTCTTTCTGACCCCATAGACTGCAGCACACCAGGCTTCCCTGACCCTCACCGACTCCCGGAGCTTGCTCAAACTCATGCCCATTGAGTTGGTGATGCCATCCAACCATCTCATTCTCTGTCGTCCCCTTCTCCTCCTGCCTTCAAACTTTCCCATCATCGGGGTCTTTTCCAATGAGTCAGTTCTTCGCATCAGGTGGCCAACGTATTGGAGCTTCAGCTTCAGCATCAGTCCTTCCAGTGAACATTCAGGACTGATTTCCTTTAGGATGGACTGGTTGGATCTCCTTGCAGTTCAAGGGACTCTCAAGAGTCTCCACCATCACCACAGTCCAAAAGCATCCATTCTTCGGTGCTCAGCTTTCTTTATAGTCCAACTCTCACATCCATACATGACCACTGGAAAAACCATAGATTTGAGTATACTGAACTTTGTCAGTAAAGTAATATGTCTACTTTTTAATGTGCTATCTAAATTTATCATAGGGTTGCTTATAACAACCGAATAAAAAGGGCATGGTATTTAATCCCAGTGCTATGAATAACTGCCTGTGATAAAGCTGTGATGTGGACAGTGAAGGTGATGATCCAGATAATGTAAACATGCCAGTCTATTCTGGGGGTGGTCACTTTTGCATAAACAAATGAGATCAGGGTGATAATCTTTTGGGAAAACCCAACAAATGCTGTAGAGGGGATTTCTGCATTGGGTGGAGGTAAGACATTTGTCTTTCACTGTCTCTTTGGGCTCTGAGGGTCTAGGATTCCATGACAGAACCAAATGGTTTCTTTACCTGGATTTTCATTGCCCCAGGAATCGCATTTTGGGGCTCTGAAGGCAGCAGAGAGACGAGAGATGGTCCTGGGGCAGAACATCAGCCTGATGACCAATTTCATCCTTTTAGGATCTTCAGAGCACCCAGAACTTCAGGTCATCCTCCTCATTCTGTTTCTGGGGATCTTCTTCATGACTCTGGCGTGGAACCTGGGCCTTATCGTCCTGATCGCCGTGGAGTCACCCCTCCACTCCCCCATGTATTTCTTCCTCGGCAACTTGTCCTTCACTGACCTCTCATATACCTGCTCCATAGCCCCTAAGATGCTCTGTGACTTCTTCGAGGAGCAGAAGACCATCTCCTTCGCGGGCTGTGCGGCCCAGCTTTTCTTCTTCCTCGGGACGGGGGCGCGGAGTGCTGCCTCCTGGCAGCCACGGCGTCTGACCGGCTTGCCGCCATCTGCAGCCCTCGGCTCTACGCAGCCCTCGTGACCCCGCGTCTGCGTGCGCAAGGCTCTACGCAGCCCTCGTGACCCCGCGTCTGCGTGCGCAAGGCTCTACGCAGCCCTCGTGACCCCGCGTCTGGGTGCGCAAGGCTCTACGCAGCCCTCGTGACCCCGCGTCTGCGTGCGCAAGGCCGTCGCGGCGCACACCGG
>CM035279.1:75707563-75722613 GCA_020226075.1 Hydropotes inermis | reverse complement strand
GGCCTCCTCGCCGGACTGGGCCAGACCAGCTCGGTAGTCCGGCTCCGCTTCTGTGGGCCATGGTCATTCGCCACTTCTGTGACCTGCCTCCCCGGCGGGCCTCGTCCTGCTCCAGCCCCCTCCTCGGCCAGGGAGTGAACTGGCTCCTTGTGTGTAGCTGGTGGGACATCAGCCCTTGTTGCCCTGGTTTCCTATGGATGCATCGTCGCTGCGGTCACGAGGAGCCGCTCAACCCCAGGGAGGGCAAAAGCTTTCAGTACCGGCGCCTCTCACTTGAGCACAGTGACTCTCTTCTACGGCTCTGGTCTCTTCGCGTATCTCCACTCCGGTGTTGGCTACTCACCGGGCCAAAATATGCTGGTGTCCTTGTTCTGTGGCGTTGTCAGTCCCATGCTGAACCCCATCATATACAGTTTGAGAAACAAGGAGAGAAAAGATGCCTTGAAAAAACTCAAGGAAAGAAACCGACGTCCACTCTGTGTCTTATAGTTCCCTAAATTAAAAAACAATTTAAATTTTTCTATATGTACCTTGGCATAATGATAAGCGGTGCTATTATTAGTCATAATAGGAATCTGAGTAATAAGTTAAAGAAGCTATTTCAGATAAGACCTCCCAACCTCCAAGTCCACTGCACAATTAGGCTCCACAAAGATTTGTTTATTGCTTTTACTCTTACTGTCATAGACTGATGGGCTTTCCATTTTGGTCATTTGCGATAGAAAGTAAGGTATTTTTTACTTCGGAAGTTTATTTGTATCATTTATTTTTAGAGTCCACATATAAGGAATGTCGTACAATATTTATCTTTCTCTGTCTGACTTACTTCACTCAGTATGACACTCTGTAGGTCCATCCATGTGGCTGGATGCAAATGGCATTATTTCATTCTTTTTGATGCCTGAGTAATACATATACCACATCTTCTTTATTCATTCCTCTGTCAATGGACAATTAGGTTGCTTCCCTGTATCTTTGATGATGCCCCTTAGCTTTATGGCCTTAAGCGTTGTGTGGCTGATACCTTAGAGCCAGCTGGAGCATGGCCTTAGGACCACGAACATTCATTAGAGACCTCTTTACAAAGTACAACTCATACCAACCCATTCATGACTTGGGACAAATGTTTTGTTCCCCTTGCCTTGGGTACTGGTCTATCCAAAGGTTGATCCTGACCAGGAAGGCTGACTCCAGATTAGGAACCTGAGAGCCCTCACTGAGTTGGGTTTAGCAATGGTTACTCAGAGCCAGCAAAGCAATAAAATACATGTAGACTGTGTGTGAAAAGAGATTAAGGTCACATCCGTGGGGTCAAGGGGTTCCCATGGGGCTAGAAATAGGGACCTAAACCAGCAGATTCAAAGCTGTGAGCAAGTCACAGTGAGCAAAGAGCAAAGATAAAGCAGAAGTTCTGAAGGAGAGCAGAGTGCCATGTGGTTAATGCTCACGGCTGGAACCAACTAGTGACTGGGTGGGACCTGATTTAAGAAACAGTCAGAGGAGAGAGACTGCCTCCGGCAGCTCTGATTCCATGTCTGTTCCCTGGACCACTTCTCACTCTTGGCCTTGTATAGATGTTTGGCTTACCCTCTGTTCTCACCTCATCTCCAGCTGAATTTCCCTGCATGTACTAGAGTTTGTATCTTTTCTATTGTTTCTCTGGAGTTTGACCACAGCCCGGAACATGAATCTGATAACCCTCCCATCATTTTCATGAATTGCTTCAGAAGGGGCCCTGTGCTATGATGTGGTCTGAGATAGGAAAGCCAACTCAGTGAGTCTGCAGCAGAACTGAATGTGGATTTTAATTTGTCTTTGATCCTATTTTACAAGATGGTTCTTGGGCAAAGGACAAACGTTTATGACGTCTTGCTTCTTTAGTGGTTGTGTGTACAGATCGTGGTAAACCATGACAGTCATCCTTAAGCTCCTTTAGCTTTGTCTGTAACTCTGCTGCCTCAGCCCTTCTTTTAATTCATGCTGGGATTTGATCCATTCTCTGACCACTTGGGTTATTAACAGTTTATACATAGGAGGTGGCTTCCCTGGGTGCTCAGCAGTAGAGAATCTGGCTGCCAGTGAAAGAGACGGGGCTTTGATCCTTGGTTCAAGCATATCCTCTGGAGAAGGAAGAGGCAACCCACTCCAGTATTCTTGCCTGGGAAATCCCAAGTACAGCTGAGCCTGGTGGGCTATGGTGCATGGGGTCACAAGAGTCGGACACAGTGAGTAAATAGCAACGACATATACAGGAGGGGCTATGACTTTGAAGTTCCTCTGTGAAGCCTTCCTTGGTCCCTGACTCCTTCAGATGAAGTTACGAGTTATATTCCCATAGCATCCTTTATTTCATCTATCAGCTCCTGTGAGACTGCAATTTTTTCTTTTTTACTTATCTGTCTTCTAGTCAAATTGTAAACATCTCTCTACTGTTTCCCTGAAGCATAGGATATGACTGGGACAAACTCTGTGTTAATAAGTATTTGCTTAATTAATGAATAAATCTCAATTCACTTGGCAGATGATTTTAAAATTTTATGTCAAAGGAAGGAATTAACACTTATTAGAAGCTTATTATATGCCAAGAATTGTTTCCAAAGCTTTTAAAAATTGTATTTCAACTCTATGACATATGCACAGATTGTCCATTTTGAAATATTAGAACACCATAGGTAAGGGAATGTTTCTTTTATTTTTTAATTTTTAAGGAAATATTTTTTGATATGGATCATTCTTTGGTAGAGCCTTTATTTAATCTATTACAATACTGTTTCTGTTCTATGCTTTTTGGTCTTTTGACCAGGAGGTATGTGGGATCCCAGCTCCCCAACCAGTGGTCAAACTGGTACCACCTTCATTGGAAGATGAAGTCTTAACCACTGAACCACCAGGGAAGTCCCAGATGTTTCTTTTAAACCATAACCCTCAATTTCAATCCCTTCCTGCACTCCCCAAGAGGTAATTATGGCTTATGTTGGCATGTAAATTTGTACTTTTTCTGCTTACTAGTATTCATATATGTACCAATCAGAATTTTATAATGCTGTTTTATGTGGCTCTGTATGTATTCACATAAGTGAAATTCATATTGAATGATTTTTCAATATGCTGATTTTTAAAAATTCAATCATTACTTCCTGGACCTCTTTCCATGTTATACATATAATTCTACCTCAGTCTTTTCCACTGTTTTGTAGAACTGACATGCCAAAATCTATGTACCTAGTCCTCCCTGGACATTTAGGGAGTTTCCAGTTTCAGCTAATTTATTACAAAGAATGTTGCAACACACACGTTTGTATACACCCTTCCTGCTAATATGCACTTTTATGGTAAAAGTGAGAAGTTGAATTGCTGCCCATAGGACACGTATATTTAAAAGTTTTTATAGACACTGCCAAGTTCTCTCTAGAGTGGCTACAAATGGAGCCTCCCGCCAGCAATGTAATAGGACAGCTATGTCATACATACCCTGGATGAAGGGTGACCGCTATCAATATCAAACTGATTTTTCCCTCCCTGATGTTTCTTCCAGTGTACTCTTTTAACCCTTGAAATGACCCTGTTAGACAGGATTGTTTATTGCCCCCATTTACATACTACAGAAAGTCTCTAATATACACAATTTTTTTTTAAGTTCTCACAACCAAACTATGAGACAGAGGTTTTAATCATCTTTATCTAAGAGATAAAGTATGTAAGGCTCAGGAAGGAGGTTATATAACATATCTGAAAACACACAAGCTAAGATCTTAAGTGTATGTCTACGTGATACCAAGTCCATTAATTGAAAATACATATTCTCACACGTATGCTTGACATCATCCAGAGATGAAGGAAATATTAAAACAAATTCTGTTAAGAAAAGACTAATTTCTCAAGTCAGGCATGATTTCAGTGCATAAAGAGAAAGGAGGACTGACTGGCTTCTGCTAAATAGTTAGGATTAGTTTCAATAAGATCACCATTAAGTTCTGTACAAGGAGTACTAGACCAGGAACTTTATTTTAAAACAGCAATTCAAAAAGTATTATTCAAAAGTGGGTTTGTTAATGGAACCATCTTATAAATGGTTTTATTCCCAAATAACTGTGAAACAAGGAGAAATCAAAGTGCTAAAACCAAAATCGAATGAATGTGAGTGAATAATGCTCCTCAAAGGCAGCAGCAGTGATGAAGCTCCAACCCAAGCTCCCTGGTGGTTCAGAAGGTAAAGCATCTGCCTGCAATGTAGGAAAGCCCAGGTTCAGGCCCTGGGCTGGAAGGATTCCCCTGGAGAAGGAAACGGCAACCCACTCCAGTATTCTTGCCTGGAGAATTTCAGGGACAGAGGAGCCTGACAGGCTACAGTCCATATGGTTGCAGAGAGTTGTACGCGACTCAATGACTAAGACTTTAACTTTCTATATTCAGGTAAAGCAAGGACCAGTTGGGCGGCAGGCTCTGGAGTAGGAGAACAGGCTAGAGAGCAATGTATCAGGATATCAGGGTCAGGGGCATACTATTACGGCAAGCGGGGGTGGCTGGTGGTTGATGCTTTTAAGTCTCCCACTGGATTAAGCCAGACAAAAAAGACAGAATAAAAAAGAGTTTACGGACAACATTGTATCAAGATTCAGAATGAATGGTTTATAGTGGAGGACCCCAGAGGAATTTTACACTCTGACGGCTTTCCCATCAGTGATTTTACTGTGATAATTCCATTAACACTGTGAATTGTACCACTGAACACGTAAACACGAGTTTTTTCAACTTTGATCACTGAGAAGTTTTGAGTTAAATCTGTGACGTCTGTAGCCAGAATTTAGGTCACTGTGATGAGCGCTTTTATTCTTGTTCCTGACTCTGATCTCTCTTTTTCTTCCACCATTCTTTTAATCTGTTATTTCGTGTTATTTTGTGCAAGTTGCTTGCTCAAACATTTTGGAGCCAAGTAGAATAGAAAGATGACCAAAGAGTTTGCTTTGCCCACAGGTTGGTGCATTAGGCAGTGAATTCACATGGTTCTCTGGGCCATTTATATCTCTAACCTCAGCTAAAATCACATTGCTCTCCCTAATCTGCAGTCATCTCAGATGCCCCATGCATCACTGTCCTCTTTCTCTCTATGTCTCTGCTTCTCTCTGTCTCTGTCCCTCTGTCTCTTTCTACCTGCGTGTCTCACTGTGACTCTGTCTCTATCTCTCTCTGTCTTGGAAGACCACCCTGACCCTCTGGTCCAAGTTGAGATGTTCCTCTCTGGCTCCTTGTCACTGGTACTTTCTTTTTCACATAATGCTTCATTGTTTGGTGTCTGTCCTCCTGTTAGGCTGTAATCCCCATGCAGAGCATGTGGTGCCTGAAACATAGCACTTGAACACACAATTTTTGTGAACACGTTAATAATTTTCTCCATCTCAGGACATTTTCAGCCATCAGTAACCTCCTAGGACTAAATGTTCCACTCCCCTCTTTTCACAAAGAATTGAGGCTCTAAGGGGTGAAATAATTTGCAGATGAGTCACAGCTGGCTATTGAGAATGCTCCTTTACAGCCCAGCAATCTTCCCACGTCTACACAACAGCTGGCCATTGCTGTCAACCGTTCACCCAGAAGGAGGCGAAAGGTTCTTTAAGAAAGAATACAGTATGGTCTAAAAGCCCTGGCCTCACAGTTTGGCGGCTCTGACTTCCTGTTTTCAGGAAAATCATGCCGCTTCAGCTCGCCTTGTGAACTTTCCCCCTTCTAATCATAGTTATAAAACCTCAGCTGGGAAACACTGAAGAGCTTGTACACAGACTGGCAGTTTCCAGACTGTGTTCCAGGGACCCCATGAAGGAGACGAAGCCGCTGGGCTTGGAGGCTGGTCCTCGCCTGTCGGAGGCAGCGGCTCTCTTCCACGTTCTGTGGACTGGTGTCCATGAAGGCCTGCACTGGAAAGTAAGCGTTGCACCACTAAAATCACGTTTACCACCTACAAGCCTAATGCAGTCCTCTGACTTGGAGAAGTAGGAAATGGGAGGCCAGAGAGGAGAATCAACTTGCCAGAAGAGAGGCAAGGATTCCACCTGAGTTTTCCCGACACCCTGTGACTTGACCATGCAGCTATCTCTACACATGCACACACACTCACACACACACACACATAAACACATACACATCCACAAACACACATACACAAACATATACACACTAACCCAGGTACACAGAACCACACACACTAACACATCCACACTCACACATACTCACATAGATACACACTCACAAACACACACACTCACACATCCACACACAGGTACAGAGTCACAAACGCATACACACTTATATAAACACTCACATACATACACACACAACTCACACATGCGCACAGACAAGCTCACACACGCACACTCACAGACACTCTCGCTCTCACACGCACCACACGCCACAGTGTGTGAATGAAGGGGAGGCTGGGACGGCAGCCTGGCCCGCTGCAGTCCTTGGGGTCACAGAGAGCCGGACACGGCTGAACGGCAGCAGCGTCCTAGTGCCCGTGAGTTGGCCTAGCCCTTCTCCCCCAGGACCCCAGCTTTCTCCCTCTCGCCCCCTCTCCTAGTCAGCCGGGCCGCCCCCCGCCCCAGCCCCCCGCCCCAGCCCCCGCCGGCTCTCAGGAGACAGTCATTCTCGCCGCTTTGTGAGCAAGCTGTTTTCCGTCTTTCTCCGAGGGCCGCAGGGAGAGAGACAGCAGGTCTCACTGGATGCCCAACTCACCCTGTGGAAGGAGGGCTGCCAGCTCTGGAGAAGGGTCTCAGCTTCAGGGAAGGGGGCCTCTACCTGGGGGAAGGGGTGGGAGAGCGGGAGAGTCTGCCTCCCAAGCCCTCCTGCCACAATGTATGCGCCGCGGCCCCACTGGACCTCTGGAAGAGGCAGCTGGACCCAACGGGCACAGCAAGAGAGGACGGGGCTGGCCGAGCCCGCCCGGGGAGGCTCCCCTTCCCCGGAGGCCGCGGGCACGGGCGCTTTTCTGCAAACACAAAGACTGAAGCTGAAAACCCAGAAAAGGTGATCCGTGGGTGCTGGCAAGAGAGAACTCACAACCAGAGCAGTGAGCACGTGCGGAAGCCTTGTGGCGGCGGGACTTTCTGAGCCAGGTGCGGACCTCACAGCAGGGGTTTGGGGTTTGGGGGGCTCTGGGAGGTCATCTCGGCCACTGGTCCTGAGTGCACTGTTCATGGGGCTCGAGAAGGGCTGCCTGCACCTGTGGGTGTGGAAACCTCCACCACACGCCCGTGGAAAATGGCAAGGATGCCTGCCTCTTCCCAGAGATCAGAACACCACACAAACTGATCTGTGGCAACAGGCTTGTGTTGACACAGATGTGAGGTCCCAGTTCACAGAGACGCTGAACCAAGCAACTAACACAGACACTGGCCGTGGGCTATAAGCCCTCAGCAGGGGCAGAGTTAAGGCCGTCTTAGAGGGGCAGCTGAACCGGGGCAAGCCAGCCTCCCACCGCAAGCCCCCGTGGAAAAGGCGCTCAGGACTCATAAATGACAAACCGCACAGGGAAATAAGTCACCGAGAGGAAGCATCAGCAGGAGCAACATGTGGGCGAATGTACGTGCCGTGGCCAGCACGAAACAGAACCTTCTTACACTTTTCCAGCTGAAGGTCACAGCCACGGCTTTCAAGTTGAGGCAGGCTGGGACTGAATTGCAGACTCACACAGACGCTGGAAAGGAGTTCAACACACCCTCTTATTTTCAGATCAGGAAACACTGGCTCAGAGAGGGGAACTGACTTGTCTGTGGTCGCCAGCACAGGTTAGATGGGAATGAGGAATAGAATCCAAATCTCCAGGTCTCTAACTCTGAGCCACTCTTACTGCCCCGTGTTGCCCTGATTCCCCAAGATAGAAACGAAAGGGACTTCCCTGGGGGTCTAGTGTTAAGAATCCACCTGCCGATGCAGGGGACACAGGTTCGAGCCCTGCTGAACATGCTGCAGTGCAACTAAGCCCTTGGGCCCCAAGTACTGAGTCCCTGCATCCTAGAGTCCATGATCTGCCTCAAAGAGATGCCACGTCAATGAGAAGCTGCAGCCACAACCAGAGGAAGTCCATGCACAGCAACAAGAGACCCAGAGCGGTCAAAAATTTTAAAAAATTATAAATAAATAACAAACTAAATCCTAGTTTTAAGAGAAGACCAGGAGGAAAGGAGGACGAAAAGGCCTATGTAAGACCAAGGAAGGGAGTTCTCTGGTGGTCCAGTGGTTAGGACAATGCCACACTTCTGCTGCAGTGGGTGCAGGTTCAGTCCCTGGTTGGGGAACTAAGATCCCTCATGCAATACAGCTAGAAAAAAAAAAAAGACTCAGGACAACCCCAAATCAGGGCTCTGACCTAAAACTCAAGTTTGGTGTTTTTATAATGAGAATTTTTCAATAAGCCCCTCCTATCTCCACTATGCATTATACTGACTTTTTTTTTTTTTTCCTATTCTTTCACTATTTTCCTTAGTCCTTCTGTTGACTGTCAGCTAGTGGACCTGTTATCAGATGGGGCAAGTCAGCTCTGTGATCCTGGCTCCTCTTTTCTCAACCTCTGCCCCACCCTCTAGGCAAGCGCTGCTTGCACACAGTATAGGAAGATTAGCTTTGATCCCTGGGTCAGTCAGGAAGATCCCCTGAAGGAGGAAATGGTAACCCACTCCAGTATCCTTGCCTGGAGAATCTCATGGGCACAGGAGCCTGGTGGGCTGCAGTCCATGGGGTCGCAAGGAGTCGGGCATGACTGAGCGACTAACTAGCCTGGATGAAAACCCAGACTCTTAGCCACCAGACCAGCAGAAGCAAGAGGCTATTTTCTCCTGGATCTTTGCCCCCACTGACAAATCCTTTTATCACAGAGGCGGAAGCTGTAAACTGTTAGAAACATAGCATCACAACAAATGGGAGCACGCGCAGAGAAATGGTTTCTTTAGTTGGGTCAGAAGCAAGGCAGAGATACACACCCAGAAAGAGTGTGGTGTCCCCCCAGTGAGTGCAGTAAAGAGGTGGCTAAGTCATTTTTATAGATCAGTTTTTCTGGGCCTTTGTTTACTGTTAGCCAGTTATCTGGTTTATTTTTCCACACTGACCTACCTGGGGTCCCTCCCCTGGGTGTGCACAAATACCCCAGCCAAGGGGGGTCTTGGAGTGAAAGCTTCCGGGAGTAGCAAGACTCATTGTGGCCTGGGGTTATCCCCGGACACTAGGCCCACAAGGAGCCTTTCTGCACAAGTGTAGTCTCCTTTTCCCAAAAAGGGTGGTGGGCGTGCTGCTTGTACGCATTGATACCAAAACTCAGCCTCTGAGCTCCGGTGCCAAATTGCATCTTAGAGATAGAGTTTTGGGTGAAGCAGAAAAGAAAAGCAAAAGGGGACACAGGGCATCAATTGCCCTTCTAACTGAGTGACCCAACCTGGGGGATTTGGTGAGGAGTTTCACAGCAATGAAAACTGACCTTTACAGTCCTGTGGCCTCTGCTGAGTTTTCCAAATTTGCTGGCCTATTGAGTACAGCGCTTTTACAGCATCATCTTTTAGGATTTGAAATAGCTCAACTGGCATTTCATCACCTCCACTAGCTCTGTTTGTAGTGATGCTTCCTAAGGCCCAGTTGACTTCACATTCTGGGATGTCTGGCTCTAAGTGAGTGATCACACCATTGTGATTATCTGGGTCATGAAGATCTTTTTTGTACAGTTCCTCTGTGTATTCTTGCCACCTCTTCTTAATATCTTCTGCTTCTGTTAGGTCCATACCATTTCTGTCCTTTATTGAGCCCATCTTTGAATGAGAAGTTCCCTTGGTTTCTCTCATTTTCTTGAAGAGAGCTCTAGTCTTTCCCATTCTATTGTTTTCCTCTATTTCTTTGCATTGATCACTGAGGAAGGCTTTCTTATCTCTCCTTGCTATTCTTTGGAACTCGGAATTCAAGTGGGTGTAACTATCCTTCCCTCCTTTGTTTTTCACTTCTCTTCTTTTCACAGCTATTTTTAAGGCCTCTTCAGACAGCCATTTTGCTTTTTTGCATTTCTTTTTCTTGGGGATGGTTTAAGGGCAAGATTGCTGATAAGAATCAGGGTGTGTGCTGGGCCTGCACTCCTATAATCTGGCCTCAGATGGTCTCCTGATGAGCTTCTGTAGTTCTAGAGGTTATCGAACTGTGACCTTCTTTCTGGAATGAAGAACCCTCCATCAAATAGTTAGCATCTTCCACGTGTTGGGGGCTTTAGTTCTGCAGAGGAGCTCAAAGACACTGCTATGTACAGCCCTTGAGTCAGAGCCAGCTCCCTGCCCCAGGCTGCACTGCTGTTTCTCGGCTGCTCCTGTCTTATGTCTCCATCCCCCCTCTTCCTTGATTAGCAACTGTTTGAACAGTTTGTTCCTTTGTAACTCAAGGTAGGTCTTGGAGGCTAAAGCCTATTTCCTACAATCAAGAAACAGGGGGCACAGAAGATCTGTGGTTCCCAGGATCCCCCCCCACCCCCCCAGGTCTTGCTTGGTTTCAGCGCCTCAAGTAAGTGGGAACTGCGTAGTGCTTGTCCTTTGCCATCTGTCTAGCCCCAGTCTTGACAGGCCTCAGGCATAAAACTACTTCTGGAATGTGGATTGTCAGCTTCAAACATAAACTAGGCGCTCTTCCTAAATGAAATGTCTTGTCCTTTTGTTCCTATTACCTTGGGGCTTGAATCCACCATTGACTATTTTTGAATCTTGCTAACAGAGCTCTAAGATTGCAAATTTTTTACATTTATCCATTTCTTCAGTTACGCTTTCCAACAAATATCTGTTGACTACCTAGTGGGTGCCAGATGCTTTTCTAGGGAAGGGTGGTATTTATGGGGACAAGTTGTAAGAATAATAAAATATTTTCTCCGTATAAGTTAAATGTGCTTTTCCAAGCTCACCAAACTGTGGTGCTTTTGAACTGTGGTGTTGGAGAAGACTCTTAAGAGTCCCTTGGACTGCAAGGAGATCCAACCAGTCCATCCTAAAGGAAATCAGCCCTGAATATTCATTGGAAGGACTGATGCTGAAGCTGAAACTCCAATATTTTGGCCACCTGATGGGAAGAGCTGACTCATTGGAAAAGACCTTGATGCTGGGAAAGATTGAAGGCAGGAGGAGAAGGGGATGACAGAGGATGAGATGGTTGGATGGCATCACCGACTCAATGGACATGAGTTTGAGTAAATTCTGAGCATTGGTAATGGACAGGGAGGCCTAGCGTGCTGCAATCCATGGGTTTGCAAAAGAGCTGGACATGATTGAGCGACTGAACTGAAGCTCACCAAGGACCCTATCCATCCTGATGCTTGCCCTGGAAATCCCTGAAATTCCCCACAATCCAACATTGAAGGAAGCTTCTAGGACCCTTGCACTGAGCATGGTCTTTATCCATTCTCATTTTGTCATTTAAATAAGATAGAAATCGTCACCCCCTCCAGGACCTCTAGGCTGGTGAGTAAGTAAGTCAGCCACCTTCTCTCGCTTGCATCTGGAATATAGCATCACTGCCAAGATGGCCACATCACAGAAGTATGACCTCAGCCACAGAGATCACAAAGACAACTTGAGCTCAGCTGAAGCAACAGCTTTTTAACAATCAGAGCTGTCCAGAGACAGTAGGTAGGGAGCCACCCTGCCATGAAAGCATCCAAGCGAAGGGTGGGTGACCACTTTGCAAGACAGTACTGGAAGAGGCTCAAGCTTTGGGCTGAGAGGGTGTGTCCTTTCAAATCATGAGATTCCAAAATTCTATGATTCTAAATTAGATGTCAGTAAGCTACAGATTCCAGGAAAATCTAAGCTTCCACCTGTTTTTGTAGAGATATATTGGAACACAGTCATTCTGTGCATTTGTGTATCATCTATATGTAGTTCACACTCTGATGGCAAAGTTAAGTAGTTATCACAGACACTGTTTAGCTGCAAAGCCTAAAACATTCACTAGCTGGCCAGTTATAGGTAAAGCTTGTGAATCTCATTCTAAGAGACTCCTGGGATGAATTATTTGATAAAGCCTCCAATTATTTCCAATTTGTCTGTGCCATTAATCTATGTGGCAGGGCTATTAGATTGTTTTCCTTAAAGATATGTGTGTCTTTGTTTAGGATATTAAAAAATATTCAGGTGCTCCCTCTGAGTCAGTATAACTTCTTTATCAATGCTATCAAATGGATGAGAAGAAAAAAAGGCTCCTGAGATGCTTTAATATGGCTTTTCTTCCACTCCCGCTCTTCGAGAATTGAGCTGCAGAGTCAGCCTGAAGCCTGCAGCAACAAGCTTGGCAAAGCTGAAAGCTGATACACGTTGAGCTCCTCGCTGGGTTGTAAAGAGCTTTACATGGAGAGTTTCAGTCAATCCTCTTAACAACTTCATCTACCGCACAGAGGAACGTCACAGTTGAGGACATGGAGGCTTAGGGAGACTCCAGAACTTGCCCTGAGTCACATATCGAGCCAGGATGCTGCTTATATTTCAACTCTGAAACCTCTATTTCCCATCTACATACATCAATCTAGCTGTTGAGATATTTTGAGTGACGGTACAAAGAACAACAAAGTCTAGAGACTGAATAGACTCACAGCGCAGCCCATGTGCTTAATCTCGTATTTAGATCACAGAAAAGTAGTCACGACAATGGGAATATTTCATTGGAGGACCCGAAGCTCTCGATTCTGCATAATTCCATGATGGCAGAACCACCTCCCCAACTCACTTGTTTTCATGGTTATTTCAAGCAGAAAGAAAAATGGTGGAGATTTTTACTTCATCTCTGCTTGACGTCTGTCTGAAGATCCTGCAGCTAAAGAGGGAAAGACTGAATGTTAGATGGGTTTTGTGTTATCCAAAAATAAAACAAATATGGAAATATGAACTCCTGCCAGCAGTTAACCCAGAGAGGCCAGATGCCACCCAATCACTTCTTTCATTCAAATCTTCCTCCAAGAGGAAGTTACATGTCAGGAAAGACTCTGGGACTAAGAAACAAGCACATAAGAGAAATCCCAGTTTCTGACCCTGTGGTTTACAGGGCTCTCTGTTTGTCTTCAGCTGAACAAGAATGCAAGAGCCACTCTTCATATTAGACTGGTGTCATTAGGAAACCTAAAAACTGATCGGAGGGGGAATATGGTTGTTCTTAACTACTCAATCCAGTGGAGCTTAGCTTCAGTTCAATTCATTTTAGTTCAGTTCAGGCACTCAATCGTGTCCAACTCTTTGTGACCCCATGGACCCCATGCCAGGCCTCCCTGTCCATCACCAATGCCTGGAGTTTACTCAAACTCATGTCCCTTGAGTCAGTGATGCCATCCAACCATCTCATCCTCTGTCGTCCCCTTCTCCTCCTGCCTTCAATCTTTCCCACCATCAAGGTCTTTTCAAATGAGTCAGTTCTTCACAGCAAGTGGCCAAAATATTAAAGTTTCAGCTTCAACATTAGTCCTTCCAATGCATATTCAGGACTGAATTCCTTTAGGATGGACTGGTTGTATCAAGGGAAGCAGTGATTCCAAGGACTCACCTGATCAGCTAGCCTCTTAAAGAAGCATTAAGTTTGACCTTGGCTACTCCAAAAATGGCATGTACAAAGGGTACTTGATGAATAGATGCTCAATAAGTGTTTGTTTAAAAGGTGGATAAAATAGGCTTCCTGTAGAATGTCTTGGGGAACTGTACTGAGAATGATACTTGAGGCAGCCTCAGATCTCAGTGGAAATTAATGCTGTGATTGATGAGTGATGATGATTGCTATGACTGTGTTGTAGGGAAGTGGAATCCTAAAGATGAGATCTCTGACACAGTATGACTTCCTTCTTCTTTAGGGCAGTGGAGGTATCACTTTAAATCACAGACTTGTGTCCTCCAAACCTAAATACGAACATGGTAAAGAGAAAAAAAAAAGCAAAATTAGGGAAAGTTGATAAGGATAAAAAGAATTAGAAAAAAATGTGAGGGACACATGTTGATAGAGCAAAGAAATGAAATGACCAAAAAAAAAAAGAAAAGAAAAGAAAGAAAGCAATGAAATGGCCAAAGTTGCTATTTTCTGGTCTATTTAGTGGGAATCTGCAAAATTTCACACGGGTCTCCTGTTTTTACTCACAAGATGAAAAAGAATCAAGAAACCAGTGTGTTTTGATTCTTGTGGTCAGGACACAAACAGTCCTGATGGGAAGAATGGTCTTTGAGGAGAAGGAGCTGACCAAGCAAGGATCAAAACACCAGGTTAGCCATCAACTGCTCAGAAAAGAAAACACTGTCATGTTGTGACTAATTCCTCCTCGATTTTCCAGAACCAGGTTTATTCCAGAGTCTTTAGAAGTCACAATTCTTTGATCCATTTAGACTATTTGACTGTCAAATTTCAGACTCCTGATACATCCATAGACTTATGCTAAAACTAAGAAAGGGGGTGGTCGCTCCAAACACAGCCAAATGTTCACCTCTATTTCAGGCCACAGGTGAAATGCAGAAATAGGGGACACCTGGATCTGCTCCAAGCCCACACAGAACTGAACCTCAGACATTGAGTCATGGTGTGGCTCTGCATGAGCTGGTGTCAGAAAGCACGTGTTCACACTGAGAAAGAAAGCGGACCTGGGACTTCCCTCTTGCCTCTTTTTGGAGGAAGTGAAACTACTCTGCTGCAAAGCAGATGCCCAACTTGTGCGGAAAAATTGCCTTTTTCTTTTTAGAAACTCAAGTTTAACTTTCAGGCACAAGCCCTTGAGAGCAGCCTTCTGGAGAGTTTATGGAGTTGCCTGGGCCTTTCAGTACAAGCCCAAATGGAAGAAATCACTGGTGAGCAGAGTAAAGCAAGAAAGAAATGGGTGGCACGCTCTGGTCAGACCCTTGGAGCTCACCTCCTTGGAGCTCACCTCCTTGGAGCTCACCTCCTTGGAGCTCACCCTTGGAGCTCACCCTTGGAGCTCACCTCCTTGGAGCTCACCCTTGGAGCTCACCTCCTTGGAGCTCACCTCCTTGGAGCTCACCCTTGGAGCTCACCTCCTTGGAGCTCACCCTTGGAGCTCACCTCCT
>CM035279.1:75675928-75707553 GCA_020226075.1 Hydropotes inermis | reverse complement strand
CCTATCTGATCATCATGAGCAGCAATTCCTGCTGGTGGCATGCAAATTTCAGCTGAGCCGAAATTCCCAAATTTGCACTTCTTCTTTCACTGTTTCTCCGTGAATTGAGAAGAGAACTTCCTTGAGCCTAGCAAACACAGTCATAGGCTTCGGATCATCTCAGGTGTATGGAAATTCCGGAACTACTTGGTTTCTTTTGGCTTATAAATGTATATTTGTTGCTTATTTTTCTGAATATGAAAGCAATGATTACTCATCCTTGCCTTTGGGACTCTGTAGATTCTCAATAAAGTTTTGTTAAATGAGTAAAAACATACTCACTGTTGAAAACTCAAAACATGTAGAAGAGTGGAAAGAAGTAAATAATTCATAAAACCTACCTACTAGATACAACTACTGTCAGTGGGTCAGTTGGTTGTATATTCCTCATTATATTTGTACATAGTTGAGATCATATTGAACATTTGTCATGGTTTTTCCTCTTAACATTATGGCATAAGAATTTCTGACATTATTAAAACTGTTTGAAATATAATTGTGATGGCTGCAAAATATTTTGTTATATGAATGCAATGTAATTTCAATGTAATTTCACTCTTTTGGCTCTTTTACCTATTTCATTTTTTCTTTTTGCTGTAATAAAAATGAAGATGAAGGTGGTAAAAAAGTAAATGACAATGACTAGGTGTTTAGAGATATAGGAATGCCTAAATGTAGAATTATCTATATTCACCTTATTTGTATTCTCATTGAAGAAAAGTGAGATTCCATCAGGATCTATTACAGCCCAAAGAAAAAATAAGAAATTGTCAGCATGTCTTCAAAGCAGGGTGAATGAGTTTTCTGACTCTGATGAACTAGCCCTGAAATAGTTTGAAGAGAAGTATATGGATATTTCTGCAGGCTTATTTGGAAGTACTCAAGGGCATTCGGTTCTAACTTTTCTAGCTCTAAATCTGTGACCACCGTATGGAGGCATACATTTGTAGCCCGGGCAGAGGCTTGCTTCTCTAGCCAAGCAAAATCCGGGTGCCCATTTGCTCAGGCGCTCTCTGTGACCCCAGGGATGCAGCCCTCCAGGCTCCTCTGTCCATGGAATTTTCCAGGCAAGAATACTGGAGTGTGGTGCCATTTCCTCCTCCAGAGGATCTTCGTAACCCAGGGATTGAACCCACATCTCCTGTGTCTCCTGCACTGGCAGGCAGATTCTTTACCACTGAGCCACCTGGGAGGCCAGAAACTGGGTGCTGGTTCATAAACTAAACCCTCTTGAGTGTAAGTGAATTCCCCAGAGCATGATAACTGAGGCATTAATAGACCCAGGATGTGATATTTTGGGTTCACAGAACACCATCAAGGTTTTTTAAATTTTATTTTATTAAAGAGTAGTTGATTTACAATGTTGTGTTAATTTCTACTATACAGCAAAATGAGTCATATACAGCAAAATACATACATATATATGTATTCTTTTTCATATCTTTTCCATTATGATTTATCACAGTATACTGACTATAGTTCCCTGTGCTATACAATCAGGCTTTGTTATTTATCCTTCCTATATATAATAGTTCATATCTGCTAACCCCAGACTCCCAGCCCATCCCTCCCTCACCCGCCTTCCCCCTTGCCAACCACAAGTCTGTTAAGTTCATTTGTATTTTCTTTAGATTCCACAAATAAGTGAAATCATATGATTTTCATCTCTCTCTGTCTGACTTACTTCACTAAATGGCATTATTTCATTTTTTTATGACTAGGAAATATGGAGAAGGAAATGGCAACCCATTCCAGTGTTCTTGCCTGGAGAATTCCCTGGACAGAGGAGCCTGGTGCTACAGTCCATGGGGTCACAAAGAGTCAGACACAACTTAGCACTTAGTACACAGTATTCCATTACATCTAAATCTACATGGGCTTCCCGGGTGGCTCAGTGTAAAGAATCCTCCTGCCAATGCAGGAGATGCGAGTTCAATCCCTGGATTGGGAAGATCTGCTGGAGGAGGAAATCTCAACCCACTCCACTGTTCTTGCCTGAAAAATCCCACTGACAGGGGAGGCTGACAAGCCACAGTTCACGCAGTTGCAAAGAGTCAGACATGACTGAGTGACTGAGAATACACACAAAATCCATATACTTTATCCTTTCATCTGCCGATGGGCATGTATTGCTTCCATGTCTTGGCTATTGTAAATAGTGCTGCCATGAACATTGGGATGCATGTATTATTTGAATTAGAATTTTATCCAGATATATGCCTAGGAGTAGGATTGCAGTATCACATGGCCACATAAAACCGGTGTTTTGTTTTTGTTTTTTTTTTGTGTGTGTGTGGAAAAGTGTTGGTTGCTCAGTCATTTCTGACTCTTGGCCACCACATGGATTGTATCCTCTGTCCATGGAATTCTCTAGGCAAGAACACTGGAGTGGGTTACCATTCCCTTCTCCAAGGGATTTTCCCAACCCAAGGGTTGAACCCAGGTCTCCTGCACTGCAGGCAGATTCTTTACTCTCTGAGCCGCCATGGTGAAAGGCACAGAACATGAAACATATTACTTTAACCATAGTTCCCATGCAGTTCAGTGGCACCAAATGCATTTGCACTGCTGTCAGTCTCACCATCATCTATTATTGGAATGTTTCACACACCCAAACTGAAGCTCTGTCCCCAGTAAACACTAACTCCCCACCACCTTGGCATCTACCATCTGACTGTGAATTTGACTATACTAGGTCCCTTGCATCAGTGAAATCCAGCAGTATTTGTCTTTATCTAATGTACATTGGAACTCATTTTTAAGGTTAACCTGATACATGTCCTACAAACAGACTGTATCTTTTCTTTTTCCCTGGGCTCTTCAGTTAGTTCTCATTAGTGATCCACTTCATACACACACATGTCAGTCCCAAACTCCCTCTTCACCCCATCCTGTTTTCCCTCTTTGGTGCCCATGCATTTGTTTGCTATGTCTGTTCTCTAAGCAAGCAGGTTCATCTGTATCATTTTTTCTAGATTGCGTCAAGGTTTTAATAGCAACTAGTGACGCTCCGCCTGTGAAGCTAAGCAACTGGCCTCATTATTTCTGAAAACACCTGTCAGCTGCCTCAGTGACAATCCTGTGGTAATTCAATTCCTTGAAATTGCCTTTTCAGAATGCAGACGGGCGGCCTGTGAATTGAAACATGGCTTTTGCAGTCTCAGTCCTGCGTCTGGTTCGTGGTGTAAGGGTGCAGTCGGGAGCCATCAGGCGACATAAGGGTGCAATTGGGAGTTTCCATGAACTCCTCTGGATTTCCCGGCTTCCACTCAATGTGCTAGTTGTCCCACAGAACTGACAGAGCTGAGCTTCAATCAAGCCTGGTTTTAGGTCAATGGGACTGAAAAGACTGCTTTAAATGATGAGGTTTAATAGACTTAGCATTAGTACACAAATGCAAATTCATGAAGTTATCTTCTCCTTATAACACAACAAATGAATTGCTGCTTTAAAAAACTGAGTGGTGAAGACCACATTCATTTTTACACATCTGTCTAAGTTACATGCACTTAACTATGGAATGAAAAAATTAAAGTTATAAGAGCAGGTACCAAGTTATTGCTAACAATACACAGAGGAAAAGGACAGTGATATTGAAGACCCAGCAGAGAGTCATTAGGGGAAAGCAGAACCATCAAGAGAGTGAGGAAAAAATGAAACCAAAGCTTTCTTTCAAAGCTGGAATGCTCTCATGGGGGTAACGGTAAGGTGTGTGGTTGTATTTTTTCTGAGTGCCCACTGCTGCTGCAGAGTAACCAGCTGGGTGCTAGGGGAGGTCAGGGGCAGTTAGGCTAGCTGACTGTTCAGGATACAGGGCTGGGTTTGCTATCTAGGGCCACACAATTTTTTCAAAGTCCTGATGGACATTAGTGTTCAAATCAACTCTCATTTCCCCATTTCGAGATTAGACTAGCCCAAAGAGGAACTGGTGGTTTTAGGAGAACTGCTGAACTTTTTGTTTCAGCAACGGCTTTCTTTCCCATCGGTTCAGTCTGCCCCAAGCCTGTTGGCTGCAACTTAGGACCAGTGGGTCAGGCCGGGGCTATCTGAGCCATGAACAGCTTCAGGGGTGCCTTTCTAATCTGGGCGGTGGCAACATGGGCTAAAATGGACACATCTCGGGGAGCGACCAGTGAGGCTGGGTTTCAAAATTGCAAGAATGCCTTAAAATTGCCTGTTCTGTCAGTCTTACCTGGAGGCGGCTGGGATAACTTGCGGAATGTGGACATGGGACGGGTGATGGAGTTGACTTACACCCACTGCAGGACCACGGAAGATGGGCAGTACATCATCCCGGATGAGATCTTCACCATTCCCCAGAAGCAGAGCAACCTGGAGATGAACTCCAAAATCTTAGAGTCCTGGGTGAACTACCAGAGCACCACCTCCAACTCCATCAACATGGAGCTCTCTCTTTTTTCCAAAGTCAACGGCAAGTTCTCCCCTGAGTTCCAGAGGATAAAGACCCTTCAGGTGAAGGACCAAGCTGTAACTACCCAGGTTCAGGTACGAAACCTGGTCTACACGGTCAAAATCAACCCAGATGCAGAGCTAAGCTGGGTGTTTAAGAAGGAGCTCATGGACATCTCGGAGCGTCTAGAGAACAACCAGACCCGGATGGCCACCTACTTGGCAGAACTCCTGGTCCTCAACTACGGTACCCATGTCATCACCAGTGTGGATGCAGGGGCCGCGCTCATCCAGGAGGATCACATCAGGTCGTCCTTCCTGCAGGACAGCCAGAGCAGCCGCAGTGCCTTGACCACGTCCGCTGGAATCACCTTCCTGAACATTGTCAACTTCAAATTCGAGGAGAACTACACCTCACAGAATGCCTTCACCAAGAGCTACCTCTCCAACCGAACCAACTCCAGAGTTCAGAGCATCGGAGGACTTCCGTTTTACCCAGGCATCACCCTCCAGGCCTGGCAACAGGGCATCACCAACCACCTGGTGGCCATGGACCGAGCTGGCCTGCCTCTGTATTTCTTCATCAACCCCGAACGACTGCCTGACCTGCCGGGGCCCTTGGTGAGAAAGCTGTCAAAGACGGTGGAAGCGGCTGTGCGCAGGTATTATGCGGTCAACACCTACCCCGGCTGCACGGATCTCAACTCACCCAACTTCAACTTCCAAGCCAACACCGACGATGGCTCTTGTGAGGGGAAGATGACCAATTTCTCCTTCGGGGGAGTTTACCAGGAATGCACCCAGTTCTCGGGGAATGAGGTTGTCCAGCTCTGCCAGAACCTGGAGCAGAAGAATCCGCTGACCGGAAGCATGTCCTGCCCCTCTGGTTACTCCCCAGTCCAGCTGCTCGCCCAGACCCACGAAGAGGGGTACAACCACCTGGAGTGTTTGCGCAAGTGTACCCTCTACATCTTCTGCAAGACGGTGTGTGAAGACGTGTTCCGAGTAGCCAGGGCTGAATTCAGGGCCTTTTGGTGTGCAGCCAGTGGGCAAGTACCCGAAAACTCGGGGCTCCTTTTCGGCGGGCTCTTCAGCAGTAAGAGCATAAACCCTCTGACCAATGCCCAGTCATGCCCAGCCGGCTATTTTCAACTGAGACTTTTTGAAAACCTCAAGGTATGTGCCTCTCAGGACTATGAGTTGGGATATAGATTTTCCATCCCTTTTGGTGGGTTCTTTAGCTGTGCGGTGGGGAACCCCTTGGTGGATTCTGCCACATCCAAGGATCTAGGGGCGCCTTCTCTAAGAAAGTGTCCGGGGGGCTTCAGCCAACACCTAGCCCTCATCAGTGATGGGTGCCAAGTGTCTTACTGCGTCAAAGCCGGGCTTTTTACAGGAGGATCTCTGCCTCCTGTCAGTCTTCCTCCTTACACCCGACCACCGCTCATGAGTCAGGCAGCCACCAACACTGTCCTGGTGAGTAACCCTGAGACAGCCAGCTCCTGGATTAAAGACCCTCAGTCCCACCAGTGGAGGCTGGGGGAGCCCCTGGAGCTTCGCAGGGCCATGAGAGTCGTCCACGGAGACGGTGGGGGTCTGTCTGGAGGAGCAGCCGCGGGGCTCGCCCTGGGGGTGACCATCGCCCTGGCAGGGGCCGTTGCCCTGGCCATCTATGGCGCCCGGAAGTCCAGGAAAAAGGGGTACCAGGTGCTCCAGGACGAGACGCAGAGTTTCGCTGCAGGCACCGCTGTGAATGGAGATGCCCTTGACCAAGAGCAGGCACAGAGCCCTGCTTAGACTCTCTCAGGACGCCGTTTCTCTCCTCCCTGGTCAGGCCTTCAACTTGTCTTTCATTTCTTTTTCTCTTCACTTCTGCCCTCCTAAATATTGCTGTGTCAAGTGCAACAGCAGTCCTTGTGGAACTGACTTTCTAGGTCTCTGGGCCAGGAAATAAACAGAGCTACATGGACAGAGTTGGGAGAGGGATTGGAGGGCAGTTGTGACTTTTTAAGCAAAAGTCATCCTAAAACTTGAGGGGGTCATCTCTTCTTGATGTGTGTCATTATCTTCACTTGAAAGCTTCTGTGTAAAAAGGACAAGGGAGAAGATTCATATTTGGATTTGAAGATGCATTTAACCTGAGGTGGGTCATGGTTTCCAATTCATGAGCTCTAAGGATGTCTTTAAATGTTACCCTCCCACTATTTTCTGTTTTTTTTTTAAAGCAGTCTGGATTTCATGCTCCCAGAAGAGCCCCCAGAAGATGCAGGAGGTCCTGCTTGGCTCTTGTATTTCATTTTTGAGGTACTGATGACTGTGTCATCTCCTCTGGACCATCTCAGAGTCCTCTGAACCAGGAAAAGGGTGGCTAGCCCAAGCCCACTCTTTTCAAGCTCCCCACAATTAAGATTTAGTGAGACCAGGCCACTCTTGGACTTCAGACAAATGTCGTAAAGTCCTCAGAGAATACTTTAACATTTAAACCTCTCTTAGGAACGTCAAGGGAGAAGAGGTGGTTTGGAGACCAGCAGTGAGTGAAGAAAGGGTGAAAGCTAGAAAAGATTCTGGTGCTCTTGGGGAACTGGAATTCTTACCCACAACCAGCTGCCTGGTTTCATCTTCTCAGCTTATCATAAGTGGGACAAAGAGAACAGCTGCAGGTTTGGCTATATCAAGCATGATGCTCTCATGTTCTGTTACCCAGGTACCATCCCTCCCTCTTCCATAGATGACCATCTCTCCTTTCTATTCTCGCATCACGTGGGAGAATAACACTCCCCTCAATGCACACGTACCCACACCTCACATTCCAAAAATTTTTCTGGGGGTGGAAGACAAGAAAGATGAAAGAAGTCAAAGTAAACCCACATCAAATTATCACTTCATCCCCAAAATCTGAATAAGATAGAAAAACTCCTATTATGTACCCTGTCTGTTTCTTTTCTCCAGCAGAAAGGAGGTTGACATGATCAAATCAATGTTAAATGAAATGAAACGAAAACAGACACCCAACATCATTTGTGGCACATTTATTTCAGTCCCACACTGACTCCCCTGGGACACCTCCCAGGATGCATGATTGTCACCTGGCATTTGACGCTTTGCCTAATTTTAATAATGGTCTCACCTAATTGTAATTATTAGGGTGACTCTGTTAATATTCAGCACCATTTTTTTAAAGTTATCTATTTCTTCACCAAATTGAATGTCATGGATGAGTTATCTTCTATGAAGGATAATTTGTCCTGTCCTCATTTAACACCTGCAGTCACGAGTTTGGCTTCTACCAGGTCCTTCTTCTGGGAGCTTGAACTGTCCCAGATTGTGGGAAGGCAAGAGGGAGGTCATACAGTCACTGCCACTGCAATACAGAGGAGTGACTCAGAGCTGGAGCTGTCTCAGTCAGACAGAGATTTCTACAACCTCTGTACCAAACCCTGCTTCTTAAGCATTAAAATGCCATCCCTCACCTCTGGGGATTTGTGGGTATGTTTCAGCCAAGCTAACCACTTTCCTGCCAATACTGACTTCCTTGTAAGTTCTTTGAAGATCACTGAGTCGGATAAATAAAGTATACCTTTAACCTCTGAGACTTTTAATGTACTAACAGCCCACTGAAATAAAAAGTTCTTCACCAACTCATACTTCTAACAACATTGCATGTAAATATATATTAAAATGTGTACTTAAGGAATGTGTACTCCATTCATCCCCAGGAAATCAGAATCAGACAGCCTGAGGTTTACATTCGTCAAGTCACTTTACAAAATCCAAACCCTGATGGGTGGTTCATAGGTTCCACTCTCTGAGGCCTGCTTTCTTGACTGGCTAGCTCAGGCTGGAGTCTGTGGAAACACTGATCCAGACTTCCAAGAAAACCACACTCCATGGACTGTCAGAAACAAGGACACATTTGGGTAACAAAAGCCCCTTTGCAATTGCATTTTATCTTTGTGTTCTCATTTGAATCAAGATTTGAAAAAGTGGAGGAGGAAATGGCAACCCACGCCAGTATTCTTGCCTGTGAAATCTCATGGGCAGATGATCCTGGTGGGGGACAGTCCCTGGGGTTGAAGAGTTGGACACCACTTAGCAATTGAGTACAACTGAAAAACACAGCCTGCAAGCTATTGAAATATACCCGATATTGTGGTCAAGTGAAGGGAACTTTAAGAAGCAAACACTCACGGTTTTTAAGATGGTCTTTCCCCTACTGTTTCACTTATTTCCCCCTATCAGGTCATCTGTTTCTTTAGAGGAACAAGAAGTCAAAGTAGGTTACTTGGTCGAATGTGTGGGCAAAGAAGATGTAAAAAAGAGCAGAAAAAGGGACTCTCCCATTCAGTGGAAGGACTTGCGGTTGCTTATGGACTTGGAGAGGTATCCCCACGTCCTCATCGGCAGGCGCACCAGGGGACAGAAAGCAGGCTGAGACAGTTTGCGGTTGTTTGCCGTTTATTGTTCTGCACGTAAACCTCATGAGCACCAGGTGGCGATGTCCACTCACAGCAACACCAAGGAATTCAAAGCACACCAGTTACAGTGATTTACAACAGGACACTCACCCGCTCTCCCCCAGGACCACCCCCACCCCACCATCAATGCCAGGGACCACAGACCAGGAAAAGAGGACAGGGCCCTTCCTTGTACCACACACGACCTCCCCCAACCATCTCATGCCCACAACACCAGGACGAGCACTTTGGACCAGGCGTGAAACCAGAGAAGTCTAGACATCAAAAGGGGGATGAAAACACAAAGGCAGCTACACACACACTCACACGATCCACCTTTCAAGGGATGAGCACTAACAGGGTTTGTCTCCAGTCCCGCGTGTCCTCCCTGGAGACTCGGGAGGGGAGAAACGAGGCTGCTGGTGCTAAGACGATGAGCGGACAGGCGTGGGGTTCCCTGCACGGGGCAGGGGACACAGCAGGGCTTCCGGCGGGAGGACTTGCTGCGTCCGAGTGGGATGCGCAGGACCTCTGCCGGGGGGTGGGGAGGTGGGGGGCTCTCGCCCAACCCAGGGCTGTACCTTTCCAGGTTGGCATGAGAGAGAGGGCAGAGGCATGCCCCTCCCACCCCCCTCGCCTGGCACAGTGTTATAACGGACATGAATAGTTCCTTCTGCCCAGAAAGTCCCACTAGAAGAGCAGCAGATGAGGTAGCCCCTATGAGCATCTCGGGAAGAGACACAGGCCATCAGTACTGTCAGCATCCTGAGAGCGGCAGGCTGGAGGGTGTGAAGACGACTCTCAAAGGGTCACCGCCTGCCTGCCTTTTCCCTGCAGCCTCTTCTTTCTGCCCTGGGCCAGGCTCCTTCTCCACCCGCACCTTCTTCCGCCCGACCCAGGGAAATCAGTCTCTCTGCCAGTTACCAGTCTCCCTTCTCTCCCCACCTCCCGCCACAGCGCTCTATCTACCCGCCGCCAATTCTAGGTGTGTTTCCGCGTTCCTGTGAGTGAGGAGCCCGGAGATCCCGGACAGGGATGCCGAAGGAGGGTGGGGGTGTGGCCGGGCTTACGATGAAGCCCGTCTCTGGCACAGGGTGGTCCGGCAACGGGCTTGGGCTGACATCAAACGCTAAGGGACGGCTCTCCCGTGGAGTTCGGATATTTCCTTCCCGGCTGCGGCAGGAAACTTCCCGGAAGTGTGGTGGGCTGGGGGCCAGACTCCTGGTCTGCTGGTGAGATAAATGACCGATGGGTGAGGCTGGAAGGCCTCCCGCCAGAGCGCCCTTCGCTGGAGCTAACTGATATCCCCAGAGCAACTTGGCGACTAACACTTTCACGTCTTCCGCCACGTGGAAGAGGAGGACGAGCTCAGCACTAGTGCACCCCAGGAAAGGGGTGACACCCGGGCGAACCCCCTGGCCGACCCCCGTCAGAATGTCTGCAGGCCTGAAAGCAGGGCACTCTGAGCCGGCTCTCGGAGAAGCTTGGCTGCCGCTTCTAACTTCAGTACCGCGTCTGAAGGCTTTTCCATTTCCATTTTTCTAACATCGAAAACCTTCCAAATACTGTGAAATTTATGTGCATATTTATATATATACGTCAGACCCCCAGACACGAGGTATATAAATTTGAATCCGGATCCAGAGGAACTTTCCCCAAACACGGAGTTCAGAGGATCCACTTTCAAAGGGGGAAGAATTGGGGTTCCCTTCTTCACCCCCGTCTCTCCTCTCTAACCCCCAATTGTCTCCTTCATGGGAGCTGAAGGGAATGTGGGGGAGAGGACAGGCAGGGTCTTGGGGCAAAACCCGGACACAGGCTGGATTGGACCCCAAGGTGGTCCCGACCCTGCTGGAAAGGGCTGGAGGCTCCCTCCTGCGCTGGGCCAGCGGGTCACTGAAGAGGGAGATGAGGGTCCCTGCACCCCCTCCAGGCTCATTAGAAAACGTGCACGGAGACCTGCTGAGGTCCTTGTGGACCGACTCAGATCTGGCCTGTATATCTGAGAGATATACACAGGGGTTCGTCCACCCTGCACCCTACGCATCCCCCAAGCACAGCTCTGTCTCGGTCTGGGTTCACGTTGACTATGGGACGGACGTCAGACGGTGAGGCACATCCACAAACTGCCCCCTGGCTGTTTCATTCCCATCAGAACTGGGGTGCGACAGTTTGCAGAACCAGAGTGTGAGATCATGATGGGACCCTCTGCCACCCTAGCCGAGTGGCGGAGCCTGGCCAAGTGGCGTGCATACGCGCATGTGCACACACAAAGCCCACAGATGGCGCGAAGGCCAGCCTGGGCCCCACTCACAGTGACTGGATGAATCACACGGAATCTCTGAGCTGGTCTGGGATGAGTTGGAAGGGCTGGGCTCCTCTCCCTGAGGACTAATTCAGACGCTAAGTGGGACACAGGCTCTGGTCTGATCAGAGAGGGGCGGGAGACATCGCGCCCCAGAGAGGAATCCCAGAGTCCTTGTGTCTGCATAAGAGAATCGGATGCCTCTTTGGACAGGGGAGAGGGGTGGGCGGGAGGCGGGAGCAGCCAGGACCGTGATGGGAGCTGAGATGCTCCCGGAAGCCCTTGCTGCTTGGACCTTCTTAGCGAGAAGCACTTCCTCGCTGTACATCGAGGCATCGGTTGCCAATGTCGCAGCAGTTCAGGTTCACCCCTTTGCCCCTCAGTCTTGCACAGTGAGAGCTCCTCACCTCCAGGGGAGGAGAGAAAAGTAGAAACTCCGCTCTCCAAGCAGAGTGGAAGCAGCAAGAAGCTGGCCGAGACGGGCGCCTCAGACTTCACAAGGCCAGGGTAAGGGGTGCCCGTACCCCATGTGTGCTGACTGTGCCCCCTGCTGGGGGGTGGTGGTGAGGGGAGGAGTCCCTGCCTACCCAGCACCAAAACTTCGTCCCGTGGCCCCTGCCTGTTAGATGAGGTTTGTGAATGATATCCCCTTATTCACTCTGGCTCCCCGCTGTGGCCGGAAGTATGGGGGATGGGGCCCGCACAAGGGGCTCGGGAGGGCATGGTACCAGCTTCCACCCTGACTCCCCCCACTTCTTGCCCTGTGGTCCCCACACCCTTGCCACCCCGAAGCCCCGTCTCCCCCAGGTCAGTCCTTCTCCTGGGCAGCGCTGTCCTCGGAAATGCCCTGGGCGGCCAGCTCGGCCAACACATTATCCAGGTAGTTGGCGTCTGGGTAGCCGTGGCCGGTGAGGTTAGAGCCAAACTCTGTCTTGTGATGGACCTCGTTCCAGATGACGGTGTCTGACTCGCCCGTGGTGCTGGACGTCCCAATGGCGAAGATGAGGCGGCGGTCCCAGGCCACGAGCAGCAGCTTCAGGACCTGAGTGAAAACGGGGGAGATCAGCGCCAGACACGCTGTGCTCAAAGACCTCCGCGGGGAGGATGCGCTCCCCACCCTGGGGTCCCAGCCCTCCCTGCACAATAGTGCTCCGAGCAGCACAGGGAATGGATAGGAATTGGGAAGTGGAGTCAGGGACCTGGCAGGTTCAGGTTTGACTCTGTCATGGACCAATCGTGAGGCCTTGGACAAGTTACATGACCTCTCTGAGCTTTCAGTGGTACCACTTACCCCCAAAGGTTGTGAGCATCTTAAGGGGGCCCTACACAAAGAGTGGTTTCACAGCAGCGCCTGATGTATCCACTCAACTAAGGTTAGGGCCCAGAATCATGCATCCTAAGTCACTTCAGCCGTGTCCAACTCTCTGCAACCCCATGGACCGTAGGCCATGGGGCTCCTCTGTCCATGGGATTCTCCAGGCAAGAACACTGGAGTGGGTTGCCACGCCCTCCTCCAGGGGATCTTCCCGACCCAGGGATGGAACTCGTGTCCCTTACATCTCCTGCACTGGCAGGTGGAATCACACCGCTGGCACCACCAGGGAAACCAGCATCATAGCTACATTTTAAAAGTTGGGATCTAGGAATTCAAAGGTCTTAGGAACAACCTGAGATCTTCTGAACTGTGCCCACCACCCCCAGCCATGCCCTCTTACACCAGGAGATATAAGAAATGTGAGTTCGATCCCTGGGTTGGGAAGATCCCCTGGAGGAGAACATGGAAACCCATTCTAGTATTCTTGTCTGGAGAATCCCATGGACAGAGGAGCCTCGTGGCCTACAGTCCATGGAGTCGCACACACCACCAGAGTGTGACATTAACTGATTCACAGCTAAAGTTGGGCAATGCTTCTCTAGGACATGGTAGAAGTGTTTGGCCTCGTCCAGGCCATTTCATAGTTATTTTTTCATCCAATCCTCACAACCACCCTTGGCTGTGAGGGAAACCCTAGTGCAAGGTCTGGAAGGGACTATCATTACCTCTGAGTTATGGGTGAGGCTCACAGACGTGCCAGGACTTGCAGAATGTTTTAACTCAGCTACACTGAAAAAGAGTCTTGGTTGAGGAAGACAAATGCCTGACACTCTGACCAGTGTGAAGAAGGCACCTGATAAAAATGCATTAGGTTCAAAACCGAATGACTGCAAACATGATGTGAGCTGGGGGTGAGGAATCTTAATAGTGATCAGACTGGCAGGGGCTTCCTAGTGGTTTGGTGGTCAAGAATCTGCCTGCCAGTGCAGGAGATGTGGGTTCGATTCCCGATCCAGGAAGATCTCACAGTCCTCGGAGCTCGTGAGCCACGACCATTGACACTGTGCTCCAGAGTCCAGGAGCCGCAATTACTGATCCCTTGTGCCCCAACAATAGAAGCTCCTGCACCCCAGAGTCTGTGCTCTGCAATAAAAGAAGGCACTGCAGCTAGAGAAAAGTCTGTGCCGTGAAGAGCCAGCATGAAGACCCAGCACAGTCAAAAAAGAAAGAAAAGACTGGAAGATGCTGAAACTAAGAGCTACCATTTCCTGAGTGCTTACTAAGTGTCAGGCTCTGGTTCACCTATTGGTCCTAACAGTTGGCTATGACAGGATGCTCATTATCCCTTCTCTATGGAAGAGGAAATAGGTTCGGAAGATAAGGATGGGTCTGGGTTATGCAACTTGAAAGTGCCAGAGCGGGGCCCTGACTTCACGACTGCTTGCCTTTACATTCTGGTCTCAGTCATGACTCTGCTGACCTGCAGGTGGGCGTCAGGATAGAATTCATGGAGGGGATGCTTGTGAGCTGAGTCTCAGAGAGTGGGTAGGATTTGAGGCGTATTAACAGAGAAGAATGTACAGGTGCAGGAAAGACATATTATTCAAGGCATGGCTGCCACCACACTGGGCACCTCACAGATACTTATTGTTGTTATTACTTAGTTGTTAAGTTGCATCCGACTCTTCTGTGACCCCACAGACTGCAGCCCGCCTGGCTCCTCTGTCCATGGAATTTCCCAGGCAAGAACACTGGAGTAGATTGCCATTTCCTTTTCCAGGCTATCTTCCCAAACCAGGGATAAAACTCACATCTCCTGCCTTGGCCGGTGGATTCTTTACCACTGAGTCACCAAGGAAGCCTTTCATCAATGCTGTATGTGCTAGTCGCTCAGCTGTATGCGACTCAGCAACTCCTTAGACTGTAGCCTGACAAGCTCCTCTGTCCATGGGATTCTATAGGCAAGAGTACTGGAGTGGGTTGCCATTTCCTCCTCCAGGGGATCTTCCCGACCCAGGGATTGAACCCAGGTCTCCTGCATTGCAGGCAGATTCTTCACAAATGTGAAGAAACTCTTCACAAAAAAGAATTCATTTAATTCTTATGACATCCTGTCCACAGAGCTAGAAATGATCACACTCTTTCAAAGATTGGGAGACTGAGACTTAAATCAGCTTCATGTCCATTTCCCACATGTGGTAAGCAGCAGGAGTAGGATTTGAAGCCAGGCTGGTCTGGGTTCAAAGCTTACGCTTTATCACCTTGGTCTGCAAAGGAGCCCAGAGTGAGGGTCTGAGAACAGCAGGCATGAGGGGATAAAGGTGAGGAATTGGTGGGAAGGGACAATTCAGACTCAAGTTGTGGGAGGTCTTGTCTACTGAACCGAGAAAACGATCCTTGTAAAGAAGGAAGGGAAACCATCCTAACAGTTTTGCATTGTTTTCTCTCACTTTATTTCCATTAAACAAAGGAGACTGATGTGAGAAACTGTTTCAGGATCACTATTCTGGTGACAGAATAGTTTGGAGGATTAGGAAAAGATTCAAGTGGTCTGGAGGGCAGTGCAGGGAGGAATGTGTGACTCAAGGTCAGAATCTACGATGTTCATGCATCCAACCTGGTTCCAGGGATACAGAACATAATAAGTCCCCTAGATATGAGTGAGTTCTGTCCAGATAGTGCATCCATAAGTCCAATGTGTTCATAAGTTCAACCCAACTAACACAAAACAGCTATACAGTACTGTACCATAATAGTAGTTTATAATACTTTTCACACAAATAATACATGAAGAACAAACAAAAAATAAGGAAAACATTTTTAATCTTACAGTACAGTACCTCGGATGTGAGAGTTGGACTATAAAGAAAGCTGAGCACCAAAGAATTGATGCTTTTGAACTGTGGTGTTGGGGAAGACTCTTAAGAGTCCCTTGGACTGCAAGGAGAGCCAACCAGTCTATCATAAAGGAAATCCGTCCTGAATATTCACTGGAAGGACTGATGCTGAAGCTGAAGTTCTGATACTCTGGCCACCTGATGGGAAGAACTGACTCATTTGAAAAGAGCCTGATGCTGGGAAAGATTGAGTGCAGGAGGAGAAGGGGATGACAGAGGATGAGATGGTTGGATGGCATCACCGACTCAATGGACATGAGTTTGGGTGGACTCCGGGAGTTGGTGATGGACAAGGAGGCCTGGCGTGCTGCAGTCCATGGGGTCACAAAGAGTCGGACGTGACTGAGCGACTGAACTGAACAGAACAGCACCTTGAAAAGCACCTTGAAAAGCCTACAGTACGACAGCTGGCACACAGGGGCTGGCATCGAGTGGATAGGCCAGAAGAGTCACTGATTAGAGGAGGGAGAGGACGTGGGAGGCGGTGGAGCTGACGGACTGTCAGCAGTAGGAGACAGGGGAGCTGCAGTTTCACTCACGCCTGATGCTGGTGGAACGCATGCGTACATCTTCAAAAGTTCACAACTTGAAGGTTTGCATATAGGGGACTTACTGTATGTCATTAATACAAAGAAGGGCCTGGTGGAGAAACAGCTCTTTGAAAGAGGGTTCCAGTTTTGACCACAGGACTTGATGGTGGGGTCGTTTAGCCAGCAGTTGGGGCTGCAGGTCTCGGGTGTAGAGACTTGCTGGCTCTGGGCAAAGGGGTAGCAGGACTGGCCCTGACTCCTAATCTAGGGACACTGCATTGGGCACCTCTTCAGGACAATGTGGTTGATTCTTTTGTTGTCCCAGACTCCCCGCTTCTTCCGCCGTCAGAGACTCTAGACACACTCTTTGCCAAGGAGCCTCCTGGTAAGCAGGACACTAGCTCCTGGTCTGGCTTGCTCGTGACCTGTGGGAGCCTACAAGAGGTACGGAGCTTCCTTGGTGCTGCAGATGGTAAAGAATCTGCATCCCAATGCAGGAGACATGGGTTCAAACCCTGGGTCAGAAAGATCCCCTGGAGGAGGAAATGGCAACCTGCTCCAGTATTCTTGCCTGGGAAATCCCATGGACAGAGGAGGCTGGTGGGCCTCCATGGTATCCATAGGGTCACAAAAGAATTGAATACAACTTAGCACAACTGTTGAGCAGCTAAACAGCATGAGCAGAAGTAACAAGCTTCAGGGGGAAGCTTTGGTGGGATTGTACACTCCACTTGGATTCGCTCTTGGTCCTCTGTCCCATTCCACTGGGAGGGGATGGACCACAGAAGCAAAACTCTTTCTCCCTGAATTTTAGAACCAGATCCGTGAAAGCTAACCCACAGCAGCCACTGAGCCACAATCAGTAACACGCAAACTGTATGAGAAATAAACGTGGTGGCGGAAGCCACCAAGATTTACAGACCATTTGTTACATGCCACAACCTAGAGAGTGCTAACCAAGACACATCTCTTGGCCAATAAATCAACAGTTCTTTTCGCTTTCGAGATCAGGAAAGGTTTTTAAAAACGCAGTGATTTTTCTGGACTTACCCACAGAAGAAATGAACATGAAGTTGTAATTTTAACTTTCGAGTTCATGGAACCACTGAAGCCTCCCCAGGAATCACTAGGAATCCAGAAACCCAGCGATTTTCCCTCTGCTGTTTTGGGGAAAGTCAAAATGTTCATTGACTGAGTCCCTAGTAGCTCCGTGGTAAAGAACCTGCCTGCCAATGCCAGCAACTTGGGTTGGATCCCTGGGTCGAGAAGATCCCCCGGAGAAGGAAATGGTAACCCACTCCAGTGGGTTATTATTATTATAATTATTATTACTCTTGCCTGGAAAATCCCATGGACGGGGAAGGTTAGTGGGCTACAGTCCCTGGGATCACAAAGTCAGCCATGACTTAGCAACTAAATAACAACAAAAATATTCATTACCGAAAAAAGTAAAATGCCACAAATTAAGATCCTTGCCCCAGAGCAGTACTTCCCAAGCATTCAGGTGCTGTCAGGCCACCTGAGATCTGGTTAAAATGAAGTAGGTTCTAAGGTCCTGTATTTACATCGAGCTCCCAGGTGTTGCTACTACTGCTCTTCCCAGGACCTGCCATTAAGCAGCAAAGCCCTAGAGAAAGATTTTTAAAATAGATGAATTATTGCCTGTAAAATCCAGGAGAGAAAAAAGGCAAGAGTCCAGCCCCCACCATCCTACAAAAATAAAATTGTAATCATATTTTTTCACACCTCTAGCTGACTGGACTATGACTTGGGACTTTTTTATTTTGACCAAGACCATTTGTAAAGTCTTTATTGAATCTGTTACAATATTGCTTCTGTTTTCATTTTGGTGATTTGGCTGCAAGGCATTGGGGATCTTAGTTCCCCGAACGGGAACTGAACCTACGCCCTTGCATGGGAAGGTGGAGTTGTGATGCTGGACCATCAGGGAAGTCTCTCTATGGTGACTTGATTACGGGGGTGCCTAGATTTCAGAGACCTGGCTCTGTTGTGCACCACGGGGAGCAGAGCTCGGGCCAGGACGCTGATACCTGCCCTCACCTTTCTCCCTTTTTCGCTGTCCGGGAGGTAACAGTGTCGAGGGAAGCCACGGGCGCTGAAGCTTTTCCCAGGATTCGGGTGTTCTGGCCCCTGAAAGCAAAAAGAGAGCAAAGAGCATTTTAAAAAGTCTTGACCGAAATACTAATGGATCCAAATGTTATTATCCAAATAATAATAGCCATCGGGTCTAGACAGAGAACAGACCCAAAGAGCAATGGGGTGGTGGTTTAACACGTACTGGAGTTCTTGGACCTGGGTCAGGACTCAGAGCTCGGGCCTTCCAGCTGTGTGAGCCGGAGCTGCCGTCTCTGGGGCTGTTGGTGTCCCAGCCCTCAAGGGGGGAAGACGGGTGATGCTCACCTTGTAGGACGTGATGTTAGGTGAACCTGGGGCATTCTCAGAGCCCAGGAGCTGTTTATAACATCTTCATCAGCATCTCTTCCGGCTCTTTTGTTTCACAAAAGAGGAGAACTGCAGCCCCAGAGGTTAAATGACTTCCGTAGTGTTAACAGCTTTGCCAAAACCTCTTCCCAGGTTTCCTGGTGCATACTCTGGGTTGTTTCACCGCTGAACTGCTCAGAATGACCCAAGTGCTTCTGAGCTCTGAGCCAAGGGCCGAGAGATCAGAACGACCCAAATGACTCTCGGGGATTTTCTCCTCGGTCCTCATGGGTTTTGCTTTCTTTTCTTATTGAATGATATGCCTTGGCATCTTTTTTTTAAGACTAAAAAGCTCCTAAGATTTCAACTGTCACCACCCAACACCCCTGTGAAGCAAGCCTTCTCAGGCCACCAAGTGGGAAAGAAACTGAATCAGAGTTTAGCCAAAAGCCAGTCTTCCTAATCAGGGTTCAGAATGGTCTACAGGCCCATTTGAGAAGCTCATGAAAAATGAGGGATTTCCTCCCAGTATCAATACATATATTTCCCCCCAACACACACATGCTTGTCTATTATTTCTGAGCAGCCCAGCCCCTCCTCAGAGGGGATGAAACTCTGTTTTAAAATCCCTACTAGACAAAGCCAATATAATATGGATGATTCCACACTGCTCCTGGCACAAGCTCTCACACAGGAGACCAGTATCTCCTGGCTGAACAAATGAATGAGTGAGCAAATGAGTCATAACCAAACTGCAAGAAAACACAGATTTCCCATTTTCCCTTACTATACATGACAGTTCCAAAATGATTTAACAATCATGTGATTAAAACAAACATGAATGGCGTGATTCAGACTGTGTATAATTTTGCAAACTGAGCAGCATGTGTCCAGTGAGGCCTCAGGGAAGGAGAGATTACAGGGGTCAGAAAGAGGCAGCAGTGTCTTTTGGGAGGCGCAGGACCGGACACTTCTGAATTTCACGTTCACGTGAAAGCACATTGACAACACTCCCGCGGCCAAGGCTGTTTCTAAGCCAGGCTGGACGACTGGTGGCCAGTTCTAACCGTGGCTCCGCTCCCCTCTCGCCAGGGCCTTGCCTGTCGTGTGGCCAACGCAGACGCCTGCCCGGCACCAGCTAAGCTCAGAAGTCACAACGTGCCCTGGGCCCACACACAGATTCTCCCCTGGAGAATCATCTCCTGCAGGGAAGGCAGAGCTTACAGGTCCTCACTTCTCGCTTCTCATGACAGCCCAAGCCCGCATGGCCCTAGGAGTCTCCAGGATGGACGTGGCACGTCAGGACAGTGCCCTTCGACACAAGCCTGGGTTTTCCTGGGGGAACCGTGGCGCCTACAGAGGCAGCAGGTGGGCACCTCTGGACCCTCGTGTGGGCTCTCCAGCCTCTGGTCCTGAAGCCCGGAAAAATCCCGCATCCTCCCAGGTGGTTTCCCCACCCCACACTTTGCCCCCTGCAGTCTGTCCTGCTTCCCACCAAGGACGCGGGCTGTTTCTCGGGATTCCCATATTTCCATTCATTTCCCCATCGGCCCCCCGGCAGCCCTAGAGTCACCCCCAAAGTCTCGTTTGTCCTCATATCCAACAGCATTGCCCTGGTCCAGAGCCCTCCTAGGGTCACTGCCAGAAGCAGTGACCCTAAGTGGGCGGTCAGGTCATCTCGACTCTTTGGCCAGACTGGCTTTGCTAAAGTATCATCCCAACCACGTGACCTCCCATGACCCTAACCAACCGCCCAAAGACCTTCAAGGACCAGCCGCGCCCCCGGCCTGCTGAGGAGAGTCCTCGGTCCCCGCCCCAGGGGTCAGGGCCTCCCCTGACCCGGTCACTGTCTCCGCCCCCTGCCTGCTCCCTTCTCCTCCCCACCACCCGGGCAACTCAACCCAAATTAAACTTCTTCACGGGCCTCCTACAGCCCTCCTGTCTCTCCTCAGAAGCTCCACTGTGCCTGCCAACTAAAAAATGGTCCTCCTTCCTGGTCGCCAGAGGGAAGGGCTAGTTCGGGAGTCTGGGATGGACATGCACACACTGCTGTGTTTAAAATGGACAGCGCAGCAGCCGTTCAGTGTTACGTGGCAGCCTGGAAGGGAGGGGAAAACGGATTCGTGTATGTACACGTGTGTACATACGTACATACGTACATGTGTGGCTGAGTCCTGGCTGTTCACCTGAACTCTCACAGCACTGTTAATCGGCTATATCCCAGTATACACTAAAAAGTCAAACAACCTAAAAACTTTCTCTTCCATTTCTTCATGTCTTTGCCCTACTACCAAGGGCCCTGCCCCAGAAAGCTTCCTCTGACTGTCCCAGACAGACAGACAGACAGACGTGGGCCTTCTTCCTTGCCCTGACAAGTAGGATACCCAAAAATGATGGGGGCCAGGTACTGAGCACCTTGGTCCTGTGCCCGGGACCTTTATGTGCACCCTCAAACATTATCACCCATCTTTACAAAACCCCTGCATAGTGGCTTCCTAGTTGTGCAGGTAAAGAAACACAGCTCAGGAGAGTCAAGCGGTCAAGGTCTAAAATCCCCTGCGAAGGAGAAAATCATCCAAGAATCAGAACCCTAGTCCATCAGATTCTGAAGTCCTTGTCTTATCTCTGTCTCTTGGTCCACCCTGTTTTCCACATCTTTTACCAATGAAGCACATCAGTTTTTACTCTAGAGCTTAGTGACGTGTACTTATTTCTTCCTGACTAGTTGCTAAGTCCTTCAGAGAAGAACTGTGTTTTTTATTCAGTTCTTCTGCAGGCTATTAAGTTTCCCTGTTTTTATTTCTTCCTAGTCCCAGTAGAAGGGGGACTTCGGAGGAGTAAAGATTGTGTCTGTGTCACTCACCACTCTTCCTCTAGCACCTAGTTTGGCCTACAGTTGACACGCAAATATTTGTTAAATAAAAGATAAAAGGGAGGAAGGCAAGGAGGAAGGAGGAAAGGAGGGTAAACTAATAAATATTTGGTAAATAAAAGAATCCAGGGAGCCCCCAGAACATTTAGAAAAAGCTTCAATGTGTGAAGGAAGGGACACATTTGTGTCTGGTGTTGTTCCGTCGCTCAGTCAGGTCCTACTCTTTGCAACCCCATGACTGTGGCCCACCAGGCTCCTCTGTCCATTGGATTCTCCAGGAAAGAACACTGAAGTGGGCTGCCATGCCCTTCTCCAGGCGTTCTTCCTGGACCAGGGATGGAACCCATATCTCCTGCATTAGCAGGTGGATCCTTCACCACTAAGCCACCTGGGAAACCCCACATCTGTATTTACTGCCAGGGAAATTGTTCAGTTTCTTCCTCTGGGCTGTCTTTAGAAGAATCCCAAGAAGAAAGACATGCCCACAAAAGTCAAGGACTATCAACTTACATGTGCAAATACTGTCTGACAAAAAAGATTCCACTTCTAGAAAATTATTCTATGGAGATACTCACAGGCATGAGAGGTTATTCATTATGGCATTATTTGTTAAAGCAAAACACTGGAAACAATCCATACGCCCATCACATGGAGACTGCTGAATACAAATGATGGTCCCTTTATACAAGGGATGATTATGCAAAGCTAAGCAAGAATGCGGAAGTTCTCTCTCTATGGACATGGGAAGATCTACAGTCTATATTGTGCATTGAAAATACAGCTTGCAGAACAATGTGGTGGGTACGTCACCCTTTGTGTGAAGCTAGGAGGAGTGGAAGAAGTGTTTGTTGCAAATGCACAAAGAACCCTGGAAGGATGCGTAAGAAAGTAAGGATGGCGGTGGTGAGGGGGGAGGGTGAGACAGGATGGAGGGGCCGCAGGGTGGGAAGGAGACTTACCACGGCGTAGAATCGTCTTAGCAGCTCAGGCTGCTCTAGAATGACAGCAAAAATAACAGAAATTCATTTTTCACAGTTCTTGAGGCTGGGTAGTTTAAGACCAAGGTGTTGGCAGATTCAGTGTCTGATGAAACTCTACCAGGTAAATTGTTTGCTTCCACAGGTTCACAGCTGGAGGCGAAGTGGCCTCAGGATGAATTATACCTTCAGTCTCATCTCGCTGGGGTTTAGATGATATTTAAAAAGACTTTGGACTTAGATTTTAAAGTGCATGCTGGGGCCCTTCGCTGGCTGTCCTGGGGCTAAGACTCCTCACTGCCAAAGCAGGGGACCCGAGTTTGATCCCTGGTCAGGGAACTAGATCCCACATACCACAACTAAGACACCAAGCAGCCAAATAAATAAACACTTTTAAAAAATAAAGTGAGTGCTGGACTGTGCTAAGACTTTGAGGACTACTGGGATGGGATGAATGAATGTATTTTGTGGGTAGGAAGGACACAAATTTTCAGAGGCCAGGGGCAAAAAGCTATAGATTGAAAGTCTGGATTCCCACCAAAATCAATATGTTGAAATCTCACCCCCAATGTGATGGCATTAGGAGCTGGGAGTGTCCCGAGGCGGGGCGAGTAGGTGAAGCCTTCATAAATGGGGTTGTGTGTGTGTGTGTGTGTGTGTGTGTGAGTCAGTCGCTCGTGTCAAACTCTGCAACCCCATGGACTGTGGCCCACCAGGCTCCTCTGTCTATGGGATTCTCCAGGCAAGAAGACTGGAGTGGGCTGCCGTTTCCTTCTCGGATGAATGGGGTTAGCACCTTATAAAGCAGACACTAGACAGCTCCCTCACCCTATGGTCACGTGAGGACACAGTGAGAGGATGGTCTACAAACCAGGAAGAGGGCTCCACCAGACCCTGAGTCTGCTGGCACTTTGATCTTGAACATCTCAGCCTCCACAAGTATGGAAAATAAATTTCTGTTGTTTAAAAGCAGGATATGGGAATTGACATATATGTACCAGTATATATAAAATAGGTAATTAATAAGGAACTACTATATAGCACAGGGAACTATACTCAGCACTCTGTAATGACCTATATGGGAAAATAATCTAAAAAAGAGTGGATATATATAAATATATAAGTGCAACCATGAAATTAAAAGACACCTGCTCCTTGGAAGTGTCATAGCTTTTCTAGTTATGAGAAACCTAGATAGTGTATTAAAAAGCAGAGACATCATTTTTGCCAACAAAGGTCCATCTAGTCAAGGCTATGGTTTTTTTCCAGTAGTCATGTATAGATGTAAGAGTTGGACCATAAAGAAGGCTGAGCACCAAAGAATTGATGCTTTTGAACTGTGGTATTGGAAAAGACTCTTGACAGTCCCTTGGACTGCAAGGAGATGCAACCAGTCCATCCTAAAGGAGATCAGTCCTGGGTGTTCATTGCAAGGACTGATGCTCAAGCTGGAACTCGAATACTTTGGCCACCTCATGTGAAGAGCTGAGTCATTTGAAAAAATCCTGATGCTGGGAAAGATTGAAGGCAGGAGAAGGGGACTACAGGGGATGAGATGGTTCGATGGCATCACTGACTCAATGGACATGAATTTGAGCAAACTCAGGGAGACAATGAAGGACAGGGAGGCCTGGCGTGCTGCGGTCCACGCGGTCGCAAAGAGTCAGACACGACTGAGCAAAGAACAACAACAACTGAATCACTCTGTTGTGCACCTGAACCTAACACAACATGGAAATCAACTGTACTCCAATAATTTTTTTTTTAAATCTGTGTTTTATGTTCTCCTTTTAAATTTTATATGGGTGCATGTGTGCTAAGTCACTTCAGTCACGTCCGACTCTTTGTGACCCCATGGACTGTAGCCCGCCAGGCTCCTCTGTCAATAGGATTCTCCAGGCAAGAACACTGGAGTGGGCTGTTGTGCCCTCCTCCAGGGCATTGTCCTGACCCAGGGACTGAACTGGGGTCTCCTGCGGCTCCTACACTGCAGGCGGATTCTTCACTGCTGAGCCCCGGGGAATAGTTGGTTAACCATGTTATGAGGGTTTCAGGTGTACAGAAAGATAGGTTGGACATGAACACATTCTGTGTTTTTCCTTGGTTACAGCAGCCTAGGTGAACCAAAGACAAACACCGACCTGCAAACATTTAAACGTGAAGTCATAAAAGCTAGTGGCCAAGGGGTGGGCTGACCTGAATGCCAGGGGGGATGCTGTAGATGATCCGGATGGTTCTGCAGTCTGGATGCCCAGGCAGGGAGTGGGGGATGACGTGGTACTCCATTTTCCCCGGAGGCTGGGTGCCCGTCTTCACCCCGTAAATGGTCTTACAGGTTGGACACTGCAAACTCCCATCCTGAAGAGACAAGGCCCAAACTTCAGTGTGGGAAACAGCTTTGGTCAGGACCACCCCACCCAACCTGGAAAGGTACCAGAAATAAAGGGCTGGTGTGTGAGTCCCTCTGTCATGTCTGACTCTTTGTGAGCCCACGGACTGTAGCCCGCCAGCCTCCTATGTCCATGGGATTCTCCAGGCAAGAAGACTGGAATGCGTTGCCATGCTCCTCTCCAGGGGATCTTCCCAATCCAGGGATGGAACCCCGGGTCTCCTGCATTGCAGGCAGAATCCTTACTGTCTGAGTCACCAGGGAAGCCCCCAAAAGTTGGGGTCAGGGGCAAAATGCACCCACACCAGTACTAGATCTTAGCTGCTCCCCTGCCTGGCCACTGAAAGCTTAAGTTTTGTCCAAAGCAACAGGAGGAACACTCTATACCAGCCCCATGCTCCATGCTCAGGGGCGTATAAGAAAGACCTCATCCTTAAGAAGGGAAGGAAATGTCAACTCACTCCAGTATTCTTGCCTGGAGAATCCTATGGACAGGGGAGCCTGGTGGGCTACTGTCCATGGGGTCGCAAAGAGTCAGACATGACTGAAGTGACTAAGCAGCAGCAGCCCCATCCTCAAGAAGAACAGGATTTGTCCTGCTCATCAGGGCCCTGGGGGGTTTCCCACGTGACTGAGCAAGTAATATCTCCACTTTCAGGGCTCTGCTAGGGCAACGGCAGGGGACTCTGGGTTCAGGGAGGTGAGGAGTCCTGGTTTCACAGTGGGACCTGGTGAAGTGCTGCCTAGGGGGACAGCCTGGACAGTAAACTCTACTCCCAGGCTTGAAAACAGACAGGGGGTGAGGAGGAGCCTGTGAGTGGGCAGGGAATGACATGTATTCAATGTGTTGTCACACAGCTGGGACCAGAGCTCTCTAGGACATCCGGGTCTCCTCGGGGAAGACTGGGATCCGTGGTGGGGCTATTTAAGGATGCTTCAACCCCAACTCTACTCAGTTAAAGAAACAGCTTGCATTCAGCTTGTGTTCATGTGATCAAAGGGTGGGAAGCCAAGGTCAGGGTCCCACTCTGCTCTGGTCTTAACTTGCTTCATGACTTTGGATGAATGACCCCATTTTTCTCTGGGTGCCTCTCACCCCTTTTAAAAAAAATAAAAAAGGCACGCTTCAAAGTGTTTAAGTGCGAAAGAGAATAAAGGATTATATCCGCACCCTTTTTGAAGCACCATGGAAATAAACGCAAAGATACAAGATTATTCTTATATGCAGTTATCAAAAGGAGAGTGAAGGTGCTAAGAAACCCCTTTAAATCCAAAATAACCTCTTCAAAGGCTGAGTCCCAGTGAAACCTTTTATTGCTGGGTCAGGAAACTGAGCAGGGAATCCAGAGACACAGCGTCCATCAATAACTGAGCTCTCTGAGACACAGAAAGAACCCAACACTGGAACTTTGGGAATTTCAACCACAGGGCTACATCAGGATGAAGAAAACAAAAAGTAGTCATAGTACAAAGGAGGTGTCAATTTGAATAAAAAGTGTTGAAAGTATTAGTCACTCAGTCACATTGGACTCTTTGTGACCCTACAGAGAGCAGCCCTCCAGGCTCCTGTGACCATAGAGGATTCTCTATGATTCCTGCGCCAAGGATACTAGAGTGGGTAGCCTTTCCCTTCTCCAGGGGATCTTCCTGACCCAGGGATCGAACCCAGGTCTACCTTCACTGTAGGTGGATTCTTTACCGTCTGAGCCACCAGGGGATCCCCTTTCTCTTTTTCTTCTCACTTTCAGTATGTTAGGAAGTAGGGATTGTTCTATCTCCATTTTCCAGATGGGAAATGAAATCTCAGAGAGATTGACAGTCTTGCTGCCCAAGGTCATTTGGCTCCTCAGCCAGGGTTTGCGCTTGGGTCAGCCGCCTTTACTCTTTTCCCCCAGCAAGATATGGACAGGGAAGCCCCTGAAGGCCAGACACACTTTTGGATGAATAAGTGGCTGGTGAATTTGCTCAGTCGTGTCCGACTCTTTGTGACCCCATGGACTGTGGCCCAAGAGGCTCCTCCCTCCATGGGATTTTCCAGGCAAGAGTACTGGAGTGCTGGAGTGGGTTGCCATTTCCTTCTCCAGGAAGTGGCTGGAGGATATCACAAAAATCACAGACTCTGATGCAATCCCAGCTGGGCCTGGAGAAATGAGTAGATTCGGAATCCCATAGGTGACCCAGGCCTAGGACAGAACATGAGAAAAGCCAAGGGCTTTAGGCACTGTATGGAGAGACTTACCATCTGAGGACACACCCAGACTTCTGGAAACCAGCTCTAATGGGGGACCGCCCCTCCAGTATCATTGGTGGTTAAGACAGGATCACACAGCCCTCCTTCCAACAGTGGACCTTAAGGGCCTTCCAGCTGTCCTTTGACAAAACTTTTACTCCCTTTGAAAGGACAATGAAAGGTGCCCAAGGAACATGAATTGTAACTGAGAAGCACTCACCCTGGGAGAAGGAAGGATGATTGGGAAGTCCTATGCCAGCATGAATGGACACTCCCCATGGGCTCATCATTAGAGAAAACTCCCTTCCAAACCCTCAGGGACAGGCGTCTACACCTCTCAGACCACCATGCAGCGTAGACACTGGGAGGAGCTGGGTTTGTTGTTCTTTAGCCATTCAGGCCTGTCCAGCTCTTTAGCCACCCCATGGACTGTAACCCACCAGGCTTCTCTGTCCATGGGATTATCCCTGCAAGAATACTGGAGTGGGCTGCCATTATCCTTCTCCAGGGGATCTTCCTGACCCAGAGATGGAACTTGAATCTCTTGCATTGGCAGGTGGATTCCTTCCTGCTGAGCCACCAGGGAAGCCCCAGGAAGTTGGGCAGCAAAGCCCAAAAGGAAGGTACAGACAGATTTTGCCAACATAGTAATTTTGGGGAAAAGTGATCAGGCTGAGAACAAACAAGATCATCACTCCTGCTCCTCTGGGGTGCTCCTGCATGCACGCTCAATTGCTTCAGTCATGTCTGACTCTCTACAACCCTAAGGATCTTAGCCCGGTAGACTCCTCTGTCCATGGGATACTCCAGGCAAAAATACTGGAGTGGTTGCCATGCCCTCCTCCAAGGGATCATCGTGATCCAGGGAATGAACGTGCGTCTCCTGCATTGCAGGTGGATTCTTCACCTTTGAGCCACCAGGGAAGCCTGGGGGTGCCTCTAAGACTCCCCAAAGCACCTAGGTGCCACTCCAATAAGGCCTCCAGGCTTGGGAGCCCCAGGGCCCACCTGGGAGGTGGCGGCACCCCCTAAGCTGGCACCCACCTTGTTGCCGTTGTTGTACATGGCCACCAAGCAGTAGACGTGGTAGACGTGGCCACACCGGGACAGCTTGCCCACCAGGTCCGGCTTGACTGTCGGCTGGGGGCCCTTGTAGCCCGACTGGGTTGTGAGGCGCTCCATGCAGATGGTGCAGTCCTGGGGCAGGAAAGGGGCAGAGGAGAAAGACCATCAGTTCCCCCTTGGGCTGGGAGGCCACAGCACCTCCACGGTCTTCCGGCATGATCTCAGCAGCCAAGGGGCCTGTTACTGCTCCTCTTCCAGAAAGCCCACAAACCAGGGAACGCACGCCTCTGGGAATCTAGACAGAATTCTGTCTTCTTTGGCATAGCAGAGTAACTCTTGACCTAATACCTGATGGTGATACATGCCAATTTAGGCTGCCATACAGATGACAGCCCCTCCTTGGGGGCTGTGACTGTCCTTCTGTGGGGTCCCTCAGTGGTCTGTGGAGGAAACCACTTGCTGATCTGACCCACTGACCATTTACTTATTTAAGTGGGACGTTTGTAAAGGAACTGTATTTGAAGTGCTCTGGAGAGGCTGCAGCACGTTTCAACATTTCAACCCGGATAACTCTCTGCTGAGGACTTCACTGGTGGTTAAGAATTCACCCGCCAGTGAAGGGGACACGGGTTTGATCCTGGTCTGGAAAGATTCCCTACGCTGCAGGGCAACTAAGCCCGCACATGGCAACTACTGAAGCCCTGTGTTCCAGAGCCTGTGGTCTAGAACAAAGGAGGAGGCGGCAGAGAAAGAGATGGTCAGAGAGATCGCATCACCAGCTCAATGGACATGACTCTGAGCAAACATTGGGACAGGGGATCCTGGCTGGCTCCAGTCCACGTGGCTGCAAAGAGTCAGCCGTGACTCAGCGACTGAACAGTTCTTCGCTGTGGGTCCTGTCCTGGGCCTTCTGAGCAAGGAGGTGGGTTCAGCAGCATCTTTGGCCTTGGTTTGCTGGATACCACCAGCATCCCCCCTTCCCTCCAGTTCTATAAAATCGCCTCTGATTAAGAATCTCTGATCGCCATCAAGCCCATTTTTAAGTCGTTTCCCATAACTTATCACACTGCTTTGCTTCAATCCACGGTAAGGTAGTTGAGCATCAGTCAGTGGTTTGCTGAACAGGCAGGTGTGAGAGGTTAAGCCACAGCTGTGGCCCAGGACAACCACTCCGACCAGCTCTGCATCAGCTGGAACCCAGAAAGCAGCGCCAGCCGCCTCCTGCAGAAAACTGGCCGAGGAGATGACTCGGGGGGTGGGGAGGGTGAACCCTGCCCCGGTGGCTCTGGACTCACCTCGTCTGGCGGATGCCGGACTTTCTGCAGATACTTCTTCAACACTTCTTCTGGGGTTTTCCCTGTGGGGACAGGATGGTCAGTGGGTCGCCAAGACAAGCTGGACATGCCAGAGAGAGGGGCGTTGTTAGCCAGGCTCAGAGCTTTCAGAAAAAAGGAGGAATCATCGCACAGTTGGATTTAAGAATGGAAACGGGACACAGGGGTGGAGGCGGGAGCTAGGTGGTCTGAGGTGGGAGGTGTTCACATCCGTCTTATCTCATACGGTCACTGCCCTGACACCAGCCTGCCTAATCGCAACAAATCCACTTTTTCACTGTCACGGGCCGAGTGGGCTTCCCTTCCCCACCATCAAAGAGCCTGGACCTGCCCAAAGGCTGCATCAAGCTAACAGTAATGAAAGCACTCTGTAAAGAGTTGCACGTTTTCAAACACTGGGCTGGTTTATGGCATTCATTTCACGATGTGCTAAGGACCGTCTTGATCTGTAACATGGCGTCAAAGCGCCATCATTTTTATGGGAAGCTGGGACTTGATGACCGCAGCTTTCTGACGGTCTTCCTCCTGCCGATGGTGCCGGCACTCTCTGCCCAGCCCTAGGGAGACAGTGATGTGTCCTGGCAGGGGCAGTGACTCTGGGATCTGGGGGGAGGGGGAGCCAGGCCCCTGAGAGGTAGCCTGGACTAGGAGCAGGGGTTGGCATGAGACAGCCGTGCCAAAGGGCAGAGAAGGAATAAAGGGTTGGAGCCCCCTTGGTCTGAACGTCTCTGAGCTTGTGTTTCTCACCTAAAGAGCGGGCAAGAACAATAACACCTGCTTGGAGGGGCGCTCCGACAGTTAAACGTGCTAATGGACAGGCAGCCCTGCCACACGTGGCTGGCTGAGAGTTGGGTAAGTGCTATTAATAGTAACAGGAAGAATGGGAAAGCCCAAATCCTGTCATTTCCTATGAGACTTCCAGGAAGGCAAGCGAGTTCATTTTAGCAGAGAAAGTTGATAGACTGGAAAAGTAGGACAGGGTTTCACCAAGTGGCTCCTCCAACGTCCAAAAGCTGGGGTGCAGTCCCTCCCTTCCCACTGCCCTGCTTCACTTACAAGAATTAAGCTTCTGTCAACTGAGAGCCTATTGCTTGCTGAGCTAAGTTATAACACACATATGATCCCACTGAAACATCACCAGTTTGCAAGGGGAGGGCTTAGGGCTGATGGTCGAATCATTTCGAAACTGATACTAGAGACCAGGGGTTTCCCAGGTGGTACGTTAGCGGTAAAGAATTTGCCTGCCAAAGCAGGAGATGCAGCTTCGATCCCCGGGTCGGGAAGATCCCCCGGACGAGGAAATGGTAACCTGCTCCAGGATTCCAGCCTGGGAAATCCCCTGGACAGAGGAGCCTGGCTGGCTACAGTCCATGGGGTCTCAAAGAGCTGGACAGGACTGAGCAACTGAACACACACACACACACACACACACACACATGCACGCATGCACGCACCCCAGAGCTAGAGAGAGTGGCTGCAGAGGTCAGGCTGGGTCATCGGGGCCCAGGTAGGCACAGGTATTGACCTCTTAGCTGCGGGACTGTGAGGAGGGGGTCAAGGAGCCAGAGCTCCTGGAGTATCCAGAGGGACACGAGACAGTGGTGACTCCTACTGCCTCCCAGGACACACCACTGGGTACCAGCTGTGTCTGTTGCAAAGGGGAGAAAACTGAGTCTGGCTGGGGTCTCATGACTTGCACGGGACAAAGCTGGGATCTGAATCCAGGCTGTTCCGGTTCCCATGCTGAAGTGCTCCATCTATCTAGTGTATATTCTTTGTGTCACATGCTGTATCTTTATGTGTCTACATTGTTGCCCTGAATTTCTCTGTTTCTCAAAGGGTCTCCATCAAATCCAAGCCTATCCACTTTGGTGTAATCCTGAGAGTGGGGATTAGTTAGTCCATTTAGCAGATGCAGAAACCGAGGCACAGAAGGCAGGGGTACGACCCTCAGTGGTAGAGACAGAGCCAGGCCGGGAGCCAAGTCTGTGATCTCCCCCCCAGGACTCCTTTTGACAAGGAGGCTGATACCTTTCTTGGCTTGCTTCTTGGTGGTCTTGCGGCTTGTGTTGGAAACCCCGGGGATAGATTTAATTTCGCTCTTGCTGACGGGGGGTGGGTGAAGGACCAGCTTTGGTGGCCGGGTGAGACACACAGGCAGCCCTGCCGCGCTCATGAGGATCCCAGTGATTCCTGGAAGATAAGGGTGCCAGGGAGGAGGGCTGGAGGGTCAGCACCCAGCCTGCTCTACACTCCCCTCCTGGTAACTAACCCTACACTCCCCTCCTGGTAACCCAACTGTACAGTCCCCGCCCAGTAACGACTCCACAGTCCCCGCCCAGGGATTGACTCCACAGTCCCCGCCC
>CM035279.1:75643644-75661257 GCA_020226075.1 Hydropotes inermis | reverse complement strand
ACTAACTGGTTGTATTTATTACCATCAGAGGTCTTCTTACTCTATATGTCATGGTTTCAACAATACCAGTGCTTGTTTCAAAAAGGATGACTTCACTCATGTTCATAGCATTCTGAGATCCATTTCTTAATTTCCAGGCAATATCTCAAAAGCCTATCAAATATTAGTAAGTCAGATTGAAATCAGGATGCTGTTCAATGTTTAGAAGTCATCAGGATAGCTCAGCCCGTTCAGCAACTTCAACCCTAGTATTCTTTATGGGTGGCTTTGCAGTGAAGAATCTGCCTGCAGTGCAGGAGAGATGCAGGTTCCTGAAGATCCCCTGGAGCAGGAAATGGCAACCCACTCCAGCAGTCTTGCCTGAGAAATCCCACGGATGGAGGAGCCTGGCGGGCTACTGTCCATGGGGGGTCACAAAGGAGTCAGGACCCTACTTAGCGACTCAAGCAGCAACATTCTTTATAACCTTTTACTTGTCGCTGACATATTTGCTGCCTCAGAATCCACAATTAAAAAAAGAAAGAAAAGAATCGGCTGGATACTAATTCTCTGGTGATTATTGCACTCTCTACTCTCAGAGATCCAGAAACCTCTGATGTTTCAGAGGACAGTAAGGCTGGGAGCTTTGGTTTCCTTGTTGCTGTTGCCCTTTTAAAAGTTACTCTATCAAACCGCAGAGGACCACCGAAGGGGAAGCGGCAACAGACTACCTGCAGGGTATTGAATGCACGTTAAGTCCAGTGCTCCCAAATCACCACACAGATGGTAATCACCAAATACACTCTTCAACCCTGTCCTGTTGTATACGGCGGAGAGTCCTCTGTCAAACTGCATCCAAGTTGTCAGCTTTGCGACTTCGATCCCTTCTCAAGCACAGGGTGGAATATTGCAAGCTTGCTCTCGCCGAGCACGCCGAGCTTTGCAAGCCCTTTCGGACGGAGATGTGTGACGGCCAGCTTGGAGATGCACAGTCCCGGCAAACGTCTGCACTTTCGGAGGCACGTCTGGAGAATCGATTTGTGACGAGGTCGTCCACGCCCCCTGCATCCGCGGTTTCTTCCTGTTATTCCTCATCGTGGGTCGGAGCCCGGCTGCAGGAACGGACACCCGGGAAAGTGCCCGGGCGGCCCCGGCCCCGCCGCCCCCACCCACCGCCGGGTCCCCTGTGCGCTCCCCGGGCGGAGCCGCGCCTCAGATGCTCCGCTGCGAAGTGAACCCGGAGAGGCAGGGGCGGGGTGGGCGGCAGGCTTAGGCTGAAAGAAGCCAGGAGGAAATGAGAGAGTGTCCAAAGGGACCGCTGAGCAACGGGTCCGAAAGTCAGCAGTTCCGAAATCTGAGCCCGCCTCGCTCCCACCCGCCTTGACCGCTCTTCTGAGCAGTGGTGGGAGGGCGCGCCTCGCCGGCCGCCTGCGGAGCTGGGAGGACTGCGCTTCCCAAGGGAGCAGATGCCTGGGCGCGGGGCTCAGGGGCCGGGTGGGCCCTGGGCGGCCACGCAGGGTCCCGGCCCGGGGCTGGTAGGAGGGGGCTGAGCCGGTCTGGGGCAGACGGGTCCGCGTGGGGAGCCCCGAAGGCGCGGGCTGTTATCTCAGTGGCTGCGCCCATCGCGCAGTTTGCCGCTGGGAGCTGGCCGGCGGGCCTGGAGGAAGCCCGGGGTCTGCGCTCTCGGAGTCCTGCCCCTGGATGAGGCCGCGGCCTGGCTCTGGGGGGTCCCGGCCAGAGAAGAGTGCGGAGGGGCCTGGGCGAGGGGAGGAGAAAAGGGGTGAGGGGAGGGGGAGGGGAGACAGAGGAGGGAAGGGGAAGCCGGGCGGAAAGGCAGCTGAGAGCCATCGCTCACCTTGCGAACCGTGAACTGAGGCTCAGAGAGGCTGAAGGGAGTTTCTTGGTAAGTGCCGGCGCCCAGGCTCTGCTGTGAAACAGTGAGGAGAATCAGCACAGCCTGTAGGCACCTTCTTGGCCAGAAATGCAGGAGCTAGAAGCTGAAGTAAGTGCTAAGGTGAGGAAGCCACCCAGGAGGTGACCCACTACAGCGTCTCTGTTTTCTTCAATAAATCAATGTTGTTGTTTTTTAGAACAGAACGGACTCAAAAATTAAAAACAGCTTATGTATCCTTCAATGGCATCTTAGTCTGAGTAAATGAGTTTTGTGATGATATAAGAAAAAGTCCAAAATTTTTAAAGAGGGAAAGAGGCAATTAGGGTGAACACGTTGTGATGTTTCTAACGGTAAATTAATGTAGTAAAACACAAAGGTGATATAAACAAGCAAACGAAAAAGGCACATGACCCTATGTTGTGAGTATACAGAGGCTCATTGTACCATTTGGACAAGGCGATGGCACCCCACTCCAGTGCTCCTGCCCGGAGAATCCCATGGATGGAGGAGCCTGGTGGGCTGCAGTCTACGGGGTCCCTAAGGGTCGGACACGACTGAGCGACTTCACTTTCACTTTTCACTTTCACACGTTGGAGGAGGCAATGGCAACCCACTCCCATGTTCTTGCCTGGAGAATCCCAGGGAAACGGAGCCTGGTGGGCTGCCGTCTACGGGGTCGCACAGAGTCAGACAGGACTGATGCGACTTCGCAGCGGCAGCAGCATTGTACCATTCTCTTGTTTTTCTGTTTGAATATGTTAATCATCAAAAGTTATGAGAAACATACTTTCTGGGGCTTTGTGACCTCGAGTATAGTTTGACCTGTCTGGGTGTTCAAAGTCTTTATCAGTGACGTAGGGTTAGTGTATCTCAGAGGGCTGTAAGAATTACTTGAGGTAGTCCATGAGAAGCAGTTAGCAAACACGTCCTCACAGGCCACCTCAGTCACTCATTGACTGTGTCTCTGTGAATGCTTCTTTGCTGAGGGCTTGCCCTGTGCCAGGCTTTGGGACACATGTTGGGATTCTGAAGACAGGCAGCTGCTACTGTCCTCAACTTTAATTTTCTAGCGGTGTGTATCACTACTGAAAATTTCACTATTTTGTTTACATCATTCATTCTCTTCTGGGGAGGTATCAGCGGGAAGACAGATGGGGAAGCACCTCTTTAAAAACTAAAGGTGCAGCTAACGTTCCTCACTATCTTCTCGGGCAGGCTCTCACTTTAAGTTTGTTTTGTCTTCATGGTATGACAGAGTTCTCTTCCCACCTGTCTTCCTATAACGATATCATCTCGGTATTGTCTCCGTCTTAAATGGAGGCCAAATTTTAACATCGGTGTATCTAGAACACTTTTCAATTCTCCAAGAGAAAATCCATCTGTAAGGTATTTATCCTGGCTCTGAATTCCATCTCTGCTTTGTAGGTCTGGCCGTGGGCAAGTCATCTAAGTTAAACTTTCTGCACCTGCAAAATAAACGTATACCTACACAGTATATACACAAAGGTATACCTACATGGTATAATTGCACTGGCAATTAGAGATAATTTTTGTAAAGTCTTTGGTGTGCTGCTCTATAAAAAGGAGCTTTTATTGTTTGGGTAGTTGTAATTAGTGGATAAACTATCTACATGCTAAATTAGCATCTCTAAGGAAAATGAGGGTGGAGCTGAAGGGGACAGGTGGGTTAGGGGGTCCCTGTTAATCTTAGTCCCAATTAATGGTAGCCTTGAAGATACTGCTGTAACTTGACGCTTTCTGAAACACATTTCAGCTGAACTGTGTGTTCATCTGCAAGCCATCATGAGCTCTGAGCAGCCCGTGTCACAGAAGGACCCAGATGAGAAGACGAAGACCAGTAGTGAGCAATGCTTTTCTAAGGTATGTTTATAAACGCTATTTTCGGAATATACCAGCATTAGACTTAACCATCCTTGAAACTGGGCTTCATGGACCTTCTTGCCAATAAATGACTTCATTGTACGTAGGAAATAGTAAATAATTTAAAATCTGTCTCATCCATTTTATTCTTCTTGTTTTAGTTGGATGGTGGGAGGAAGATGTTTTAATAAAACTCTTTGCTAGATCAAAGGAAACTTCAACAACAACAAAAAAAGTTGAGATACTTCCTTAACAACAGCCATAAAATCAAATATAACATATTAAAACAAGCTATAGAGTGAAAATAATATGAATGCTACGTCACAGTGTGAAAACAGATGCCGTTCCCTAACATAGCTGATCTATTCAGTAACAGGCATAATCTATATTTGCATAGTGCTTCACAGTTTATAAAACAATTTTTAAGATGTTTATTCTTACCATAACCTTGTTAGGCAAGAAGAGAGAATTTTATTTTTCTCAATTTGTTAATGAGAAGTGAGGAAAAGTGAATTGTTGCCTAAGGCAGAAGTGGAATGAAGACTTGGCCTTAAGTTTACAGACATTAAGTCACGGCTCTTCCTACTAACTGGACTGTATTATCATATCAAACCATCATCTCTTTTTCTGAGCCTACAGTGCTCCTTGAATTTTTCAACAAGAAGACTAAGAATTTTTTGGTGGAAATCATCACTATGCTCAAAAAAAGGTAAAAATTTTGTAGTTGAAAATTATAACCAAGACCCAAGGTAACAAACACTCTGAGATCTGGCAGATTTAAGTATCTCTGTTTTTGATGCACTTGGGGAAAAGTTGCTTCTTTCCTTATATTTCTCTGAAAACACTGTATCAGTATAGCAGTGTTAAGAAGTTATCTAACTGATAAGATAGGAAACTCGGCTTATGTGTTGGATCCCAACTCAAATTCTGATTTAATTATATTCACTGGCCTTTTCATGTTCATTCTGAGTTTCCATGAAAAACTTTGTGGATGCATCCCAGAATATTAGAAACAAAAGCAAAAATAAACAAATGGGACCTAATGAAACTTAAAAGCTTTTGCACAGCAAAGGAAACTATAAGCAAGGTGAAAAGACAGCCCTCAGATTGGGAGAAAATAATAGCAAACGAAGCAACAGACAAAGGATTAATCTCAAAAATATACAAGCAACTCCTCCAGCTCAACTCCAGAAAAATAAATGACCCAATCAAAAAATGGGCCAAAGAACTAAACAGACACTTCTCCAAGGAAGGCATACAGATGGCTAAGAAACACATGAAAAGATGCTCAACATCACTCATTATCAGAGAAATGCAAATCAAAACCACAATGAGGTACCATTACATGCCAGTCAGGATGGCTGCTATCCAAAAGTCTACAAGCAATAAATGCTGGAGAGGGTGTGGAGAAAAGGAAACCCTCTTACACTGTTGGTGGGAATGCAAACTAGTACAGCCACGATGGAAAACAGTGTGGAGATTTCTTAAAAAACTGGAAATAGAACTTCCATATGACCCAGCAATCCCACTTCTGGGCATACACACCAAGGAAACCAGATCTGAAAGAGACACGTGCACCCCAATGTTCATCGCAGCACTGTTTATAATAGCCAGGACGTGGAAGCAACCTAGATGCCCATCAGCAGACGAATGGATAAGGAAGCTGTGGTACATATATACCATGGAATATTACTCAGCCATTAAAAAGAATTCATTTGAATCAGTTCTAATGAGATGGATGAAACTGGAGCCCATTATACAGAGTGAAGTAAGTCAGAAAGATAGATAAAGACCATTACAATATACTAACACATATATATGGAATTTAGAAAGATGTTAATGATAACCCTATATGCAGAACAGAAAAAAAAGACCCAGATTTATAGAACAGTCTTTTAGACTCTGTGGGAGAAGGCGAGGGTGGGATGGTTCAAGAGAACAGCATCAAAACATGTATATTATCTAGGGTGAAACAGATCTCCAGCCCAGGTTGGATGCATGAGACAAGCGCTCAGACCTGGTGCACTGGGAAGACCTAGAGGGAGCGGGTGGAGAGGGAGGTGGGGGGGGGATCGGTATGGGGAACACATGTAAGCCCATGGCTGTCTCATTTCAATGTATGACAAAATCCACTACAAATAAAAAAAATAAAAATAAAAAAAAAGAAAAACTTTGTGGATGGTATGCAGCAAACAGAAATAAAAGACTATTGTTGCATTCATAATTTTAAAGTATTTAACATTTCTGTTTAGGTCAGTGAAGACCAGCAGGATAATTCCAGTACTTCTCAAATGGAGATGGACGCTAAGACAAATTCAGAGAGTATAGACAACACCCAGGCTGAAGGACCCAGAGGCCAAACTGTGTCCCCAGAAAAGGCAATTTATGTTACCTTCAATATAAATATCAAGCAAAACAAAGGAAGGAAGCACCGGCTCACATGTAATGATGGGGGAGCTTCTGGAAGGCCCTCAACACTCTCGGGGTTGTCAGAAAGGCGATAAAAACTCATCCTGGCCAAGAAAAGCTGGGATACAGCGCAGAGGGAATTGACAGATTCTTAAACCTTGGAATGCCTCTCAGGCGTTTCCCTGAAAAGTGCCACGCGAGTTACCTTTTCTCAAAAGAGAAGTGAGACAGGGAAAGAGGAACAGGTATTTGGTTGATTTGACAGCACAACAACTGACTGTGTCAACGTTTATATTCATGCAGTTGGGAAGACCAGAAAAACTCTTCTCAAATGCAGGGAACTTCACAAAGACAGATACAAACTCTGTGTCTATGCTTTCAAAGGAGAAAGCATGAGAAGGCTATGTCTGTGGATGGTGGATTTCTTTCCCTTCTGGAGAAGAGTGATTGGACCCTCATTGAAAACCTGAGCGCCGTTTAGGACAGCTCACAGTTAGCTGATGATTTAGAGGGCAAGCTCTTTCAGGTTGAAGTTAAAAAAAAGAAAAAAGAAAAAAATGAAAGCCAGGGCACGGAATTCTCAGGTCGAGGCTGAAAAAACCACAGACGCCAGGGCACCAGCTGCCAGAAATTCTGAATCACAGGAAATAAAGCCTTGTGTGTTGAAACAGTGATGGCAGACAAACACCCTAGTTTGGAAAGAGAAAGTGATCAAATTAGAAAAACACTTTGAGAATAATTTGGATAAAACACAGGGGGAAATATTGTTTGCAGTGCCTAAAACAGACTTTGGGAAACTGACTAGAAACCGTGCTCGGGCTGAAGTGCACACACTTCTCTCTGGGCTCGGTGACTCTGTCGGGCACCTTTCACAGCACAGAGGGAAGAGTGTGGGTTCTGCCACTTGCCTTGTTTTGAAAAAGTTGTACATTTCCACTTGTCGGCATGTAATATACCGGACTGTGGGAGAAGACGTAGAGTCACATGAGTGTTCACGAACACTTGGTCGTTGTGTAAAGGTGACATTTGCTTATGAGAAGGCTGAAGATGAAAATAAGCACTGCTTTTCCGTTGAGCATTGGTTTGGGACACCTGATGTAAAGCTTGATTACCCAGTTCTGAAACTGAAGAGAAACGGACAGCAAGTACCTGAGGGGTTATACAATGGAAATGACCCTGAACCAGACAGCAGACAGGCGTGTACTGCTGGCCATCCAGATGGAGAGGTGAAGTATACTGATGCCTGTGCTGTGATCCCTCAGCATCAGCGGGAAGAGACATGCTTGGAACACATTCAGGCTAGGGCTGCGGATGGATGTGGGGCTTGTACGCAGTACACCCACATGCACACACAAAGACGCTTCCCGGAGACAGTCCGCCAGCCTGATGTGGTGACCCACAACACTGCTGTTTCCTTTGGATCTTCCGGCTGCCCAGTGTTTGATTCTGAAGGCCCGATGGTGGCCATGCACAGTGTGGGCTTCACGTGTAAGCGCCCACAAGGGATTCCAGCATCCCCGAATTCGGCTGTACCCTGAAATCCATTATGTATGATATTAAGAAGAAAACATAGAATGTGGTAAGAAGGACTATTTCTAAAGCTGCTGGATACAAGAAAGGTGAGTGTTAAGGATGAAAAAGGGTGAGAATTCAGTCTACACCCCAGCTGTTCAGGGCATCACCTATGGAACTGTTACTCCACTGGCAATGATGACAGGTCTCTAAATTCTGTAATGGCCAATCTCATCAACAACAATAATAATTAATGTTACTGACTACTTCCTATGCATGTAGCATTTTTCTAGGCACACGAAGGAACTGGTTTTAACAAATCTGTGAGGTGGGCTATTGTACCTATTTTAAAGTTAAGCAATGTGAACAAAGGTTAATAATACTCAGTTTTATGACAATAAAGTAGCCATTGTTTTTCTTTTTCATCTTCCCTATCTCCCCCCTAATTTTAGTTGCTTAAAGGCAGGATCCAAGACTTTTTCTTCTCATTATCCACAATGTCTGACACGTGGAAATTAAGGGCTTAGAAAATATGTAGGCTCATCAGTAGCAAAACTTTGGGCTGCAGTTAATCTTAGGTGTGTGGGTCAATTGTCCAGTTGTGTCTGACTCTTTGTGACTCCATGGACTGTAGCCCACCAGGCTCCTCTGTCCATGGAGTTTTCCAGGCAAGAATGCTGGAGTGGGTTGCCACTTCCTTTTCCAGGGATCTTCCCAATCCAGGGATCGAACCTGCATATCGTTGGCAGGCAGATTCTTTCCCACCGTGCCACCTGGAGTGGGTTGCTAAATGCTTGGTTAGAATGATCTCAAATGAAATCTTTCAGAATTTCCAAAATCCTTGTATGATCCAAACTGTCAGGATATATGTTTCCTGAAATTCAGAGGGTAATATCCATCTTCCATGTTTTTACAGGCTACTGGGGGGCTATCTTAAATACCATGTTACTTTATAGAGATTTCCTAGTGTCTTGCCTGAAATCCTTTTCCTGCTCCAGGATGCCATCTAAAGCCCACATTACAGTCCATTGTTCAGTCTGCTTAGACTTCCCTTGCTTGTGACAGTTTCTCAGACTTTTCTTGTATTTTATGACCTTGACAGGAAGTGTACAGGTCAACTATTTTGTAAAATGCCTTTCTATTGAAATTTGTCTGATATTTTTCTAATACTCATTGGACTGGGGCTGTGGGTTTTGGAGAGTAAGATCACAGAGGCAAAGTGTCATTTTGTAGCCAAGAGATGGAGGCACGCTAAATGCCCATCGACAGATGAATGGATAATGAAGATGTGGTACATATATGTGATGGAATATGACTCAGCCATGAAAAGAATGAAGTGACGTCATCGGAAGCAACAAGGACAGACCTAGAGATTGTCATACTAAGTGAAGGAAGTCAGACAGAGACAAATACATGATATTGCTTATCTGTGGACTCTAAAAAAAACACAAATGAATTTATTTCCAAAATGGAAAGAGACCCACAGACACAGGGAACAAACTTATGGCTACCAAAGTGGAGAGGGGGTCTCAGTTCAGTTCTGTCGCTCAGCCGTGTCCACCTCTGTGACCCCATGGACTGCAGCTCACCAGAGCTCCCTGTCCATCACCAACTCCCGGAGTTTGCTTGCCGGGAGCTGACACAGGAGATCCCACCCATGGCAAGGTCATGAGGAGAAATCCTGAAGGGCACGCTGGGTCAGGTTTTCAGGGATTCCACAAAGCTGCCCCCGGCGCTCACCTTAAAGATGATATCTGTCTTTCTGATGCCTGCCTCCATAGACTACTCCCTAATTTCTGTGACACAGGAAGAAGGCCTTCCCCATCTCTTTCCAGATAAGAATCAATTTAGAACTTTAATCAATAAGTTTCCCAGGGGGTGGTATTTTATGAGATTATCCAGGGTGAAAGGAGTGTTTTAATTTAAGCTCCTTTGCTGGTATTTTAGTTTGTTTGGCAAATGCATTTATGCCCTTGGTAACAATATGCATGATTGTTTATAATACCCTAATCATAAAACAGCATAAAGAACCTGATCACATAAAGGCTCTAATAGATATAGAGCCCTTCGGGGAGTGAGGAAGCCCTATTAAGAAAACATAAGAAAAACGATTCTAAAGGTGGTTATTGGGTTAACATTTGCTTGCTGTGTTTTTGCTTTTAATGTGCTAAGGTTGTGTTATAGAAACCATTGTTAATATAGTTATAGATCTAGAAAAATAAGAGCTTAGCCCTAGTATGGTACCAATGAGATGGTTGTTAATTGTCAGCCAGGAGTGCTAGGCAGAGGCTGCCTCACCAAAGCCGCAGAGTCTGTGTGGGGTAAACTTCTTAGATAAACGCAACTGACAGCTTCTGCAGAAGGATTAATTTTTGTGTTAACAAGGTTATACTTCCACTCGGTACTGTTGCCCTATGAGGCTGCTACCTTTCAGTTAAGGTCACCAGAGAAACAAAATAGGTTTACATTCACCTGACCTGCATAAAATGTTAATAGGCCCCAAGGCCAGAAGATAATGTACATGACCCTCATAAACAAAGAAGTAGGCAGGAAACACCCTGGTTTCATGAAGAACAAGCTGATGTAATGTTAAACTATATTCCCCTTAGAAATGTACTAACTTAGGGTATAAAAGCCACAGTGAAAAATAAAGCATGGCCAGACCCTGCAGACTCTGCTGCACCGCCGTCTGGTCTCTCTCTCTCTCTTTCTCTCTCTCTCCCTCGCAGACTTGGCCCTATCAAGGCTGGTCTCACATATCTTCTCTCTCTCTCGCCAACATCGTTCATCCTGAGGGTACCCCCTGGATCCTGCCGAGGCTGGACTCCGGCATTTGCTCAAGCTCCTGTCCATTACGTCAGTGATGCCACCCAACCATCTCATCCTCTGTTGTCCCCTTCTCCTCCTGCCTTCAATCTTTCCCAGCATCAGGGCCTTCAAATGAGTCAGATCTTTGCATCAGCTGGCCAAAGGATTGGAGTTTCAGCTTCAACATCAGTCCTCCCAATGAACACCCAGGACTGATCTCCTTTAGGATGGACTGGTTGGATCTCCTTGCAGTCCAACGGACTCTCAAGAGTCTCCTCCAACACCACAGTTCAAGAGGGGGTCTAGGGAGGGATAAATTAGGAAGCTGGAATTAGCATACACACAGTGCTATATATGAAATAGATAACTAACAAGGATATAAAGGGTACTATACTCAATATAATCAATATTTTGGGTTTTTTTTTTAATATTTTGTAGTAACCTGTAGGGGAATCTGTAAAAGAATATATATACATATACACATATATAGGAGAAGGAAATGGCAGTCCACTCCAGTGTTTTTGCCAGGGAAATTCATGGACAGAGGAGACTGGCAGGCTACAGTCCATGGGGTTGCAAAAGAGTCATACATGACTTAATGACTAAACAACATACACGTATATATCTACATAGATATATGTATATCTATAGACATATATATACATGTATATATATCCATAGACATATATACATATATGTATAGACATGTATATAGACATATATAGACACTGTATATACATATAGAGAGACATGAATATATACATAGATATGTTTATATATATATATATATATATATATATACACACGATGATGTGCTGCACTCCTGAAACTAACATACTGTAAATCAATGATACTTCAATTAAAATCAAATGAATAATAATATTGAATAATAATTATAATTATAGTGAATATATAATTATGTAATAATAATAATATTGAATCACTGTTTTGTACCTGAAACTAATATAGTAACTCAACCATACTTCCATAAATAATAAATAAATATCAGGAAATACAAACAAAAATAGTGTCATAGCGTGGCGTGTCAGGGGTGCATACTACCAACATGCTTTGTGGCCTGAAGTTAGCCTTGCCCACCTGAGCAAAGTCGTGTTTATCAGATTTCTCTCCTGTGAAGTTGCTATTTTCTCTCTCCTCTGTCTAATGTCCTCTTTGGAAGGAACTCATTGTGCACAACCCACAGGTATGGAGTAGGGGGTTATGCTTCCTTTCCTAGTGTAAATACTCCTGGAATAATTACATAGTTTACTTGGAATCCAGCTGTGTGGAGACAACCAGCACATAAGCAAGTCGTTACTAAATGTACCCAGCAAGGCTGAAAGGTTAGTTGGCAAAGCCCTGTCTTGACCAACACTGAAATGTCTCTAAGGAGTAAAGCTCTGAAACAGGATAGGCTTGGACATTTATTACTGCCTTGCCAGGAAACACCCGTGCCATCTACCCGTGGCAAGTAGACTAATGTTTCTTCATTTATTAAACCACAGGAGGACACAAGTGAACATCCCGAATGATCTAACCTCCAGCCTAGGGGACTTAGTGAGTCAGGGGTCCAGCTCATGGGGCTCCTGGTGGGGACGATTGGTACTTACTTTGGGAATCACCTTAACCTGTGTGTTCTCTGGCATCTGGGTGCATCGTTGTGATGCTGTGATGTCTGCCTCCAGGGCAGCCAGAGAGCGGCCCCCTAAGCCACCTTCATACTTGAGAAGCCTCTCGGTGACCAGTCCAGGCACCTTGCAGAAGAGGCAGGCGTGTGAGATCGTCAGAGCCGGTCACGAGCGGTGGAGTGCTGGAGGAGAACGTCTAGAGGACGTGACCGCCTCTCGGCCCTCGAACTGGACCTGGCCATCGGGGGCGCCTCTGTCCTTGGAAGGGACATGCTGCCTACCATTTCCACAGTGGGAATAGTAAAGTCAAGGGACACACCCTTGACTTTAAATACCGAATGATGGCACTTACATTTGGAATCTAAAAAAGAATGCAAAGGAGTCTATGTATCAGTACAAGTCAGAAACAGCCTCACAGATGCAGAAAACAAGCGTATGGTCACCAAGGGTGAGGGAGGAAGAGAGAGACAAATTAGGAGGATAGAATCACAGATGCAGATAGATAAGAACCAAGGGTTCACTCTACAGCATGGGGAACTGTACGCAATATCTTGTGATAACCTGTAATGGAGTATAATCTGAAAGATACAGCTGAATCACTTTGCTGTACATCTGAAACTAACACCATATTGTATATTCACTATATTTCAATAAAAAATTCTGGCAGGAGGATGCAGAGACCCCCCTGTCTTTTGAATTCTCAACAGAAGCCACGCATGTTGTCCCCTTGCTTATGAAGATGCTACTCATCAGTTTGGAGCGGTCTGCAGCTTTCTTTGCCCCCCTCCCTGCCCTCCATGTACAGGGGCCAGTTTTCAGTCTAAGAACCATTGCCTCAACCCCCTGAGAAGCACTGGGAGCTTGCTACCCTGCCCTCTGCCTCCCTGCTCACTCATGATTTCAGATAGAGGACCACCCTTGCCCTGGCTCCTCACCCCAGCTTCTGGGATCTGTAAGTAAAAGAACCTTGTGATTCTGTTTCCTTCACGTGGGTGTATGGCAACTCTGCCTTCGATGCAAGTGACCCCGTGGGCTTCACGTCCCACGGTGGGAGCCTGGATGCTGAAGGAGCCCCCTGCCGGCCCCGGGTGGCTGGTGCCCCTCGTTCAGCAGGTCACCGTCTGCATCTTACAGGGAGGTTGCAAAGGTGCATCAGGTGCAACCTACAAGCAAGGGGAAGCAGATGAGATGGTCGTTGTTGTAGTCGCTAAGTCATGTCTGACTCTTTTGTGACCCCATGGGCTGAAGCCCGCCAGGCTCCTCTGTCCATGGGATTCCCCAGGCAAGAAGACTGGAGTGGGCTGCCATGCCCTCCTCCAGGGGACCTTCCCCACCTGGGGATCGAACCCGCGTCTCCTGCACTGGCTGCTGATTCTTTTCCACCGAGCCACCTGGGAAGCCCAAGGACATTTGGACCCACTCAATAATCAGAGCTTCCCAGATGGCTCAGATGGTAAAGAATCTGCTTGCAATGAGGGAGACCTGGGTTCAATCCCTGGGTCAGGAAGATCCCTGGAGGAGGGCATGATAACCCACCCCAGCGTTCTTGCCTGGAGAATCCCATGGACAGAGGAGCCTGGAGGGCTACAGTCCACGGGGTCGCACAGTCAGACACCATTGAAGTGACTTAGCACACATGCAAATAACGCAGGATAATCTTCCTATCCCGGGATCTTTAATTTATCACACCTGCAGAGTCTTTGTCGTATGAGACAACATTCACAGGTCCTGGGGATTAGGACATGGCTGTGTCTTCAGGGGCCACGACTTGGTCTCCCACATGTATCAGCTGAAGATGACTTGGGGGAACATACATTACGATTGAATGATCAGATGCTCTGTTTCCTTTACTCTCTGTTGCTTAAACTTACGTTTTTTACTTCATCTTTTTGGGAAAGCCTATCTCTTGTAAATGCAAATAATAATATAAAATTCATTCAAAATCACATAATCTATTGGGAAAAGGAATAAACGAACAATTGGGGTTTTGATTCTCACTGTACTCATTGCTAATTTGTGACTTCAGGATGAAAAATACTATTTTCTGTGTCCCAGCTTCCCCTTCAACCATTAGAGGTCATACGTGTCTCTCATCATTCACTTAATGACTAAAATCAAGCGTGCTGGGTAAATCTAAGTTATCACTAGCATAAATGATTATGTTTCAGAGCAATAAATGCTATGCTTCAGTGTCTTGCTAACTAATTTTTCAAGGTGTACTTTCGGAGAAGAAGGAGATCCAGACGGGATGGGTTAGGGTTTATGAGGAGACTCTCTGTCATCTTGGAGCAAATGCTATCCCCCAGCTGATGGGCGAGGGGGAGCATTAAGTGTTCGTCTCTCCCTCTCGCCGCAGGCCCTCTTCTTAATGAGTCTGGATGGCCAGAGGAAGGATTAAAACAAGTCATCCCAATGGTTCCTTGTTGTTACTCAGGCTGTTCTCTCTCCTCCAGGCAGGAACATTCCCGATGATGGCTTAGCAGGAAAGAATCTGCCTGCAATGCAGGAGACACAGGAGACTAGGGCTCGTTCCCTGAGTCGGGAAGATCCCCTGGGGGAGGAAATGACAACCCACTCCAGTATTCTTGCCTGGGAAATCCCCAGGACAGAGCAGCCCGGCGGGCTACAGTCTAGGGTCACAAAGAGTCGGACCTGACTGGCACGACTGAGCGACTAAGCATCGAGACAGGAGCAGGAAGGAGGGTTTTCACGACGGTGGGGCAGCAAGCCTCGTGGCCAGCAGAAAGGCATGTGGCTCTGGCTGCAGGAGTCCCCAGAGCTGAGATCGACAGTGTCAGTCTTTAAACCTCACTGTTCGCTGTCTGCCTTTGAGTGAGCTGAAGCAGGTCTTTTGCTTGAACCCAAACTACCCGCCAGCCACACAAAGACAGAAACAAATGTATGTTGTCGCTCCTGGTCTCTCCCTGCCTCTCTCCCTCAACCTCAGATGCCTCTGGGGAGACTTAGAGATGGAGCTGAGACTTCTCTGTGCCCCCAGGGGACCAAAGACCACACACGCGTGTGTGAATGTACTGGGAATTTCAGGGAGGAGAGGAGTCAAACTTCCAGCTGTGTGGGATCCAGGCACCCAAGTCCCTTTGTTGCCCTGAGAGGGGGAAAGACCGTGGCCCAGGTGCAGGCAGTCCAAGGCACCTAAGACTGAGGGATGGCGCGAAGGCCTGCGTGGAATCAGGAAGAACCTGGTTTGCACCAGACGCCGAGCGGCACATGAGAGAGGAACCAGCTGGTACTTGGGCAACAGCCCTGCAGGGGGGCACTAAGGGAGGAAGAGACTGACAGCTCACTTCCCTCTCTCCTGTCTCCACTGCCCTCCCCTTCCCGCCGAGCTAGACTTTCCCAGCAGCTCATGGCAAACAGAAGGCAGAAAAGCGGAAGTAGTGGCAGCTTTTATTTTCTTGGGCTCCAAAATCACTGCAGATGGTGACTGCAGCCATGACATTAAAAGATGCTTGCTCCTTGAATTGAGAGCTATGATCAACCTAGACGGCGTGTTAAAAAGCAGAGCCATCACTACGCTGGCAAAGATCCGCGCAGCCAAAGCTATGGTTTTCCCAGTAGCCGTGTAGGGATGTGAGAGTTAGACCGTAAAGAAGGCTGGGCACCGAAGAATTGATGTTTCTGAACTGTGGTGCTGGAGAAGATTCTTGAGAGTGCCTTGGTCTGCAAGGAGATCAACCAGTCATTCCAAAAGGAGATCAACCCTGAATGTTCACTGGAAGGACTGACGCTGAAGCTGAAGCTCCACTGCTTCGGCCGGCACCAGCTTTTCCCCGCCACCCTGAACTTCCCCGGGCAACTTTAACTGTGTCCGCTGATTTGCACCGTGATTCTGTAGGAGGAAAGGCAGCTAGTTCACTCAGTGGGGTTAGGTGAGATGTGAGGTGGGGAAGGAAATGTGAACTGGAGGAGGCTCTTTGGATAGACTCGGTATACTTTTGTCTGTTGCGTGTATGCGGGTGCACGCTCAGTCAGGTCCGACTCGCGACCCCTGGACTGCAGCCCTCCAGGCTCCTCTGTCCATGGGACTCTCCAGGTAAGGGTACTGGAGTGGGCTGCCGTTTCCTCCTCTGGGATCTTCCCGGCCCAGGGGTCGAACCTGCATCTCTTGCCTCTCTTGCGTTGGCAGGTGGATTCTTTACCACTAGTGCCGCCTGTGAACTGTTGTGGAATGGATGCCTTGCACTCCTGCACTCCCATCTCCTAAGCACCAGACAGATTTCTCAGGAACTAGTTCACGTGAGACATGCAGACTGTCTCCAAACCATTTCCCTGTCCTGTCTGAATATTTCAGCCAAAATTAATCCAGAATCCCGAAAGGAGAACGGGAGTTGGCCAGTTTAGCTTAAAAACACTGAAAGCTGGCCTGCACGCTCAGAGTTTCCCGGTACCACATCGCCACCTGCTGGACGGAGCCGCAAAACGCACACCTTCTAAACCGAGGCCGCGGTCTTCTTGCAGCCCAGACGGCGTTGAAACTGGCCAGGGGAATTTCCACCTGCTGTCTGCTTTGCGGAGCTGTCCAGCTCTGAATCACGGACTATCAACGGAAGGATCCAAAGACACCAGCAGTCAAATGCAACTTGTATATTCAGGAGCTCCATCAGCCCCCAGCACAGGCATCACTTTGGATTTTACCTGAAAAAATGGCAGTTGCCTTTCTGGGAGAAAACTTCTCCCCCACTTCATTCCCCATCAGGATGTTTTTGTTTTGGGAGGGAAAGGTCACTCTGTCTTCTGATAGCATGAAATCAGATCATCTTCATCTTCAAGTCAGAGATGAAACTGACCTCAAATGGAGTTACATTTGTCTACCTCTGTGGTCCACTCCTCTCTAGAGTCCAACCTTCCAGGGGTCCAGCCGAGAGCCTGGGATGTTTATTAATGTCCCTTCCCTTGTAAAATTCTGAGCCCCAGTGTTTATCTCGTCAGCACCGTAAGTCTTTGCGGAGACTTATCGCTGACTTTCCTACCCCCACTAGAGTGGGAAGGGAGCCTGGAGACCAGCGCAAGCCTTAAGGATCTGAAGAGCACAGAAAGAATGGCCTCTGTCACATAGGCCTTTGATTTGTCAGTGTATCCCCTGCAGAAAGCTAGCAAGTCCTAAAGAATGACAGTCTCTTCCCTCCAAGTCAGCCAAGTGGCAGGTCCGGGGGTAGCCTCTATGCCAGATGCAGTATCTTTGCAAAAGCAAATGAACAGTGCCTTGGATATATGCTTGTGGTCACTGATTGGATGAGTGTGTGTTTTTTTTTTTTCTTTCACTATTAGAAAAGGGGATCAGAAACATTTGAACTCACACAAAGAGACAACAGTATATGTTATTTAGTTTTGCCCCAAGAAACTGTATTAACACACTTTCCTTTTGTTAGAGTGTGGATGATGTATAATTCCCACAGACCATCATATTAGTCAGCTCTATCAATGATAATTAGAAAAGACCCTGATGCTGGGAAAGATTGAGGGCAGGAGGAGAAGGGGACG
>CM035279.1:75589705-75635500 GCA_020226075.1 Hydropotes inermis | reverse complement strand
AGTTTTTATTGAAGGGTAGTTGATTTCCATGATTTGCAGTTTTGTGTCAGCTTCAGGTGTAAGCAAGGTGAATGTGTTATGTGTTTACATGCAGCCATTCTCCTTAGATTCTGTCCCCACGTAGGTCATCACAAGGTATCATGTAGCGTTCTCTGTGCTTTACAGTAGGGCCTTTCTAGTCATCTATTTCATACACAGTAGTGTGTACACGTCAATCCCAATCCTCCAGGGTGTCTTTCTCCTTCCTTATCCCCTGGTAACTGTACGTTTGCTTTCTGTATCAGTGACTCTGTTTGTTTGGTAGATAAGTTCATCTGTATCCCCTTTTAAGATTTCACATATAGGTGATATCATATGATGTTTGTTTTTCTGTGTCTGACTTACTTCAGTCAGTGTGACAAACTTGGGTCCATCCAGTTTGTTGCCAATGGCATTGTTTTTCTTTTTATGGCTGAGAAATACAGCATTGTACATTTTTACCACATCTTCATCCATTCCTCTGTTGATGGACATCTAGGTTGCTTCCATGTCCTGGCTATTGTAAATAGTGCTGCAATGAACAATGGGGTGCATGTATATTTTTGAATTATTGTTTTCTCTGGATATGTGTCTAGGGGTGGGATTGATGGATCATATGGTAGATCATGTCACTGCATCATCAGTCACTAAATTTGCGGTAACTTGTTACAACAATAATAGGAAACTAATACAGCATAGATCTAAAATCATATTAAAAATGTGAAGTTATGCTATACAACTCAAATTAACCAAGTCTCTGTGATAAAAAGCTAGTCAGGAAACCAAAGTTTCACTGATGGCCACATAATTTAATTCAGTGTAGTACCCCAAAGCACTTTTGTGGGCACCCAAGAGCAAAAGCAATGATGCTGAAGCATTTTGAAAGGTTCTTTGGGAAACTCCCTGGGAAGAAGAGAAGGACGCCAGAGAAGAGACGTTCAAAGGAGACATCTTACTTTCAAATGAGAAGCATGAAAATGAGGGATTCCTTCCTGAAAGAAGTCTTCTTCAAAGAGGAAAGTGGGATATATTAGCACTAATGATTGACATTGGGTAATTTCAACTTTGAGACATTTCTCACCATAAAGGAAAAACGGGACAGCAAAGAGCCAAGTTTCTAATGTTTTGTAATATACAAGAGAAAGAAGACAAAACTATTATAGACATGGCCTGAGCAGGGCCTGAGCCCCAGAGAACTGGATGGTTTTTGTTGCTTGTGTAGACTACCACCTTTGTTTGCACTGATGTTTTTTCTCTGATAAGAAACACGTGAAATGGACAATAGTACCATCAACAGTATTTCTTCGGGGTGCATTTCCACTGATGCCAGCCACAAAGAGCATTCTTGAACCCAAAACTGATCAACATCTGTTGAGTTTTTTCTTTATCTTCTGACACATGTATATAGAACGGTATATTTTTTGATAAAAAATATGCCACACTGTGACCACCCATTTCCCACATGTGGCCTTGGCCTCGGTATTTGGGGGAAGTGTAACCCATTCTTATCTCACAGGACTGTTCTGTCATAAACCAAGATATGGGGTTCCCTTCTGAATTCAGAATACCAAACCCTACAAAATTCTGGAGACAGTGTTCAACATATTTCAAGCTCTTCTCATTTTTTCCCAACTCCCAGTGCTCATTCACAATCCTTGCATGGGAGACATCCAAGAAGATGCTCTGAAAAGTTTCTTTCCTGTCAAGAAAAAAATGTACATTTATTCAGCCAACATTTAGAAAACATCAGGATTGCAGAAAATATGACACCTCCCTTTCCTTAAGGATCCACAACCCAGAGGAAGAACTCTGGGCTCACACACTCACTCAACTATTTATACGCCTGCTTCAAAATGTTCCCAAATAATTGAAAGTGAGAAAATCCTCGGTCATGTATGATACATTTAAGAGCAGAGAGTCAGCTAGATATAGTATAACATATCTCAAAAAGTCCAACCAAATACCCCAACAAAGGAGAGTAAGAGTATATGTTCCTCAAAGAGCAAGGACTGTAAGCCAGCACAACATACCATGTGGCTGAATTTCCTTAAAGTTTCTTGTATGAAAAATGTGGGGTTGAGAGGTACAAGCTACTGTGTATAAGAGATAGGCCACAAGGATATACAGTGCAAGGAAACATATTTATTATGTTGAGATGACTTTTAAATGAAGTATAGCCTAAAGAATACTGAGCCTCTATACTGTACATCTGAAACTAATATGATATAAATCAACTATACCTCCATTTTAAAATGTAGATTTCACATTATACTTCACAAAATATCTAAATACACAAGATAATGTTTCTTCCAACAGATATTTCAACAAAATGTACATCACAGGGAGATGACAGCCATGTTTGTCTTATGGCTTCATGTGTCCCAAACACATCCCCACATACCACGAGAGAAGTACAAAAATGCAATTTCGGGAGCAGAAACACACCAAAAAAGGATATTGGATTTTTTTCCTTTTAGTGATGGTGGTAATAATCAGGGTGTAACAGTGATTCTATTATTGGGTAAGTTACCTGAGACTGTGTGTTCTCATCTGCAAAATCAGAATAACATCTTCTATGGCTAGGAGTGGTTGGCGCAGAAGGAAGATCTCAAAGAAGTTCTACCCCTTATCACGGAGGAAGAGTTTCCAGGAACTTGTCAAAGTCACTTCAGGTTTGCCTTGGGGTGGGGTCACAGGGCTCTCAACTGTCTACACACGGGTGAGGCTTTCCCTCTATCATCCTCAAGCTGATTCTGGTCCTACCTCCTCAAAGATCTCCAGCATCCTCACCTGCCTTCCTTCTGAGCTACCGTTAAACCCTGAGGGGCAAGATATCCAAATATACATTTGGGTTTAGAGGAAATAAAGACCCGCCTTAGCCCAGGCACTTCGTCACAGATTTCCAGCTATAATATCAAGTATTATTTAATCACTATTTACTGTTTTTCCCCATGCAAATATTTCTTTTACGATGCTTATGGGAACACAGTTGAGCCACAGCAGGGTTCAAATATTATTGACTTTCCCGGCTAAATCAGTTGTACGTGTTTAGTGTGTATTTAGATTTTATTTATCTGTTGATGTAGTGATACAATTATTAAGCATAAATGGATATCAGTGGAAAATAATTGTTGCCTTTTTCTCTGATTTCTTATCACACAGTTACCTTCTCCAGAGGCAACTAGTGATGTGATAAATTTATGCAACTTTCCAGAGGCATCGTTTGGAACTTTAGATGTGTTCTACTGTTTCTTGCTGATGTTGTTGCTTCACTAAAATATTTTTTGTTGGTGCTGTTGCTTCAGAATATATTTTTGGAATTGTTTCCTTATTAGTTCACAGAGGGCTGCCTCATTCTTGTTAATGGTTGTATATTATTCCAGCGTTTGGACTGTACCATACTAAATTTACCCGTGTCCCTAATGAAAGATAGGTTTTTTTCATATGTTATGCTGTCATATGTTCACACATCATGCACACCATCCAATTTTGTAAAATCTTCCATTTAATGTACATATTATTTTACTCAGACATTTCAATTCTAGGAGTTCAGTTTTCAGTAATACTTATACAACTTGTGTGATGATCTATTTGTGAAGACGTTTATTGCAGAATTCTTGTTATCAGGAGGAACTGTAGAGAAATCAAGTGTGTAGATACAGGCACATAGAATCATATATCTCCCTCTTATAGTAATCTATGCAGCTGTCAAAATAAATGAAGGACGGCTGCATGAGCTTACGTGAAAGACGTATATAACACATAGCTGAGTGAAAACAGTAAATAGCAGTATAGTCATGCATATGTTGTAGAGAAAAAAACTAACAAAACAACTCATACATACAGAGTTCTAAAACCAATGCTAAGAGTATCTACACATGGACAGAAAGATTTTGGAAATCCAAGTGGGCAACCCTTCACTTTTTACTTTGTATATTTGTATCCTTTGCATAGGGCTTCCCTGGTGGATCAGTAAAGAATTCTCCTGCAATGCAGGAGATGCATGTTTGATCCCTGGGTCGGAAAGATCACCTGGAGAAGGAAATGGCAACCCGCTGCAGTATTCTTGCCTGGGAAATCCACGGACAGAGGAGCCTGGCGGGCTACAGTCCATTGGGGTCGCAAAAGTCAAATACAACTTGGCAGCTAAACAGACACACACACACACACACACACACACATACAGACATGTACTTTGCATAGCATGAAGTAATTTTTTTTTTTGTCAAAAAATGAATAGTTTCAGTAAAAGTTTTTCAATTCTACCATGACATCCAGTATTCTTCCAGGAGCACTCTTGTGAGATCTAAGGAAGTTGGTATGTGGAAAAGAACCTACTCTAACGAAGTTCCTGCCCACTCTCAGCAAACATTATCTAACACAGTTCCGTTTCTTACCCACGCAGCTCTGAACACCATTATAATGTAGTCGCAGATCCTACATTTAAGGGTCTGGCCCATAGGGCAACTCAATTATTCTATCAGAAATCTCAGAAGCAAAAGGTAAAAATCTCACCTTTTATCTTTCAGCTCTTTAGGAATTTGTATTAACTTCATCAAATCCATCTTGTCACCACTCGATGCCGCGAATGTTGGTTTTTCAAACACAAAAAGTGTGGTTCTCAGATAATCTACCTGCACTGATTTTGAAGCTGCAACTTTTTGTAATGCCTTGCCCAAGCTCTCTTGACAGCCTGGGGAGAGGAGAAAAGCAAGCATCATTTCACCCCCTGTCATATATACCATAAATTAAATGGGACATCTTCGGCTTTAATTTAGACCAGTTACCTTGGATCTGGAAGGCTTGTTCCCAGTTGATGACATGTGGGCATGTGAGGACTTCCTCTAACTTGTCAGGAGCTTTGGTGAAGATGTGGTACGTGTTGATATAATAATCCAGGTCATCCTTCATCTCCTGATGTAACAAACACCAGTCACACTTACATGGTGATACCATTAACAAAATGTTTTGCCTATGTCCAGAGCACTAGAGACTTATTTGTTGGGTGGGCTTTGTTGCTGTTGTGTGTGAGAGAGGTGCCGACAATGTCTCGGACTCCCTTGTAGACTGGAAGGGGCTCCTTCCTGGCGATGCCCTGGAGTCAGCTGCCCTTGGGACGATGGGCGAGTGGCCCCAGGGTCTGAGACGGAAAGTGCAGCAGAAAGAGTGCGTGTTAAAGGCCTCAGGCAGCGGGGCCTGAGGGGCGGAGGGAAGCACAGAGAAGGCTGGGGCCCAGGCCTGTGGTCTCTGAGACGGCGACGCCTCGGCTGATCCTGAAGGTGAATTCCCAGGTGGTGCTGGTGGCAAAGAACCCGCCTGCCAGTGCAGGGGGCGCACGATCCCCTGGAGGCGGGCACAGCAACCCCCTCCGGCCTGCTGGCCTGGAGAACCGCACGGACAGGGGCTCCTGGAGAGCTGCCGCCCGTGGGGCCAGCAGAGTCAGGCACGCCTGGGCTCCTGACACTTGCAGGTCAGCTGCGACCCAGCCGTCTGGAGCCCGGTGATCAGCGCGCGGCGTGCCCGTGAGAACAGCCGACCGAAGGAAAACACCCCGACGCCCAGCCGCAGCGCCAGGGCCCGCAGAAGCGCCCTGCTGCCGGCTGGCCCGGCCGCTGCGGTCTAAGACTCCTGATGACGAGCTGCATGGATGAGGGGGCGCGGGCTGATAAAGCATCGCTACTCCGGGAAGGGTGGGATTCACCACTCACACTCCCCTGAAAGATGCAGACACTCTTATGAAAGAAACATGACATGGAGTGTTTCACAGACCTCTGGCATCGATATTTTTGTCAGCTTCATCTTCTGTGTTAGGAAAGCAGCGGTCTTAGACCTCACACAGCACCGCTCAAAGGACTGCGGGGTTGTGGTTGTCGAGCCACAGGGAAAGCGAACCCTGCCTGACCATTCCCCGCCGCAGGCATCCAGGGTGAGGTGGGTGCCTCTGATCGGAGTCTCGGCGGGGAGAGCTGACTGAATGGAATTCTAGAGCAACTTACAGGTCACACTAGAGGCTCTGCGGCCTACTCCCACGCTGGGTCTCACCATCCTGCCCTCTCATCCCAGCAAGCCTTGCACGAATCAGGCGTGTCAAGATCCGACCCCCTGCAGCCCCTCTTCTCCGTCCTGAGGGTGAGGGGCCCGACCCTCAGGAGCCGGGGTCTCACCTCTTTCTGAGGCCGTATGATGACGGTCAGGTACTCTGGCCAGGCATCCACCAGCACCTCCAGGTTGAACGGGTTTTTATTTCTAATGTGGAAAAGGGCGCCATACACCTACAAGGGCAAACACCAAGCAGGAGGGGATGAAATGCTTCTTTGAGTCAGGGTCTTGCCCGTGGCGCGGGACGTAAACGTGGGCGTTAGAAGGACCTGATGGGGGACGTCCCGGGCAGTCCCGGGGCTGAGACTCCCAGCTCCCAGGGCAGCGGGCCCAGGTGGACCCCTGGTCAGGGAACTAGGTCCCACCTGCCGCAGCTAAGGGTTCAGGCGCTGTGGCGGAAGGTCCCACGCGCTGCAACTGAGAGCCAGGGCACCCACGTAAACATATATTTCCTAAAAAAGAAGGACTTGAAAGGACAGGGCTAGTGAGTGCTTCCAGGGTGGCACGCTGGACTATTCATCAAAAGACATCCTGCAAAACGGTGCAGGAAGCGTCCCCCAAAACCCAAGTTAATAACAAATGAACTGGCTTCTCTAACATGTATTCATTCATTTTTTTGGAAAAATCCATACTTTTCCTATTTTAAACATTAATAGCACGCCATTTATTCAACATCCGCCTATTGTATATCAAATTTGTGTCAAATATGGAGAATTCAAAGGTGGATATGATGTGGCCACTGCCTTCAAGCCAAGTCTAGAAGGGCAAAGAGATACACAGTCTAAACTAAAAAAGGCACGTGTTCTGATAGGTCTGTGCCCATGGTCAAGTGGGGTCACAAAAAGGCAAAGTCACTATCTGTCCAGAAGCGGCGGGAGACTTACAGAAAAGCTAACATTTAGATTGGACCTTGAAAAATAAATAGAGCTGGCGAAGTAAAGAGAAGAGGAAGACAAGCATTCCGTTGGGAGAAGGAGCGTGATTGGAGGCTTGAAGGTGCTGAGTCCACCCACCTGCTGAACTGTGAGGGGTCAGGGATTGAACGCACAGTATGTCTTCCATGTCGGGAAATGAAGAGACGCTTTTGATAAACGCTTGTATATCCAGTTAAGGAATACGGGCTTTATGCTTTGGACATGAAGTACCACTAACTCCTTAAAGCAAGGGAGTGATACGATCGTACGTGTGTTAGAGGGATACTCTGGTTATCGAGCTGCGGGTGACCAATAGCTTGGGACAGTTACGGAAATCCAGTAAAGAGAGCAGCAGAATTGATTCACGAGATATTGTAGGGTCTTTCCTAGTGATCCAGCGGCTCAGACCCTGAGCTCCCAATGCAGGGAAGGTGGCAGATTCGACCCCTGATCAGGGAACTAGACCACACATGCCGCAACTAAGACCCAGTGCAGATAAATGAATAAAGATTAATTTTAAAAAATATTGTGTATGTATGGCTGAGTCCTTGTGCTGTTCAAATAAAACTGCCATGACATCGCTAATCAGCTATACCCCAATACAAAATAAAGGTTTTTAAAAGATACTTAAGAATCCCCAGAGAAGTAAAGGAGGTGATTGGACGTGGATTTTAAGATAGTCTCAGGCAGAAGGAACCCCGGACTTGCACCTCCATCTGCCCTGGAAAGCCCCGAGTCTGCCTTCTCCACGCCTCAGTCCTCTCTTCCTCCCTCTCCCCAGCTCCCTTACCTTCAAGGACTCAGGGGTGCTCTCTTCCAAGGAGTCATACAGAATCTGAAGTTGCTGGGGTTCACGAAGCACCAACATCCTGTGTAGCACCCAAGCCCCTTCCCCGAGGAAGACAATCTGAGGAAAGAGTCACACCAACAAAGATATCTGGAGATCTGAGCCGGGCATCCCGGAAGGGCTAGGGGAGCCCCCGGGGACAGCCCCGCACCGCCAGAGGCACAGCGCTGTCCCCAAGGGTGGGCCCAAGGACCGACTGGCAGAATCCAGAAACTGCAGCTGCATGTCAGCAACCTCGAAACAGAGCAAACCTTGCATCCAATAACTCCACTTCTAGAAACTCCTATCAAGGAGATAATAGGAGACACCTATAAGAACGTAAATATAAGAAAACTCACCATAGTATCATGACACTGTAAACTTAGAAACGACCTGAAATCCATTATAGGAAATTGGTAAAGTAAATGATGGCATATCCAAAAAATGGGTCACCAGGTACCCATTAAAATGATGTCTTCAAAATGGATTTAATGACACAGGAAAATATCCGTGTTATAAAATAAAGAAGAGATGTGATATAATCCAAATTAGTACTCACCTCACATTCATTCTGAAACAAAGTAGCATATAAGGAAGATACAGTTATAGACATTCTTTGGTCCCATACACACAGATATCTGACTACACATATAATTATATAATATATATGCATATTACATGTACTCGATCAAGGAATATATGATACTTAAAGACATTATACAAGAGTATCCATATTTTCTGAAAATTAATAAATACAAGCAATTCTAAGCAATTCTGATGGCTTATAGGAGAGGCAGCAACTTCTTTAAAATCTTAACAATCCTGAAAAATCCAACATCCTGTGTATGTGTGCTCAGTCATGTCCAACTGTCTGTGACCCCATGGAACCGCAGCCTACCAGTCTCCTCCGTCCTTGGAATTTTCCAGGCAAGAATACTGGAGCAGTTTGCTATTTCCTTCTCCAGGGGATCTTCCCAACCCAGAGATCGAACCCATATGTCTTGCATCTCCTACATTGGCAGGCAGATTCTTTACCAGTAGTGCCACCTGAGAAGCCCCATATGTGTGTGAAAAAAAGGGAAAGTGTTAGTTGCTAAATTATGTCTGACTCTTTGTAATCCCATGGACGGTAACTCCTCTGTCCATGTAATTCTCCAGGAAAGAAATACTGGAGTAGGTAGTCATTCCCTTCTCCAGGGGATCTTCTCGACCCAGGGATCGAACCCAGGTCTCCTGCACTGCAGGCAGACTGCACCGTCTGAGTCGCCAGGGAAGCCCATGTTGCGTATAGCCGAAACAAAACCAGTAGAAATGGAATGGTCAAGAACATGATCATTAGAGTAGGCAGGTCACTTTACTTGAATGTCTCTGAGCTTCACTTTCTTTGTCTATAAAATAGGCATAACAATAACTCCTTTGTAGGCTGTTTTGAGGATTATGTCAAGTCACAAAATGTATGTGATGTGTTTTGTGAAGCGATAGATGTGTGTGTGTGTGTGTGTGTGTGTGTATACACACACATATATATATGTGTATATATATATATACCGGAGGGAAAAATTAGAAGACCTTCAAATTCAGGCAAGGGAAAATAGGATGAATGGCTTCTGATGTTCATTAGAGAAAGTACAGCCTGGGAATACACACAGGGATTCCCCAGCATTGCTTAAGACCAGGTTCAGAAGAAAATCGTCACTTGGAAGGGGCATTTATCCGCACAGGTGAGCCCAGCACCCAGAGGCTAGAAGCAGGAGAGACGGAGTGAAACCAGCCGGGGTTAGATTCTCCAGGCTTAGGGCAGCAGAGAAGATAAGTGGCAAAGGAAATGTCTGAGAATGAGATGATAACACCTGAAACTGAATTTGTGGGATCCAGGAGAGAGAAGGGGCTTCCCAGATGCCTCAGATAGTAAAGAACCCACCTGCAATGCAGGAGACCCGGGTTTAATCCCTGGGTTGGGATGGTTCCCTGGAGAAGAGAAGGGAATGGCAACCCACGCCAGCATGCTTGCCTGGAGAGCAGCCTAGCCGGTTACCGTCCACGGGGGTCAGAAAGAGCTGGGCACAGCTGAGCAAAACTAACACGTTTACTTTCAGGAGAGAGAAAGAAAGAAGTGAAATAGGAGGCAGGTCCAACCAAGTGGGGAAAGATGTAAAGAGTGTAGGGGGAGGCTAACAGAATAGCGGTGGTGACAGACAGGGGGCATATGTTCATAGCACAGGGGACTGGATGAGGAATTCGGCTGCTGGCGGTGAGGGTGTCAGAGGTAGATCAGCTCTGGATAGATGGCTGTAGACGGGAGTCGGGAAGGGACCGGGAACTGCAGGTGTCAGAGCCACCACCAGGAGGCCGCAGGCATTTGAGGGAGAGGAACGTCTGTGAGTCAAGTGCTGAATGTATCAATAAACAGAGCAAGGTCTGGCAGAAAGCAATCTGAAACAGCACAGCTTCATCTTAGCCCGGCCGCCCAGCACTCAAAGGAAGACGTTGGCTGTGCAAGCCACACTTTTCAGAGCACAGTGGAAGCCCAGGGGCGTGCGGATTCCCCTCTTCACTCAGGATTGCCACGGGTGCCTGGGGCTGGCAGGCAAAGGCTGGGGTCGATCAGTGGCTTATAATTCAGGGAAAGAGTCTGAGGAGCCTGAGAGTTCAAAACACTGGCTCTGTACTCAAAATACTTTCTTCTCAAAGGACTTTCTACTCCAGGGACCTACAATTTCCTTGAGAAATTTGTTCTCAATCCTGGGATGCTGGTGAATGCTTCTCCAAAGGTTTGCAGGGGGCAAATGAATGAACAAATACACATTCTTTAAGAATCGGGCTTCCCTGGTAGCTCAGCCGGTAAAGAATGTGCCTGCAATGCAGAAGACCCCAATTTGATTCCTGGGTCGGGAGGATCCCCTGGAGAAGGGACGGCTACCCACTGCAGTATTCTTGGGCTTCCCTGGTGGTTCAGCTGGTAAGGAATCCGCATGCAATGCAGCAGACCTGGGTTCAATCCCTGGGTTGGGAAGACCCCCTGGAGAAGGGAATGGCAACCTGCTCCAGTATTCTGGCCTGGAAAATTCCATGGACTGTAAAATGAATTAACAAATACACATTCTTTAGAATAGGATCCTAATTAACTGAAAGGCTGAGAAGAAACAAGCCTTTGGCCTTCTAAAAGAGTTCTGCTTACCTGCAGTTTCCTCGTAGATGTGAGTACACAGCGCCTTCTGCAGTTGCTTGGTGACAGTGGAAAGATTTCCCTAAAGGCCACGGATAGTCTCACCCACAGTCAATTCCACCTGACTCAGGTTGTCCCTGTTTGGCATAAAGCTCCGAGTTGCTGATTCTTATTGAGCAAATTGGAGGTCCTGTTCGTTTACATGAATGAGGTCAGAGGCTTTGTGCACCAGAGGAAGGCTGGGAACATGTTCTGTACTGAGCAGATTCTACATTTATAAGTTTCCCAGCAAAACTTCCACACTAGTGTTTGTAGCCAATTGGCTAATCCAAAGCACTAATAATGAGGTAATTTGCAAAAATGACCTAGCTGCAGCAATATTCAAATACATCATTTGGGCAAACAAAAGATGGAAAATTTGGCTTCACTGTGAAATATGCAGCCTCGTGGCTCCAAGCTTTTGTGACCTCCGCACCTCCAGAGGTTGAGATTCCTTGCTTCCAATGCAGGGGGCACAGGTTTGATCCCTGGTCCGGGAACTAGGATCCCACAAGCCACATGGCATGGCCAAAGACATATAGATAGGTAGATAAAATTAATTTTAAAAGTTAAATTAAATCTTAAAATCTCCTGTAAGAGTATGATCTACTTGAACATTTTGGAGACCCTGAAGCAGAGGAAAGGGATGATAAATCGTCAAAATCTTACCCATTTTCCGGAATGTTGTGAACCAACTCGAGAAAGTTTAATCATTCAGGGAATGAGAAAGGCAAATGTTATTGTCACACAAACAAGGAAGATGATGTTGAAAGGCAACATCTTCCCTGAGGTCACAAAGCTAGCCAGCATTAACGCCTCGAGCGGAAGCCAAAGACCAGGATCTGTTACGAAACTATGATTCTTCAGAAAGCGATCCATCACCCCTGGCTAGGTCATATCTCCTTACAAACCTACCTCGCTCACTTCGGACGACATATTAGAAACCACTAATGAGGATTTAGCACTCGCTATCTACATGCTTGTTAAGGAAGGCACCGTTTCTTTTCTTTTCCCTCTTGCCTATTTCAGTAATTCCATTTTTTGAATCAAAAAATTGTTCACACAACCCATGAAAGAATTTTTACATATTTCCAATTCTGTGTAATTAACATGTTAACAAACTTGCTCATAGTTACACAATTTATTAATCTATCCCCTTTAAAAAATTGTCTACTTCACGCCAGGAAATGCATAATTTTCTATGTAGGTAAGATAGTTGTGTGGATAGTTGAGGCTTGCACAGCTTTGAATATCACACTGAGTATTTTCAAAGAGGTAAAACCACATTTAAAGTCACCAGCAGCTCAAGATCCTCCGGTTGAACAACTTATGCTGAGAGTTCAGAGGTACAGAGTCTGCTCCCTGACCCAAACTCACGAACTGAGAATCTGGCTGCTCTCTTGAATCAGCAAGAGGAACTTCTTTAGGAATTCTGGTAGAGAGCAGATTTAACAAGCGGTCTCCCAGCGCAAGTGTCCTGCTCTCTTTTTAGAAGCTGGCAGAGAAGACTCTGGAGAAGGCAGTGGCACCCACTCCAGTGCTCTTGCCTGGAAAATCCCATGGACAGAGGAGCCTGGCGGGCTACAGTCCGTGGGGTCACAAGGAGTCGGACACAACTTAGGGACTAAACCACCACTGTCAGAGAAGACTCAGTCCTTGAAAGACAGTATAAAAACTTCCCTAAGGTTTGAGAGCAAGAGGAGCTCCAGGTGAATTCTCTAAGAAACAAGGAATTTACTGCCAGCTGAAAGCAGTCTGCAAACATGCCATCACCATCTCAGGATGACCTTGAAGGAGTCCATTCTAATGTAGGTCAGGGTTGAGTGACCTTTTGACCTTTGAAAAGTGAAAAGAAAGTGAAAGTGAAGTCTCTCAGTCGTGTCCAAATCTTTGCGACCCCATGGACTGTAGCCTACTAGGTTCCTCTATCCATGGGACTTTCCAGGCAGGAGTACTGGAGTGGGTTGCCATTTCCTTCTCCAGGGGATCTTCCCGGCCCTGAGATTGAACCTGGGTCTCCTGCGTTGCAGGCAGACACTTTACCATCTGAGCCACCAGGGAAGTTCACCTTTGGCCTTTAAGTCCCTACAAAGCACTCTAGGAGATACTGCAAAGTCAAGTTTCCTCGGGATGCTTAAGGATTTTCATAGAAGAGTGCTGACTGCTGTTCAGATGTGCACTCCTTCTTAAGGCAGCTGCTGCATCTCAGTGTAACACTGCCAAGGGTTAAGGCCAGGACATCAGCGTGAAAGCAGAGTCCCAGAGACCCCTGAGACACTGGAAGAGAATGCAGGGGGTGAGTCTGCACCAGCCTTCCACAGCCACCCCACCTTGCAGTCCCCAAGTTTCAAGGGAGTCAGAGCCTCCCAGAGGTTTGGAGAAGCCCAGTTCACCGCCTTTCATAATGGTATTAGGCATATTAAAAATGTGATATTAGGCATATTAAAAGTAAGACAGACAAAAATGATTTTAAAATTACAGTAGCTTTATTATACAGCTCTAGATGTGTTGCTGTTGTTGTTCAGTCGCTCAATCGCGTCTGACTCTGTGACCCCATGGACTGCAGCACGCCAGGCCTCCCTGTCCTTCACCATCTCCCAGAGCTTGCTCAGACTCATGTCCATTGAGTCAGCGATACCATCCAACCGTCTCATCCTCTGTTTTCCCCTTCTCCTCCCGCCTTCAAACTTTCCCCGCATCAGGGTCTTTTCCAGGGAGTTGGCTCTTTGCATCAGGTGGCCAAAGTATTGGAGTTTCAGCATCAGTCCTTTCAATGAATATTCAGGGGTAATTTCCTCTAGGATTTACTGGTTTAATCTCCTTGCCTTCCACCTGTACATTCTATATATTTATGCCTTTAGCAACAAAAAAGACCAAGGGTTACTACCACGGAACACCTGTGAGTGTTTTGGCTCATGAGACCAGCACAGGGCCTATGGAAATTTAATTCAGAGTGGACTCTTGACAGGGTATACTTGACAGTGAATATTTTGTTTCAGTTCTGTCAGCGTCCCTGTATATATCACCTCATTGGGAAGTCACACCAGAAGATCGAGTTTGGGACTCTTTGTGAAATGGGGCCAATCACATGTGTTCCCCCCATCCCACTATCCATTCATGATGGAGCTGCAGAGCCCCAGAGGTTGAGGATAAGTTCAGGCTAAACAGCTGGGAGGGGCCACGGATCGGAGGGGAGAGGGGTCACTGGAAACGCAGCCCGACGTGGTCAAAGTTGAGTAGTGTGGACATGGCGCGTGTGAAAGCACAGCTCCCTGCCACCATCCAGACAACCCACCTTTCCTCCAGAGACCGGGCTACCTAATTGTTTTAAGAAGTTATCCTGTGACTAAGAGCAGAGAATTAATATAATGGGATGAGTGGGTTTCCCTGGTGGCTCAGTTAGTAAAGAACCCGCCTGCAATGCAGGAGACCCAAGTTCAACCTCTGTATCGGGAAGATCCCCTGGAGAAGGGAATGGCAACCCACTCCCAGTATCCTGGCTTGGAGAATCCCATGGACAGAGGAGCCTGGTGGGCTACAGTCCATGGGGTGGCAAAGAGTCAGACACGACTGAGCAACTAACCCACAGTGGATATCAGAACCACTGAAAGCCCTGAGGCTGTGATACATAAACGCTTTTGTTCTGATACCCAGGCTAGGTGCATCAGAAAAGGCGACTTGAAGTGTCTTCAGAATGACCACTGTTAGGAGACAGATTGTCCTTTAAGGAAAAGGGCAGAATGTTCTAGATAGAGCCCTAGCCCTATGCACCCTGTGTGCCTGGGCTCAGCTCCAGAGAGACTCCAGAGCTGATGGTGAAGGCTGCTACAAGGAAGACTGCTCTGGCCAGGGGATCAGAGAACCTGGCAAGCCCAACAGCCCTGCAAACAGAAGGTGAGCCCAGCAGGAAGCCGCACTTCCGGCCAAGACCTGGAGACAGTGTGGGGAAGGAGTGCAGACGGCCTGGAGGCAGATTATAAGTGGCACTGGCACTGGAATTAGACAAGGAAGTACAGATCATGTGTTAGCCACTGCCTCACCTTCACTAGGTCATCTTTAGAGCCTTAGTTTCCCCGTCTATAAAATAAGGGTGACTTGGGCTCTCGGGAGTACTAAATAAGATGCTGTATATGAAGGTAGCTAACAAATAGGAGTGGCTTCATAAAAGCTGATTCTTACATGTTTCTAGAAGAAACTTTTAGCCATTTGTGACGCTCAATTTTAATTCTTGAGATGAAATCTCCAGGTGGTTCAGTGGTTTAAAAAAATCCCCCTGCAGTGCAGGAGATGTAGGTTCTATCCCTGGGTTGGGAATATCCCCTGGAGGAAGGCATGGCAACCCACTCATTCTAGCCTGGAGAATCCTATGGACAGAGGAGCCTGGTGGGCTACAGTCCATGGGGTCACAAAGAATCAGACATGATTGAGGTGACCGAGCATGCACACAAGCATGCAATCCAAGGAAATAACTGGCTATTAGAAAGGTGTGAAAGCAGAGACGATTCATCACAGAAAGATTAGGAAAAATGAAAAGTCAGAAAACCATGTAAATGTCCAACCATTAGAAAGTGGTTAAATAAGTTATGTAGTACCCAGTCAGTGGTATTAGCAAACCTGTCCCATGTCAAGAGGATATGTTCATGAATATGTTGTTACATGAAGGAAGCAGATTGCAGAATAATATGGAGAGTGTATCAGTCTTGTACAAATTCTGTCTATATGATTTTTGCTTCTCATCAAGGACTCCCCTCTGGATCTTGTCTGATGATAACACACTGCTCCTCCCCCAGGATTAGGCAGCTGCCTACACATGGCTGGACCCCACATCCGCACACAGGGACTGAGCGCACCTCAGCTCTATAGAAGAAATCTGAGGACGAACCTCTCCTTCCCAGTGAAGGAGAGGACCACCTCAACGTGTGTGGGGCTCAGGACAGGAATATAAGTCCACACACCGCACACTAAATATTCTGGCCGCAAAAAATCTGTTGTATCGGTGACTTGGTTGTTGCTGTTGCTACATCACATCCAACTCTTTTGCAACCCCACGGACTGTAAACCACCAAGCTTTCCTGTCCACGGGATTCTCCAGGCAAGAACACTGGAGTGGGTTGCCGTGCCCTCCTCCAGGGATCTTCCCGACCCAAGGATCGAACCTGGGTCTCCTGCATTGGCAGGCAGATTCTTTACTGCTCAGCCAGCTGCGAAGCCATATGGTCAATTAATCTATGACAAAGGAGGCAAGAATATACAAAAGGGAAAATATATCCCTTCAATAAGTGGCATTGTGGAAACTGGACAGCTACATGCAAAAGAATCAAAGTGGACTACTTTCTCATCAATATTTTAAAAAACTCAAAATGGATCAAAGACTTAAATATAGGATGTGAAACCATAAAAATTCCTAGAAGAAAACATAGGTGGTACACTCTTTGACACCGGTCTCAACAATGCTTTTTGGTTATGTCTCCTCAGGCAAGAAAAAAAAAATCAAAAATAAATAAATAGGACTATATCAAACTAAAAAACTTTTGCACAGTAAAGGAAACTATCAATAAAATGTAAAGGCAGCAGACTGAATGGGAAAAATATTTTCTGATGATTTATCTGATAAAGTGTTAACATCCAAAATATATAAAGAACTCATGCAACTCAACATCAAAAACACAAACATCAATATGAATCAGCCATAGATTTCATATTGATGGGTGTTTGGTAGAAGTCAACACAACACTGTAAAACAATTATCCTTCAATTAAAAATAAATGAATTTTAAAAACTGAATTTTCTTTACACATGTATTATTGAGGTATAGTTGACTTACAGTGTTTCGAGTGCATAGCAAGGTGATTCAGTTGTACATATACACATATAATATTTTTCAGATTATTTTCCCTTGTAGGTTATCACAAGATATTGACTATAGGTCCCTGTGCTATACAGTGAACTTTTCTTGCTTGACAAACAATCTGATTTTAAAATGGGCACAGGAAATAGATATTTTTCCAAAGAAAAAATACAGAGGGCTAGCAGATAAAATGCTCAAAATAACAAATCATTAAGGAAGTGCAAATCAAAACCACAATGAGATATCGTCCTATAGCTGTCAGAATGGCTGTCATCTAAGAGACAAAAAATAAGAAGAATTGGCAACCATGTGGGGAACAGTGAATCCTCATACATTGTTAGTAGACATGTAAATTGGTATAGCCATTTTGGAAAATGGTATGAAACTTCCTCAAAAAATTTAAAATAGAACTATCATACAATCCAGCAATGCTGCTTATGGGATTTTTCTGTAGAAAACAAAAATACTAAATCAAAAACACACATGCACTCCTATGCTCATTGTAGCATTATTTACAATAGCCAAGATATGGATGAGATGGTTGGATGGCATCATTGGCTCAGTGCTCATGAGTTTGAGCAAGCTCTGGGAGATGGTGAAGGACAGGGAAGCCTGGAGTGCTACAGTCCATGGGGTCTCAAAGAGTCGGACACGACTGAGAGACTGAACAACAACAACAGCAATATATGGAAGCAACCTCAGCGTCTATCAATAGATGACTGGATAAAGAGAATATGGCATATATATATACATATAAAAGAATATTAACCACCCACAAAAAAGGAGTGAATTCTCACCATTTGTGAAAGCATGGATGAACCTACAAGGTATTGCGCTAAGTGCAATGAGTCAGAAAGAGAAAGACGAATATTGTATGATTTTATTTATTTGTGAAATCTAAAAAAACTAAACAAATGAACAAACATAAAAAAACAGAAACAGAATCATAGATACAGGGAACTCTTTGCCAGAGTTGGGAGATGGGTAGAAAATGAGTGAAATAGATGAGGGAGATTAAGAAGTACAAACTTCCAGTTGCAAAAAAAAAAAAAAAAAGAGTCATAGTAATGAAATGTACAGCATGGGGAATATAGTCAAAAAGTAATAACTTTGTATGGTGACAGATGGTAACTAGACTTGTTGTGGTGATCGTTTTATAACTCAGAGAAATATCAAATCACTATATTGTGCATATTGGAAAAGACCCTGATGCTGAGAAAGATTGAGGGCAGGAGGAAAAGGGGATGTCAGAGGATGAGATGGTTGGATGGCATCACCGGCTCGATGGGCATGAGTTTGAGTGAGCTCCAAAAGTTGGTGATGGACACGGAGGCCTGGCGTGCTGCAGTTTATGGGGTCGCAAAGAGTGGGACATGACTTAGCAACTGAATAAAAACAATTTTGTGCATCTAGAACTAACATAATATTGTCGATCAATTATACTTCAGTTTAAAAAATAATAATAAAATAAAGTGAAACAATAAATAAATAAGAATACCCAGTGAGGTTAGAGGAAGACCAAGAAAGTGTATTGTCTTGAAAGCCAAATTAAAAACAGTCATCCAAGGATGTTCATCATGTCAGGAGTTGTTAAGAGATTAAGATGAAGTGCAAAAATGGATCATTGGATTTAATAACACAGATTGCAAAAGACTTTCAGTGAAACCATAACAGTAAAACCCAATTAGATAAGATTTAAAAGAGGGATTGGGGATAGTGTGTCTAGACCACATTTTCAGTGAATTTTGTTTCAAAGGGAACAAGAGAAATTGGGGAAGTAACTGGAAGAAAGAATGGGTACCAAGAGTAGGTTTTATTTTTTTCACAACAGAAGAATATATCACATACCTATGCCGATAGGAATATCCAGTAGAGAAGAAAAAATGCCGCAGAAGAAAGAGATGAGACTTCTTGAAGCAATATCTTTAGGCAGACAAAAGGGAGTTAAATATAACATTCAAGGAGGTGGACTGGCTTCAGACACCTGCATGGCTTGTTCATCAGAGGTAACCAAAGAAGGAATACTATGTGAATGAAAAGTTGAAAAGTAGGAATTTGTGGCAGAAGCAGTCGATGGTAGTTCTCTTCTGAGAGTTTAACTTTTTTTAGGGGGCTCAGAAGTAAGGTCATTTCCCAAGACGGACTAGGGGGAAGAGGTGTGGGTTTGAGGGGAAAGGAGTTATGAAACAGTTATCTAAGTAGGTATTAAATGAATGAATGAATGAATGAATTAAAGAAGGATAATATGATTGCCTGGCAGTCATAAGAACTCACTTGAAAGTGTCTGGTCATGACTTTGAAATAAGACTATTCAGTGTGAATGTGTGGTTTCCCAGCCACATTCAGCTGTGCAAGTCTAGGCTCAGGATAGGAGGTGAGTCGCCTTCCATCAAGCTTGTGGTTTTGCCCGTTGAGTATAAAAATGGTGTGGAAATAGATGAGGTGACTGAAGGCAGATGACGGGGAGTGATCACAACTTATGCTTGTGAAAAAGGTGTAATGAGATGTGAGAGTGAAAGTCGCTGAGTCGTGTCCGACTCTGTGACCCCATGGACTATAGTCCCTGGAATTCTCCAGGCCAGAATAATGGAGTGGGTGGCCATTCCCTCCTCCAGGGGATCTTCCCGACCCAGGGATCAAACCCAGGTCTCCTGCCTTGCAGGCGGGTTCTTTACCAAATGAGCTACGAGGGAAGCCCAAAGTGGGTGTAGCAGAAGGGTCTGGAGGGCCTGGCAGGGCTACCATGATATTAGAGTCTGGGTTCTTTGAGAAATGAGCTGAAAAGGAGGTAGCTGTGGAGAATGGGAAACACAAAGCCCTAGTTGTGGAGGGGTGTCCTTACTGATAATGACAAGGCTTTGGATGTGACCACAAATAAGCAGTTGAAGGAAGAGGAAGAAGAGAGATGATCAAGGATAGTTTCACAGACCTGAGAGGCCAGCTGTTAGATATATTCTTCACACGTTTGTTGGAATCACCAAGAATTAACATGGTGAATGTACTAGGGCACGTGTCCATAAACCAGGACCTAAAATCCCTGAGAAATGAGGGGTGATAGACTTGGGATGGGTAGATGAAAGCAATACAGAGGGTCATGGGTGATGTAAGCTGATTCCGTGAGATTCAAAACTAGAAAATTTTAGGGAATCACTAGAGAGAATGGTCAGAAAGCAACAACAGAGGACAAAAGGATGACTGCCCCCCCACCTGACCAATGGTTGGAGGGCCTTGGAAGAAAAATCACTTCCCATTTAAAGGGGCTGAAAGGGGAGCAATGCCCTCAGGGGACAGCTGAGAGCAAAAGGGGGACACAGGCTGCTCACAGAAGAGGTACGGGTTTTGGAGAGGCTGCTGACAGTTGGCCATGAATTACAGGAGCCTCAGTGGAAGGTGTTTGGGAGCTGGAGGAAGATGGGAGGGAGAGTGGAGCCTTGCAGAGATCAGAATAGAGAGATGGGAACTGTTCTGCGAGTCCAGACTCCTTGAAGTGACTAATACAAAAAAGTATAAAGGGTTTCATGAGATTAGTTTAGGTGTATTCAAGGCATATGGGCTTCCTTGGTGGCTCAGATGGTGAAGAATCCACCAGCAATGGAGACCCAGTTTCAATCCCTGGGTCAGGAAGATCCCCTAGAGAAGGAAATGGCAACCCACACCAGAATTCGTGCCTGGAGACTCCCATGGACAGAGGGGCCTGGAGGACTATAGTCCACGGGCTCACAAAGAGTCGGACACGACTGAGCAACTCACACTGTGAATATGAATATTTTTGTTTGTTTGTTTGTTGTCTTGTTTGGTGTTCTTGTCTAAAATGTCTTCGAAGCAACGTTAAGTTTAGATGTAAGCTGGGGAGCTCTTATGAGTAATTCTTTTCAATCGTCTGCATTTACATGGGGAAGAGGGAAGAAAGGCTGAGAGACTTGCTTTGCTCTAGAGCTGAGACAGTTTCAAGTCCAAAGTGAAGGACAATGGCCCCAAACCCAATTAACCCAGAGCCAGATTCAGACAGTAATCATGGAGAGTTTGGGGAAGCTCATTACAAGAAAAAAACTCCGTGACTTATAAATATAAAAAATTGCTTGTTGAAGGATAGGCTGATTTTTTTAAAGACAAACATTACCATAGAATATTCTATGACATATCCTTTTCATATTTAACCAGTGGCTTGCTCACAGAATACACAGTAAACAAATTTTTTTTTAACTGGGTGGTTTTTTTTCCCCTAACTTTAAAAGTAATGCCAGATTATTGTCAAAATTGGAAATTCAAAAAAGTATAAAACTAAAACTAGCCTTAACTCTACCACCCTTCTGAATTACTATTAACGTCTTTATACATCTGTACGGATATACAATCACATGCATCTCAATTATATTGAGTCAATAATTCTATTTACTACCATCTTCTTTTAACATTGTTTCATTATCACTAACAAGTATTTTTAGGGCTTCCCAGGTGGCGCTAGCAGCAAAGAACCCGCCTGCCAATGCCGGGGACAAAGGCACCTGGGTTGGATCCCTGGGTTGGGAGGATCCCCTGGAGAGGGCATGGCAACCCACTCCAGTGTTCCTGCCTGGAGAATCCCATGGACAGAGCAATGTGACAGGCTACTGTCCATGGGGTCACAAAGAGTCAAATATGACTGAAGTGCCTTAGCACATTCAGACACATACAGGAAGTATCCTTAAGCCTAACTTTAAGCCCTACATAATGAGCTATCTTATGATGTAAACATGCCGTAATTTACTTAACCACTTCTCTACTTTGGAAATGTAGGGTTCCAAAATTTTGCTTCCAAAATTTTGCTCTTATTAAACAATAAGTGCTTCAGGACATCTTTGTATCTCATTGTCAGTTTTTGTGGTTATAATTTATTTGAGATGAGTTTCTGGAAGCAGGATCTCTGGGTTAAAGGAGAAGAGTAATGCTGAGATTTTTTTGACACATTCTTTCTAGAAAAGATGCAATTATTCATAGAGCCATCAAAAGTCTTTGTGAGGCTGTAATCGTTATCTTTATTACTAATAATTAATGGGGGTGACATTTGTTGTTCATTTTCACTTACAAGTCATTGTCTTAGTAGTTTATATACATTATCTCATTTAATGCTCAGAACAACACTATAAGGGAGGTTATAGTCAATTTTTTGGGGGGTTGCCATTGCCATTTTTTCTCCTCTTTTCTGCTAACTCACCTCATTTTCCTTAGCTAGTTGTCTCATTGCCTATAGTTTTAGTGGACGTCAGTCAAGTTTCCTTATTCTTCCCTAACTAAATGGGGGTGGGCATGAGTCCCACACTAGTCTAGACAGACCTTTGGAAGCTGATTCTTGAGGGTTAAGGCACATGGATGGAGAGAATGGAATTGATTCACCCCTGTAAGAATGTCCTAGAGAAATCATCCGCTCATTTCTGTACCTGAATAGGCAAGGCCTGCCTGATTATTGCTCTCAGCAAGGTATGGGGATTACGTTTTCCTTGGGCCCTGACGGCTGCCCACTGTTTGATAATCTACTTTGCTTGCTCGCTTCGATGGGCCAGAGCCAGTTTCTGCGACCTGCAACCAAAGGGTCGGGAGGCACTTGACACTCGAGAGTTCCCGCGGCGGGGAGGAACTGTTGGGGCTGGAATCCGAGCCCAGTGGGTCATCTTCCTGAGTCTGAGCTTCTACCCGTTTGCTGCATTTACAGAAGGAGGAGGGCGGCTGCTCTGTGGGAGTGGCCCCACTCTGACAAGCTGCCAACCACTCTCTAGCCTAGAGGGCTTCCCAAGTGGCGCTGGTGGTGAAGGACCCACCTGCCAACACAGGAGACTCAAGAGGTGTGGGTTTGATCCCTGGGTTAGGAAGCTCTCCTGGAGGAGGGAATGGCACCCCACTCCGGTATTCTTGCCTGGGAAATCCCATGGACAGAGAAGCCTGGCGGGCTACCATCCTTGAAGTCACAAAGAGTTGGACATGGCTTATCACACACACACAGTGCATCTTGTCTAGAATTTTGATAATTTTTTTAGGAGAAAGGAGATTTAGCTGTACAAAGTTATAATAATGAAAAGGAAAATAGGACCTTTTTTCACAATCCTGATTGTTACAGTATCTTACATGTTTTTCTAATTTGTATAGAAATTTAAAAATATATCCATCTTATTAAAGAGATTCTGAAATAAGTAAATCATCCATGTGACAGGACTGCAAGATAATTTTCATGTTAATTTGTTCCCTTCAAGCCCTGGTCCACATGCATACATTTCTTGCATAGATATCATGTACAAGCCATTATATATGCTGCTTTTTACTAATATAAGCATTATAGTTGCTTCTATATATAGTCTTCTCAATGACTCCTGCCTGTGTGATAGTCATGCCTATTAACTGCCTTTTACAAATTCAGGCTTATTCTTCAGAGGACTACAAACTTCTTAAGAAAATTGTTTACGCCCATCTCTGTGCTGGAAACACTAACGCTAAACACTAACAACTAATCTAAAGATGGTTGGGATTTTTTGCAAACTATTTTATACATTTAGGACATGCTCAAATAAAAAAGTATGATTTATCTATGTATTTAACTTTAATCCCTTGTTAGTTTAAATGTTTCTTGTTTGCACTGAGATTTGTCGTTGGAAGTTGCATCACCTGGAATCTCAGTGTATGGGGTCAACTGCCCTTTTAGTAAGTTCTCAGGAGGATCTTTGGTGTCGTTTGTGACTTCTGCAAACTTGCACTTCTCGGGGCCTCAGTTCCCAGAGTCAGACTGGGATCGGGTACGGCCGCCAGCATTTCCCCAGTTTAGAGGGATGGGAAGGTGGTTGCTTCTTTGTGACCTGTGGTTTCCTGCGCTTGGAAACCATCTGAAGTGCAATAGGAAAAGCACTCTGGGGACACGAATGCGCAGAGGACACAGCGAGAAACAAAGCTCGGGGACAGCTGAGGCCTCACCGTGACGGCCTCACATATAAAATCAGGGATTGAGACCCAGCCCTGATACATGAAGAATGGGCGCGGAGCACGGTCCCATTCCTGACAGCATCCAGATGAACAGAGCAGGAGTAAATGTGGCCAAAGAAGTGAGAGGTTTGCACGGTGAAAACCACAGAGCACTGCTGAAAAAAGGTGAATGAGGCCCTAAATAAACGGAAAGACACCCTGTGCTCGTGGACACAAAAGGACAAATATCGTATGATGCCACTTACGCGAGGCATCTAGAATAGACAAATTCACAGAGACAGGCAGAAAGTAGAAGCAGGGTGATGACCAGGGGTGAGGGAGTCGGGGGTGGGTGATTACTGTTTTGGGGTACAAAGTTTCCCTTCGGGACGGTGACCAAGTTCTGGATTGTAATGATGGTTGCACAACATTGTGTAGGTGCTTAATGTTGCTAAATCACACACTTAAACGCAGTTTAGCTTCCCTGGTGGCCCACTGGTTAAGAATCCACTTGCCAAGGCAGGGGCCACAGTTTCGATCCCATGCCTTGGAACATTCACAATGGGAGAACAGGCCCTGCTCTGGCCATAGAGAAAGTAACAGTGGAAGACAAAGGAATGGGTGATTTTGGCTAAACTGGGGCATAAGCAGAGAACGGGAAACGTACTTGGAGGTGGGAAAAAAAACATGGCATGGCACCTCTACATGATGGAATATTACTCGGCCATAAAAAAGAATGAAATCACACCAAGTGTAGTGACGTGGATGGACCTAGAGAGCGTCATAGTAAGTGACGTTAAGTCAGACCCAGAAAGACACACGTCACATGCTGCTCACGTGTGGATTCTAAACAAGGGTGCAGATGAAGTTATTTACAGAACAGAAGACGATTCACAAATAGGAAAAAAGCAAAGTTATGCTTGCCAGGGGTTGAAGCAGGGAGGAATAAATCTGGAGATTGGGACTGGCATATACACACTCCTATACATAAAATAGATAATTAATAAGAACTTGCTGCATAGCACAGGGAGCTCTCTACTCAGTACCCTGTAATGGGAACAGAATGGTAAAAAAAAGTGACTATATATATGCATGCGTACATGTGCGTGCTTACTAAGTCACTCAGGTGTGTCCAACTCTTTGCAACCCTATGAGCCATAGACCACCAGGCTCCTCTGTCCATGAGATTCTCCAGACAAGAATATTGGAGAGGGTTGCCATGCCTTCCTCCAGGGGATCTTCCCACCCAGGGACTCAACTCCCATCTCCTGTGTCTTCAGCATTGACAGGCAGATTCTTTATTGCCTTTATTGCTAGTGCCACCTAGGAAGCCCTAGCTATATGTATATATATAAAACTAAATCACTAACACAACATTATAAAATCAACTATAGGCCAATAATTTTATACTCCAATAATTTTTTTAAATCTACAAAAATAGATAGAAATTTTTAAATTAGACATGCTAGATATAAGAAAATTAGTTTTTAATTTTTAAACCGTGTTCCAAAAACATTTTTTAAAATATTTAACTGGAATAAGATGACTTTACAGTGCTGTGTTGGCTTCTGCTGCACGGCAGCTCGCATCATCCGTAAGTAAATGCACACGTCTCTCCGTCCCCTGGGCCTCCCTCCCACGCCCCACCTTGCCACCCCTCTCGGGGTCACGGAGGACCGGGCTGAGCACCCTTGTCACACAGCTGCTTCCAGCCAGCGCTTTCTTTTACACATGATTGTGTGTATATGTCAACGCCACTTTCTCAATTTCTCCCACCGAAAACCAAAAACTTCAAGCATCTAGATTAGCTAATTGGCTAATGACTGCTTCCAATGTCCAATCCATTGATCTTTTTTTCTTATTTCACATCACTGAGGATAATTGCTAAATCTGTAAAATGGCATGTTGGTAACGTATCAACACAAAAACCCAGCATCTGTTAATTGTTTTGTGCTAGGCCTAATGCTAAGTATTTTATATGCATTACACCATGTAATACTGTAGCTCTGCAAACAATGCATTCTACCTTTCAATGAACTAATTAGAAAACACTTTGGAATGCAGATTGATTAAACAACTTACAAAGCAAGAGGCAAAGTTAAACTTTGAACCCAGCCTGAGCTTTGGACTTCTGTCAGTCTTGCTGATGGCCTTCTCAAGTTATTAATGTTTTGCCTCACCTGAGAGAATTGTGAATGGTGTTCCAAATGAATTCCATGGGCATGTGTTCAAAACTTTAGTTTTCAAAGATTGTAATGAAGTTAAGACAACTTCTGAAATACACTGTAGGTGGACCTTTGTGTGTATGTGTGTGTTAGTTGCTCAGTTGTGTCCGACTCTTGTGACCCCACAGACTGTAGCCCACCAGGCTCCCCAGTCCATGAAATTCTCCAGGCAAGAATACTGGAGTGGATTGCCATTTCCCTCTCCAGGGGATCTTCCTGGACCAGGGATCGAACCCAGGTCTCCTGCATTGCAGGCAGATTCTTTACCATCTGAACCCACCAGGGAAGCCCAGATGGGCCTTTAAGAATAGGTTTATCAACTCCAGCTTGAATTTTTCATTTCTTAACAGCTCTAGAAGGGGTGATATTCTCTATTCCAGGTAAAAGAAGACTTGCCAGGCATCAGATAACTAGGATACAGGAAAAGTGTTTGATGGTGGTGAGGGGTTCTGTTGTGGGCATTTGGAAATCTCACAGAATGTTTAATATTCATTCCATTAGGGAGAAAGAGCATGAATTTGGGAGTCATTCATACATGGTTTGGAAATCTAAGTCTGCCTTTCATTTCTGGACAAAACCTGAGGAAGTTACTTAGTCTTGCTGAGCTTTGATGTCTTCAAAGTGACGAGGATTGTAACATCCTCATGAAAATTACTTAGTGGACATGTTTAAAGTGCATTTTTAAATTTCTTTGGCCCCCGAACATACTCCCTTCACCTCTCATCTTTTCAAAATTTCTCCTTGAAGAGTTCAAAGACTGGAGCATCCCATAAAATCCTTCTGCTTTGTGACTCCCAGAAGCTGCTGACCTTATACAAATCCTTCACCAGAAGCATCTCTGGGTTTCTCAAGATGAGGAGTAGCAGACCATGGTGTGGAAGTGGAGTATTGAGGATGAGAAAATAGCAGGCTCTTAATTCCGTTTTTTTTTTTTTTGTCCCTGACTCTTGGCCGAGGGTTGCAGCTACAAAAGAGAATGGAGTAATATTCCATTGTATATATGTATCACATGTTCTTTATCCCTTCCTCTGTTGATGGACATTTAGGTTGCTTCCAAGTCCTGGCTATTGAAATGCAACTCAACCATAAAAAGGAACAAAACCGGGTCATTCGTAGAGACATAGATGGACCTAGAAAGTGTCATGAAGAGCTAATTAAGTCAGAAAGATAAAAGGAAATATTGTATAAGAATGCATATATGCAGAATCTATAAAACTATGTACATGATCTTTTTTGCAAAACAGAAGTAGAGACACAAATGTAGAGAACAAATGAATGGACACCAAGGGGAGCAGATGGAGCCGGGATGGATTTGGAGATTGGGGCTGACGAAACGACGCTGTTGATACGGTGTATAAAATAGGTAAGTAATGAGACCCTGCTCTGTAGCACAGGGAACTTTACTCAGCACGCAGCGGTGGCCTAAATGGAAAGGAAACGCAATAAAGAGGGGATACGTGTATACATGGAGCTGGTTCACTTTGCAGTCCAGTAGAAACTAACACAACATTGGAGAGCAGCTATACTCCGATAGTTTTGGTTTTTTTTAAAGAGGGTAGAGGGGAGACACACCTAAAACTGCTTCTTGTCAGGAGGAGGCAACTGGGTCCGTGCGGCAGGCTTTGCCAATCACTGGGAGAGGCGGTGGGCACAGGGGCCAAGCGGACCTCTGGGGGCAGACTGAATGGGCGTAGGGCCAAGGCTGCCACTTTACAGCTGCTTAGCTTTGGACACGTTATGTCATCTTTCTGTACCCTGGCCTCTTCCTCTGTGAAATAAGGATGATGTTAACACCTCCCTCTTAAAATGGGTGAGCACTAAGTTCCGTAACATGTATGTGCTAAGCTCAGCAGGTGCCCAGTTAGTGGACAGAGACCCGCCACTATCACGAGGACACCTGTGGGTTCTTCTGCTCCGCCCGCTTGCTGGGCACTTCGTTTCCGTCGGCGTGGTCTGAAGACACAGCTCAGCAGTCCTGGCACGGATGCGGCCTGCCTCCGAGGGCACGGCTCTTCTTACCACGTCAACTTTGAGGTGCCCGTGGGCGCTTCATCGGAGCCTTTCCACCAGTTCTTTAAAACCAAATCAACGTTTACACAGTCTTTGAATTTTTTTTTCAAAGTTTAGGACACATAGAAATCACTCGAGCTACCCTGCTATTATCACCTCTTATCCTGAGTCTTGATTCGAAATTGTATTCTGAAGCTGGATCATCTTCCTTTGTGTGACCGAATTCCCCATTACTCTGTGTGGTATTACAAATAATTCTAATTTACATATAGAAACTTTACTCAGACGCTATCCAAATTTAGGAGTCCCACAAGCATTAGGGATGTTATCCAAAAGAATGTCAACATCCTGTTGCAAACTGAAGTATTTAAAGATGAAATAGGCCATTAGTAAAAATGTGATGATACAGAGGAAACAAGATTGGTCGTATTTGATCATCGTTGAAGCTGAGTCATGGGTACACTGAGAAGTTATAGTTTTCTACTTTGATGTGACATATTTTTCCAATACAAAATGTAAAAACAAAAAAATTTTTTTAATTTAAAGAAACAAAAAGTCTGTTAGCTTCCTCACAACTTTAGAACAGCACCAAGGCAGAGCAGAACCAATGCTGGACTCGGCCTTCTGTTTAAGCTGACCACTTACCAGCTGACCTTGGAAAGGCACAGTCTTTCTACTGAACTTTAGTTCTTTCATTTGAACAACAGAGGGTACATCCTGGACCCAAGTCCAGTGAAAAGATAACTTAAACCATTGGTTTAAAAGTCTTCCCCAGATGTAATGAATAAGAACCTTCAGGGGTGAGATGCAGGAAAATTTATCTAAACAAGGTTTAAATGGTTTTCTTTGTCAATTTTTAATCACAAAGATAGTAAATACTGAATATACAAGTAGAATGACCAATGTTTTCTTTTTTAAGTTAATAATCTCATCTTCCCTCCTCTCTCCCCCTTGCCCCTGCCATTGAGGTAACTAGCGTCCTTGTTATACCAATACATATGAGGGTATCTCGTCTTTCATAATTTTCATTTGCCTTTGACTTAGCATGGACATCCCTTAGGGTCAATCAATACAGCACTAATTCATTCTTTTGAGTAACTGGGTAATATTCAAATGAATGCTTGGGACAGTTTACTTGACCATTCAGCTGTTCTTTGCCACTGTAAATAGAGCTTCAGTAAACATCCTTGTACACATTTATTTACATCCTGGAAGATTTTTTTCTCTATGGAACTAATTCCAAAAAGTGGTATTATCAAATCAAAGTACATGTGCATTTTAAATTCCAGAAGTTACCACCAGATTTCTTTCCCCAAATATAGCTGCAACTTTATTTCCATCAGCAATAAATGGATGAAATATTTCCCTACATTCTCATCAGTACTAGATGATATCCCTTGTAAATTTATACCAAATTCATGGGTGAGAAATGGCATCTTATTATAGATTTAATTTCCATTTCCCTGAGTAGTGAGATTGGACATATTTTCATATGTTTATCAGTCATCTGGGATTTACTCCTTAACTTTCTGCTTCTATCTTTTGACCCTTTTAATACTAGGCTATTTTGTCATTCTTATGTGGTTCAGTTGGTAAAGAATCTGTCTGCAGTGTGGGAAACCTGGGTTAGATCCCTGGGTTGGGAAGATCCCCTGGAGAAGGGAAAGGCTACCCACTATAGTATTCTGGCCTGGAGAATTCCATGGACTATATAATCCATCAGGTCACAAACAGCTGGACATGACTGAGTGACTTTCACTTTCACTCTTTCAAAATTCTGTAAGAGAATTTTGAATATTAAATGTACCAACATTTGCAAGTATGCTACAAAATTTTTCCCACAATTTATAATTATTTTGCATTTTAACAGTGGAGTTTCTGGCATGTAGAAACTTACAATTTTCAATCCTCAAATATCTTTCTCACTGTGACCTGAGTTTTTTTTAAAAAATTAGGAATATTTTTACTACTCCAAGGTTATACAAATATTTTTCTATTTCTTCTTACAACAGATAATTTTTTACTTTTTACATTTTAATCTTTGTTTCATTTGGAATATATTGTTAATAGCATTGATTGAGTTTATTTTATATCTTTCTTTCATGTGGCTAGCTAATTGTGCATACTATTTATCAAATAAATAATTCCACTAAAACTTAAATATTTCTTTTGCTGTAAAACACACTTGTATAATTTTTAATCCATTTATGAATTTGTTTCTAGTCTTTTCTTAAGCTATTTCAGTAAGCCTTTATGGTAAGTTTTAATATCTCATAAAGTAAATCTCTGTTCACTATTCTTTTTTTTTTTAGTTGTCTTTTATGGACTTAGGAACTGTAGGACTTGGACTAATTTGTCTAGCTCCCCACCAATTATGCCAGCTACCAGTTGCAATAATGATTGGAATTGGATTCACTTTTAATTGAAGTCAATTATGGAAAGATTAATATTTTCATGATACTAAATATTTTATTCTAGAAACATGGTATATATATCAATTTTCTCAGTTCCCTTTTCATACCATTTGGTAAAATTTTAATGGTTTTCTTGGGTTAGCCAAATGGCTTTCCATTAAACTTATCTTTGGATATTTTATGCTATTTGTCACTCCAGTCAATGGAATTATTTTTCCCTCTCCATTTCTGACTATTACTAGTTTTTAATTTTTATTTGTGTTCTTAATTTTCAAAACATGACACAAGATCCCTTAAGATCCTGTTTGTTAGGGGTTTTTTTGGCCAAGATCTCTTGGATTTTGTACATACAGGCATTATTGCAAGTTCAGCTCCAGACTATCACAATAAAGATATTCTGAAGCTCAGTTCCTCACCTGGAAGCTGGCATGAGATAGATCACCCACACGATGAGTTTGAGAAGTTCAAAAACATATGCGCACCGATCTTGTGGCTTTTCTTTAATACTGTTCATCCTTACACCCTCTGCAATTCTCATAAATTAGTCTGGTATTGAGGAGAAGACAGATGCATTCACTGGGATGAGTGAAGGTTGTCAATAGTCGGCAAAGGTAGGAATTTAACCAAGAAAGTGAGTGCTGGAGAGCTCTAGTGTCTGGATGGTGTTTGGAAACTACAGGAGCAGAGATTAAAGGCTTCCTTGCCTGTCTTGTTCCTGCAGTGAGGATTCAAACTGGAAGCCTGGCTGGCGGGTGCTTCTTGCTCTGGGCTGGTGAGTGACCACTGGAAAGCAGCTCAGGGCGAGAGGAGGCTTCACCGGCCCCTCCCCGTACACAGACCTGCCTGTGAACCGCCTGCTGGGCCCCCGCGGACCCCACTGGCAAAATGGCCAAGCCCCTGGATGGGAACCGAAGCGAGGACGTCCTGAGACAGCTGGTGGCGTGTTACATGGAACATCTGAGCCAAGGGAATATTCTGCTTTACCCTTCTGTGCTGAAACAGAATGAAGAATCCCAAAGATCTACGACATAGCCTGGTTCCTCCGTGGCCTCCTGTGCGTGGCATCAGTGGACCTGCTGCCCACGGAAATTCGTTCCACCTGTTCAGACCATGAGGCTCTTCGGCCGTCTTGGGAAAGTCCTTTCTTAATACTGCAGCAGACACCACAAAACAGCTTTCTTTCCCTCACAACGGCTTACTGGGCAGTCATGATATGCCAGGAACTCTGCTAACATGAAGAGGTGATGTTAAAAGATGCAGCCACCGTCCTGAGGAGCGCAAAGCTTGGCAGGCATGCTGGTGGTGATGACACCGACCAGGACTCTACGGCTTGTACTACCAAGCCCTCTGCCTGCCTTTTCTCTGCGGGAGAACTTCAGCCAAAGAAAAAGTTTAATCCGAGAAGGGAGAAAACGCAGTAGCAAAATAGAGCAAGCAGGACAAACTAATAAGAGTTTCGTTAGGAAGCAATGTCAAGGACCTTTAGTTCCTTCCCGAGGGCTAGAGATGATATTCTGAGCTGTATCCTGGGAACTGTCTCGCAGATACTAAAACCCCCACCAGGTGGAAGGAGTCACCCACATGATGAGCAGGACGTGGCCATGAAATAAGCTGCCACAGTTCTGAGAACTGGCCTCAAAGAAATGGGAATAAACTGGCCCTGGAGTTGAAGATTAACTGTACTTAAAACAACCGAGGTGGCACTGGTCAGACCCCCGATGACCAACTTCAAGGTGACTGTCAGGGCTGGCGGCGGTGCTTCTCATGTAGACCCCTCCATCTGTAAAAGCTCCTGCTCACAGACTGTCTGTGGGGAGGAATCAGCATTTGGACAGAAGTCCACCCCCTTTCCCCCACCCCGACCCCAGTTGCCAGCATCCAAAATAAAGCAAAGTTTCCTTTTCCCCAACTTGGCTTCTTTATTGGCTTTTGAGCAGCGAGCAGCCAGACCCTACTTTTGGGAACAGTGACAGAGTCTTTCAAAATGTATTGTGAGCTGTTAGGAAGGAAGGCGGTGCCAGTAAGCATGTGGTTAGGAGGGCTTCCCAGGTGGCTCAGGGGTAAAGAATCTACCTGCCAATGCAGGAGGCAGATGCAGGAGACGCAGGTTCCATCCCTGTGTCAGGAAGACCCCCCGGAGGAGGGAATGGCAGTGCCCTCCAGTCTTCTTGCCTGCACAATCTCATGGACAGAGAAGCCCGGCTGGCTACGGTCCATGGGGTCTCAAAGAGTTGGACACGACTGAGGGACGATGCCCACGCACATGCTTATGTGACTGGAAGGCATAGGCCATATCTACTTCTGAGAATCAGAACTCCTCATCGAACTCAATTGATAGAATCATTATCTGGGAGACAAATAAGGGACTTAATTGTCAATGGCCTGTATGGATTGTTTAGTGTAAACACATCGGCTGTTTATGAATCTATGAGGCAGAGCTACACGGAAGAATTGGAAGTCCCTGCCACCATTTTGACTAGCAATGTTTGAAAGGTGAGATCTCTTCCCCCGCCCCGTCCTCTCCACCCCAAGCCCCTGGCAACCATGGCTCATTCTCGAAGTCTATGAGTTTGGTTGTTTCTCTTTTGTAAGTAAGTCCATTTGTATCATTTCCTTTTAGATTCCACATAGGAGGGGTGTCATCGAGGATAGTTAGGGAGTTTGGGGTTGACATGTACACACTGCTATATTCAAAATGGATAACCGACAAGGACCTGCTGAATGACACATGGAACTCTATTCAATACATGTGGCGGCTGGATGGAAGGGGAGTCTGGGGGAGAAGGGATCCACAGGGTGCGGCTGAGTTCCGTCCTTGTTTACCTGGAACTAATGCAACACCCTTTGTTCATCAGCTATACCTCAATACAAAAGAAAAAGTTTAAGAAGAAAAGGTGAAATCCCAAACAGATGGCTTCCCGAGGCTCACGTGACCCGTTCGTGCAGTTATTAATAACTGTCATCACGACCACGTGGGCAATGGAAACCAAGGAGCGGAGCCTGAGGGACTTGGGACCTGTTCAGAGGGGAAGGCTGCTGTGACTCCTACACTTCATTAGTCCTCCGAGAAGCCTGATGCTGGGCAGCGCATCTCTTGTAAATCTGGTTGCTTGTTCAGCCCAATGTGCTTGTGCCAGCAGAAAGATCTGATATTAGGAGGATTTGGGGAAGAAGTAACAACTATGGTGAGGACTGAAGATTGAGTATGAATGAGCCAGACTAAAAGAAAAAGTGATGGGAAATCCTAGATGAAGGAGAGAACTCGTTCCAGGCATGAGCCATTTCTAACCAAAAACTTGTATTATCCGCTCAGAATCCCTGATCTAAAAAAAAATAATACACACTTCAGGAACAGCACAGTAACTGAAGTGGCTTTGGGTGATTAGCCAATCCCCATCTCTCTTTGAAAGGCTTCCCAGGTGGCACTAGTGGTAAAAAGCCAGCCTGCCAATGCAGGAGATGAGAGACATGTGGGTAGGGAAGATCCCCTGGAGGAAGGCATGGCAACCCACTCCAGTATTCTTGTCCATGGGAGAATCCCATGGACAGAGGAGCCTGGTGGGATATGGTCCATAGGGTCTCAAGGAGTCAGACACGTCTGAAACGACTTAGCACATCTCTCTATAAAAAATAGTAAACCTCTATAGAAGTTGCTGTTTACATGTGGTTTGATCTTAAAGGATAAGGTTCTAGCAATTAAAGAATTGTATCAGTTAACAAGCTTTTTGTAAAACTTTCAAATCACCTAGAAGGCTATGGTAGGTTTGTCACTCACAGCATAGTATAAATCAGTCCACTCAGATTACTAAACTCCTAAGACCTGGCTGAATGTTATACTGACCGAATGAAAGCATACACTGAGAAAGAAAGGAAAGAGATCGTTTTGGATTTCGAAGGGTATAGAAGTCTTAGATAAAAAAATAAAAAATAAAACCAAGAAGTTAGTGCTGTATGAAAACAACTGTATTCTGGCAATCAATATTCAGAAAACACGGAAGGAGAAAGAAGAGAAAGCAAATAGATTTTCTGTTTCAAAATGATGCCTCAGGCAGGTCTTATATCCAGAGAATAATATTTATTCAAGGGTTTAGGCTCAGACCATCTTAGAACAGACATGCTGACCTTGAATGGCTCCAGTTAAGACAGTGATTCCAAAACCAATCATGTGCCTGAAATAAACAGCAGCAAAAAAGTGGGAAATGGAGTTTTTTTTTTAATATGGCAAAACTAAGCATATAATTATCAACTCATGTATTTTAGTGTGTGTTAGTTGTTCAGTTGGGTCCAGCTCTCTGTGGCCCTGTGGACTGTAGCCCACCAGGCTCCTCTGACCATGGAATTCTCCAGGCAAGATTACTGGCGTGGGTAACCGTTCCTTTCTCCAGGGGATCTTCCTGACCCAGGGATCGAACCTGGCTCTCCTGCACTGCAGGAAGATTCTTTACTGTTTGAGCCACTGGGGAAGCCCATACTTATCAATAATCACAGTTAAAATAGATGAATTAGTTTTCCTACCAAAAATGTAGGTCTCACATATTGAGTTAAAAGCAAAGTCCAAGAAGTACATATTAGTCTGCTTGGGCTGCAGAATCCCATAGGCTGGGTAGCCTAAACAACAGAAATTATTTCTCACTGTTCTTGAGTCTGAAAAGTCCAAAGTCAAGGTACCAGCAAGGTAAATTCATGCTGAGCCTTTTCTCTTGGCTTGCTGCTGAATGCCATCTCACTGTGTCCTCACGTGGAAGAGAAAGAGGAAGACAGAGAGAGGGCTCTGACCTCCCTTTTCCTACTGAGAAGGACACCAATCCCATCATGGGGACTCCACCCTCATGACCTCAACTAAACATCCAAAAATCATCACACTGGGGGTTAGGGCTTCAACGCATAAATGCGGGAGGGGAAGGCACAAAAGCATTCAATCCACACTATGGCACATCTGCAACAAACAGCATGTGAGGGCTAAAAAGACGGAAAACAGACACACTAGACAAACGTTAAACTGAAAGCAAGCTAATAACATCAATATCTGAAGGAGAAAAAAGAACTTGAACATTTGATAAACACAGAGTCCTCCCCCCAAGATGGGTTACGAAATCTTCCTAACAACACAAGACAGCTATGGTATGATATACAGACGTACAAAGAGTGATTGGTAAGTTTCCAATCAAAGGGGGAGAATTCAGGACACTTTCTGCAGAAAGCAACAGATGGAGTAAATTTTGTTTAAGTAGCATTTATACCATAGCATTATAATTTGAATTTTTCATGATTTCTGGTTTTCTCCTCATGTGTTTGTTCATCTGCTCGTGCATCATAGCTGACCTCCAGGGATGCATATCCACATGGAGAGCACTGGGCACTTGTTTCTGAGTCTTAGTTCTGGTCCCTGCTTGTGATCATCAACTATCTACTGAGCAAGATCTGTATCTGTAGTCTAGCGCTGACAGTCGTTAGTTTCACCTACAGATAAACGCTGCTTAGGAGAAAACGGGCTGTGAGGACGAAGGAAAGACAGGGGCTCACTAGATATCCTAGGCCATCTCCCACCCAACCGCTTACTTCTGTCATGCCAAATGTGAACTTTGTCTTGTTTTTACAGGTCCTATCTCCACAGCGGTCTGCTGCTGTGAGTGCTCCAGCCTACTGTTTCTTCTCTGCTCCACCATCCGCTCAAAATGTCAGACTCCATGGCGGTTTGTTTTGGGGACATATTATTGTCTTTGTCTCTTTTTGTTTTTCCCATTATCTTATGTAACTATTGGTGTGAAGAAGACGGACACATGTTCAGTTCACCACCTTGATCCTCTCTCCACCTGGCCTTCTCTCTCTGCACTCCTTCTCCCAGGCTGGTCTCACCCTCCACATCATACCAGTTCCTTTGTATTTACCTTATACCACTGCCCTTACAGTCAGATGAACCTGGGACAATCCTACTTTACTGTGGATACAAACTCCCCTGAAATACTACCTGAGTCTTGGCTTTTACATATGCATCTTCCCAAGAACTAGTGAACAATCTTTTCTTTTACCTTCAGGGAGAGCTTCAGCTTGGGAATATGTGGAGAAGACAGTGGACTATCTCTGATACACCCTTTTAGAGTCTTTTGAAAGGGGAGGGGGATAGGTTACCAGGGACCTTCCCACCTCCCTCCCTCTCCTGCAGAAGCACCTAATTTCACAGAGTTAAAATAGGGGCAGTCCAACATAAGTTCTTGGCAACCAAGCCTTATCTCGTCTCCATGGGATGAGTAGCCTGTGTGGGATGTGTTTAAAAATTTAAGAATGATGCCCAGTGTTAATCATAAAAATACTTAAAATGGGTAAAGGCATTCACCTTTTAATTTTTAAAAAAGTGCATCTGTTTGTTTGGGTGGAGCTGGGTCTTTGTTGCTGTGTGTGGGCTTCCTCCAGCTGTGGGCAGTGGCAACTACTCTTCTTTGTGGTACGTGGGCTTCTCATTGCAGTGGCTTCTCCCGTCGGGGACCACAGGCTCGAGGGAGCATGGACTTCAGCAGGTGTGACATGCAGGCTCAGCTGTTGCAGCTTGAGGGCACTAGAGCATGGGCTCAGTAGTCGTGGCACACAGGCTTAGCTGCTCCACGACATGCGGGATCTTCCCAGACCAAGGATCAAACCCATGTCCCCTGCATTGGCAGGCAGAGTCTTAACCACCAGGCCACCAGAGAAGTACCGGCACCAACTGTTTCAGTTCGTCTTCCCACAGACTACTCCAGGACCTGGAGATCGCAGCACCTCACTAGCAAGCTAACAGCTACCCACCTGTCCTAGCTGAACACACACGCCTCTGCTAGCCTCTTTATCTCCTGATCTCATCTAAACTTGGTCTAAATATCTAGCTTTGTGTGTCCCCAAATCATGCATTATAGAGGTTTTGCAAATCCCTTTTTGGCATAATCACTGAATGTCTATAAACTATTCATGACAAATATATCTAAGGTAAGACTTCATTTCCTGCCAGATCAGCCATTCTTCTTATGTATGAACATTGAACTGCTCAGAGGCCATGAAACATGTTGAAAAGGAGATATTATGCTTGTATAGTCATTGATTATCCCAGAAAAGGTAGTGTCTTGAAAATTAACTTTATTCCCCTGTATACACTTTTTCTCTTTTGAAAATTGTACTCTGTGTCTGGAGAAGGGATGGGCTACCCATTCTAGTATTCTGCTGTGGCTCAGTTGGTAAGGAATCCACCTGCAATGAGGGAGACCTGGGTTTGATCCCTGGGTTGGGAAGATCCCCTGGAGAAGGGAAAAGCTACCCATTCCAGTATTCTGGCCTTTGTCTTAGATTAACTGACCATAAGTGTGTAGGTTTTCTTCTGAGCTCTCTATTTAATTAATCTGTGTCTATTTTTGTGCCAGTACCATACTGTTTTGACTACTGTAGCTCTGTAGTAGCTCTACTGACTACTGTAGTATAGTCTGAAGTCAGAGTACTTGATATTTCCAGTTTTGTTCTTTTTCCTCAAGAGTGTTTTGGCAATTCTGGGTCTTTTGTAGTTCCATATAAATTTTAGGATTGTTTATTCCAGTTTTGTGGAGAATGTCATGGGTATTTTCATAGGGATTAAATTTTAAATTTGTAGATTGCTTTGAGTAGTATGGCCATTTTAAACAATACTAATTCTTCCATCCAAGGACACAAAATAACTTTCCATGTATTCATATCATCTTCAATTTCCTTCATCAATGTTTTAAAGTTTTCAAACTATAAGTCTTTCATTTCCTTAATTAAGTTTATTCTTAGGTATTTTATTCTTTTTGATGTGATTTTAAATGGGATTATTTTATTGTTTTGTCTTTCTCACGGTTTATGTGTTGCTGAAGCCTGTATAGTTAACTTTAAATGAACAGTGAAACACTCTCTGGGAATGGGTAATAAAACTTTTAATGAAGGAGACTTTAAATGGAAGTGATAACTGCAAGGGAAATTTCATGATATCTGGAGCTGAAAAAGCCAGGGTAGGGCTCAAGTGAACCACAGATAGAGCTGTAGAGGCATTGTGTCTTACCATCACACTCTTCTGGGTAAAAGGAGGGACAAGAATAGGAGAATGAATCTTTTGGGGAGTTATTGTCTTATTGGGATGCAAGTGGGAGCAGAGTGAGAATACTGGTACTTTGTGTACATATAATAGTAGAGAAATTTCAACTGTGAGAACTACTGATTGAATAAACACTAATAAGAGAATGTGAATAGGTAAATTCATAAGATTCCTTAGTGGAGGTAGTATTTGTACTTTCCTATATATTAAGGAAAGGCCAAAGTATTGGACTTTCAGCTTCAGCATCAGTCCTTCCAATGAACACCCAGGACTGATCTCTTCAGAATGGACTGGTTGGATCTCCTTGCAGTCCCAGGGACTCTCGAGAGTCTTCTCCAACACCACAGTTAAAAAGCATCAATTTTTCAGTGCTCAGCTTTCTTCACCGTCCAACTCTCACATCCATACATGACCACTGGAAAAACCACAGCCTTGACTAGACAGACCTTTGTTGGCAAAGTAATGTCTCTACTTTTTAATATGCTATCTAGGTTAGCCGTAACTTTCCTTCCAGGGAGTAAGGATCTTTTAATTTCATGGCTGCAGTCACCATCTGCAGTGATTTTGGAGCCCAAAAAGATAAAGTCTGACACTGTTTCCACTGTCTCCCCATCTATTTCCCATGAGGTAATGGGACCAGATGCCATGATCTTAGTTTTCTGAATGTTGAGCTTTAAGCCAACTTTTTCACTCTCCTCTTTCACTTTCATCAAGAGGCTTCTTAGTTTCTCTTCACTTTCTGCCATAAGGGTGGTGTCATCTGCATATCTGAGGTTATTGTTATTTCTTCCAGCAATCTTGATTTCAGCTTGTACTTCCTCCAGCCCAGCATTTCTCATGATGTACTCTGCATAGAAGTAAAATAAGCAGGGGGACAATATACAGCCTTGACGTACTCCTTTTCCTATTTGGAGCCAGTCTGTTGTTCCATGTCCAGTTCTAACTGTTGCTTCCTGACCTGCATACAGGTTTCTCAAGAGGCAGGTCAGATGTTCTGGTATTCCCATCTCTTTCAGAATTTCCCAGTTTATTGTGATCCACACAGTCAAAGGCTTTGGTATATAGTCAGCAAAGCAGAAATAGATGTTTTTCTGGAGTTCCCTTGTAGTCCCCCCAAAAACTCCTGCTCATCCCTTATCCATCAACTTCAAATCTAAATCAACGTCTCTCTCTCTCCCTCTGAACTTCTCCCTTTCTCTCTTTCTCTCTCACACTCTCCTTGGGTAGAGGAAAGGTGCCTTCTTGGCTCCTAGAACATGTTGTTTGCAACTCTAAATACAGAAATCAGCCTATGATGTTAAGGACTATTTGAGTGTGGGTGGAGCGTCCCTGGTGGTGTTAGTGGTAAAGAGCTCGCCTGCCGTTGCAGGAGACATAAAAGACACAGGTTTGATCCCTGGGTCGGGGAGATCCCCTGGAGAAGGACATGGCAACCCACTGCAGTATTGTTGCCTGGGAACTCCATCGACAGGAGAGCCTAGCGGGCTACAGTCCATGCGATCGCAAAAAGCTGGACGTGACTGAAGCGACTGAATGTGCGTGCATGGAGTACATATCTTTCAAGGTGTGAGCAGTCTTTATCTCATTATGGGTTTGGTGGTGGTGGTGGTTTACTCCCTAAGTCGTGTCCAATTCTTGCAACCCCATGGACTGTAGCCTGCCAGGCTCCTCTGTCCATGGGATTCTCCAGGCAAGAATACTGGAGTGGGTTGCCATTTCCTTCTCCAATGCATGAGAGTGAAAAGTGAAACAATACACACTACTATATATAAAATAGATAACTAGTAAGGCCCTATCATAGAGCACAGCGAACTCTACATGATACTTTGTAATGGCCTACGTGGGAAGAGTCTAAGGAGAATGGGTATATGTAAAAGTCTAACACATTCACCTTGCTTACACCTGAAACTAATACAAACTTGTAAATCATGTAAATCAACTATACTGTAGTAAAAACTATTTTAAAAATTAAGTGACTTAAAGCGACAATTATTGCCTTATATTTCCGGGAGTCAGAAACGGAAAATGGGTCTTGAAAGTGAAAGTGTGAAAACATCAGTCACTCAGTCGTGTCCAACTCTTTGTGACCCCATGGACTGTAGCCCTCCAGGCTCCTCTGTCCGTAGCATTCTACAAGCCAGAATACTGGAGTGGGTGGCCAGTTCCTTCTCCAGGGGATGTTCCTGACCCAGGGACGGAACCCATGTCTCCTTCATTGCAGGAGGATTCTTTGTTTTCTGAGCCACCAGGGAAGCCCTAAGTGGGTCTTATGGGATAAAAATAAAAGTGTTGGCAAAGCCAGCTTCTGAAGTCTTTAGGGGAGAATCTATATCCTTGCCTTTTGAGCCTGAAGAAGTTTTCCACATCCCTAGGCTTGTGATCCTACATCACTCTACCTTTTCTCCCTACTTCCATCACCTTTACATAGTCTTCTCTCATGCATTCTAATCTCCTTCTGTGTCCCTCTTACAAGCACACTTGTCATTGCCCTTGCAGGCTATTTGGTCCTGTCCAAGAAGTCCATAAGGCATTTTGTCCATGCCAAGTGCTGGGAGAAATATCAACAGCCTCAGATATGCAGATGACACCACCCTTATGGCAGAAAGTGAAGAAGAACTAAAGAGCCTCTTGATGAAAATAAAAGAGGAGAGTGAAAAAGTTGGCTTAAAGCTCAACATTCAGAAAACTAAGATCATGGCATCCAGTCCCATCACTTCATGGCAATAGATGGGGAAACAGTGGAAACAGTGGCTGACTTTATTTAGGGGGTTCCAAAATCACTGCAGATGATGACTGCAGCCATGAAATTAAAGAGGCTTACTCCTTGGGAGAAAGGTTATGACCAACCTAGACAGCATACTAAAAAGCAGAGACATTACTTTGTCAACAAAGGTCCATCTCATCAAGGCTACGGTTTTTCCAGTGGTCATGTATGGATGTGAGAGTTGGATGGTGAAGAAAGCTGAGTGCAGAAGAATTGATGCTTTTGAACTATGGTGTTGGAGAAGACTCTTTGAGAGTCCCTTGGACTGCAAGGAGATCCAACCAGTCCATCCTAATGGAGATCAGTCCTGGGTGTTCATTGGAAGGACTGATGCTGAAGCTGAAACTCCAATACTTTGGCCACCTGATGCGAAGAGCTGACTCATTGGAAAAGACCTTGATGCTGGGAAAGATTGAAGGTGGGAGGAGAAGGGAATGACAGAGGATGAGATGGTTGGATGGCATTAGTGACTCAACAGACATGAGTTTGAGTAAACTCTGGGAGTTGGTGATGAACAGGGAAGCCTGGCGTGCTGCAGACACGACTGGGGGACGGAACTGAACTGCAGATCAGGGAAGATGGAAGAAGACTCGAGGAGCCATGGGGATTGCAGACACGTTTGTTGTCTCCAGGCAGCAGCGGCGAGTCTTCAAAGACTACTGATACACTAAGACAGACAAAAGTGGCCCGTGGCCCAGTGGGTGCACAAGGCCAGTGCTACCCAGGTCAGCAGTATCGTTGTTTACAGCACATAAACAGGCAGTGTGAGGCTGTGAGACAGCGGGGCCGGAGGGCCTGACTGAATCCATGTTGTCAGTTCATTTCTCCACAGCATTCTGTCTTTAATTAATGTTATCCCATTTCACGTCGAATGCAAGGACAATTCCATTTGCTCCCGTTTGTGCTATTGTTAAAGTATTATCTTCTGCTTTTACTATAACTCTGGTATACAGTTATTGTGTTCTTATTGTTTAGTCCCTAAGTTGTGTCCGACCTTTTGGTGACCCTGTGTATTGTAGCCTGCCAGGATTTTCTGTCCATGCGATTCTCCAGGCAAGAACTCTGGAGTGGATTGCCATTTCCTACTCCAAGGGCTCTTCCCGACTCAGGGATCAAGCCTGTGTCCTCTGCTTTGGCAGGTGTGTAGGGTATAGTTCCGGCGAGGCAGAAAAGGAAAGACGACCTCAACAGCAGTAGCTTACCTTTATTCAGGTGATGGCGGGCGACAGTCAGCCTAACGGCCAGGCTGAGAGGATCGGGGAGGCTTTGTACCTATAGGGAGGTTTGTGGAAGCGATAAGGGAAATGTTAATCAGGCAGGATATTTTGAGTATTCTTTAGTTGAGATGGCACTTGTAGTTGGGCAGGAGGTGGTAAGTCTTCTGGGCGGGTGGAGGGGGTGGAAGGTTTCTGGACAGGGCGTGATAAGTCCCAGAGAGATGCAACCGGCCTGGAGCATCAGGGTGGAACTAAAGTTCTGTTTTGTTTTCTCCAAAGCTAGATGATTCAACAAGGGGCCTTTGAGACTGTTGTTCTCTTTTCTAGGCCCCAAAGAATCCTTCATTCCAGACCCTGAAATCATAAAAAAATGGGGGAAAGGGCGCCGAATCTCTCTGGCTATTTCCTGCTGGATAGGGGCGATGGTTTGGGGTCTGGAATGGAGGATCGTCCTAGGGCCCAGGGTCTCTTTTTTTCTGAGCTTGGGGTGAGGCTCTTGAGAAGAATGGTCTTGACCTGATCTCAAGAGATGGCCCGAATCTGTTCTTGGAGAAACCTTTGAAAGAGATTAAAGAGACAGGGTCCAAATAAGAAGAATAGAATGATAAGTACCAGTGGTCCCAGGAAAGGGAGCAACCAAGGGAGTATCTGTTGGAACAGGTTTGGGGGAACGGGTTTGTAACTCTTTTCTTCGGCGTTCAATTCTGTCTCTAAGTTCTCTGACTCGGCCCTGAACTATGCCCGTTTCATTAACAAAATAGCAGCAGTCCTCTCCTAGGAAAAGGCAGGTCCCTCCCTTTTCTGCAGTGAGAAGGTCCAGGGCTCGCCTATTTTGTAGGGCCACAGAAGCTAATGAGTTAATTTGTTTTGGGATTGAAACAAAGGACTCTACTACCTGCTCCATGTCCTCATTAAGTTCCTGGGACAGCTTGTAATAGAAATGGGCAGAGGTCGAGATGCCTCCAATCCCAGTGCCTAGGGCTGCTGCTATGCCAGTCCCAATCAGGAGCGTGGGGGGCTATGACAGCTTGCCTTTTTCTGTGGGAAAGTTCCCCTTGGGGGTAGACTGTTTGTTCTACCTCTTCTTCTTTGAGGAATGTTAGGCCCGGGGTCAGGAAGACCAAGATGCAGGGTCCAGGGGGGTCTAAGGGGAGGCATGAATATGCATAGGTCCCACAGAGAATGAAGATTCCTGGATTGGTGCAATTATTTATGTTGTTCCAGAGAACCCAACTGGAACAGAAGGAGGGAGCCGAGTTTGTAAGACCAGTGTAGTTGGGACTAAAGTAGTTAACACAGGTCAGGTTTGAAGAGGCTGAGAGTAGGACATTGTCAGAGACTGGCCCAATGAGTTGTGTAGCTTTCTGTTGCGAAGGGGAGGTATAGTTGCCCTGTGACAGCCAGGTTGAGGGTTAGGGACTGGCTCTGTGTGGTGAGGGAGACAGTGACATGCATATCTAACACTGGGATGTGTGTTGTGTGCACTGGAAGAATTGGAAGGAAGAGTTGAGAAGGCGGGTGAGGTGTTGGTTGCCAGAGGGAGGTTTTAGGAGGGGCCGTAATTGGGAAAGGAGGTCTAGGTGTTTGTAAGGCTCAGGGCTCACCTGTAACTGGGAAATTATGTTCTCTGTAACTTGTTCTTGTTTCTTTTCCCGATTTCGATCTAGTACCCCACCCCCGTCTGAGTACCCCCAGTGGGTAATGGGATAGAAACATATGTTTCTTCCATTTGTCTTATGACAGGTACTCACAAAACTCCCTCTCTTTTGTACTTTGACAGTGAGTAGGGATTTGGACTTCCCGCCCCCGAGGTTCATGGTGCATGAACTGTATTGGAGCTGTATTAGAACATGAGGAACGTACATAGGAATAAACGTCTGAGCAGGGGCAGGGAGTGGCCAGAGGCTGGGGAGTGCAGCAAGGATAAGGAGCAGGGGAGTCATGGGGCTGTTAGTTAGTTAGACAGTACAGAGGAAATAGCACCCTAGGAGTAGAACCCAGCTAGCAACATAGGCGATACCCACGTTGGGTACATATAGGACCTGTACCCTGGAAGGCGGAAGGGAGAGGAAAGCCCAATGTGACAGCAAGTCTCGGAAGGTGTGCGGAGAACAGACTGTTAAAGGGGCATGTCTAGAGAGTTTGTTTGCTTCGGGTACGAGGGCTGGGATAGCAGCCATGGCCTGCATGCAGGGAGGCCACCCCTTGGTCACCACGTCCAGCTGTTTTGACAGATAGGCTATGGGAGCCCAGGTGTCTCTAGCCCGCTGACAAAGAAGCCCCAGGGCCTGTCCTTGGTTGGAATGTGCAAAGAGAAAGAATGGTCTGGTGTGATCTGGCAAGTGGAGAATTGGCACTCAGAGGAGGCTCTGGGTGAGCTGGTGAAGAGGATTGGGCAGCGAGGAAGGATTAAAGAGGGGCTCATCCAGACATCCTTTAGTTGCCTCACAGAGCGGCTTTCAATGAGGGAGAAGTTGGGTATCCAGATACGGAAAAAATTTAGTAGGCCGAGGATAGACAGGAGTTCCCTTTTTGTTTTTGGAAGTGGACAGTTAATTAAGGCCTGGATTCTATCTGGGGGAATAGTTTTTTGTTGATGGGATATGGAAAGTCCCAGGTAGGTGACTTTTGTCTGGACTATTTGGGCCTTAGATTGGGATACCCGATAACCCCAGGATCCCAGGGCCCCAAGGAGTTTGGCAGTATGTTGGAGGCAGAGTTTTTGGGTTGAGCTACAAAGGAGGAGGTCATCTACGTATTGGAGATGACCCGGGGCTAGGTTGAGAGTCTGTAGGTCCTTTTGTAAAGCCTGTCCAAAAAAGTGGGGACTGTCTCTAAACCCCTGGGGGAGAACTGTCCATGTTAGCTGTTGGGAAACGTGAGTCTCAGGGTCTTGCCAGGTGAAGGCGAAAAGGGGTTGGGAGAGGGGGTGGAGGGGGATGGTGAAAAAGCGTCTTTGAGATCTAATACTGTGAAGTGGGTTGCAGTCGGGGGTATGGTAGACAGAGGGTGTAAGGGTTAGGGACTACTGGGAATGCCGGCATAATAGCCTCATTGATTTTTCCCAGGTCCTGGACCAGTCTCCAAGAGTTTGGTCCCTTCCTTACTGCCAGAATAGGGGTGTGGTGTGGTGAATGAGTAGGAATTAGGATAGAGGCTTGAAGAAGACGGTCCATGATAGGCTTAAGTCCCTTGTGGGCCTCTGGGGTGAGGGAGTACTGTTGTTGGGTGATTATAGTCGAGGGGTCTTTTAGGATAATGTG
>CM035279.1:75561855-75582550 GCA_020226075.1 Hydropotes inermis | reverse complement strand
GCTTCTTTTCCAATTTCTCCATCTCTCTTTTTGTTATTCTTTCTCTCTCCTTTACCAAGTGCAGTAGAAAAGCTTTCATATACTACATATATGCATATATATATTGAGCATAATATATATTTTTTTAGAAAACATGAAATTTTGCTTAGCTAAATATTGGACAGTTTTGATTCCTTTTGTTTGACTAAGTATGAATAGACTGTTAGATTTCTAACTTATATACACTCAAAACTTTGACATAGTTTCACATTTTCTGGCATCTAGTATTATTGCAAAAAAAATCTAGAAAGCTTATTATTTTGTGACATTAAAAAATTGAATGAGGCATGAAACTTTTAATCCAATTCTGAAAACATAAATAGGTATCATGTTGTAAAAAAACTACAGGACATTAATATGTTCAGTTCAGTTCAGTCGCTCAGTCGTGTCTGACTCTTTCTGACCCCATGGACTGCAGCACGCCAGGCCTCCCTGACCATCACCAACTCCCGGAGTTTACGCAAACTCATGTCCATTGAGTCGGTCATGCCATCCAACCATCTCATCCTCTCTCATCCCCTTCTCCTCCCACCTTCAATCTTTCCCAGCATCAGGGTCTTTTCTAGTGAGACAGTTCTTCGCATCAGGTGGCCAAAGTACTGGAGTTTCAGCTTCAGCATCCGTCCCTCCAAGGAACACCCAGGACTGATCTCCTTTAGGATGGACTGGTGGGATCTCCTTGCAGTCCAAGGGACTCTCAAGAGTCTTCTCCAACACCACAGTTCAAAAGCATCAGTTCTTCTTTGATTTCTTCTATGATTTGTTGGTTATTCAGAAGCGTGCTATTTAGCCTCCAGATGTTTGAAATTTTAATAATTTTTCTCCTGTAATTGAGATCTAATCTTACTGCACTGTAGTCAGAAAAGATGACTGGAATGATTTCAGTTTTTTTGAATTTACCAAGGTTAAATTTATGGCCAGGATGTGATCTATTTTGGAGGAGGTTCCATGTGCACTTGAGAAAAAGTTGAACTTGATTGTTTTGGGGTGAAATGTCCTATAGATGTCAATTAGGTCTAGCTGGTCCATTGTGTCATTTAAAGTTTGTGTTTCCTTGTTAATTTTCTGTTTAGTTTATCTATCCATAGTTGTGAGTGGCGTATTAAAGTCTCCCACTATTACTGTGTTACTATTAATTTCTTCTTTCATACTCGTTAGTATTTGCCTTACATATTGTGGTGCTCCTAGGTTGCGTGCATATATATTTATAATTGTTATATCTTCTTCTTGGATTGATCCTTTGATCATTATGTAGTGTCCTTCTCCGTCTCTTTTCACAGTCTTTATTTAAAAGTCTATTTTATCTGATATGAGTATTGCGACTCCTGCTTTCTTTTGGTCTCCATTTGCATGAAATGTTTTTTTTCGAGCCCTTCACTTTTAGTCTGTGTGTGTCCCTTGTTTTGAGGTGGGTCTCTTGTAGACAGCATATATAGGGGTGTTGTTTTTGTATCCATTAAGCCAGTCTCTGTCTTTTGGTTGGGGCATTCAACCCATTTACACTTAAGGTAATTATTGATAGGTATGGACACGTTGCCATTTACTTTGTTGTTTTGGGTTTGCATTTATACAACCTTTCTGCACTTCCTGTCTAGAGAAGATCCTTTAGCATTTCTTGAAGAGCTGGTTTGGTGGTGCTGAATTCTCTCAGCTTTTGCTTGTCTGTAAAGCTTTTGAATTCTCCTTCATATCTGAATGAGATCCTTGCTGGGTACAGAAATCTGGGTTGTAGGTTATTCTCTTTCATTACTCTAAGTATGTCCTGCCATTCCATTCTGGCCTAGAGGGTTTCTATTGATAGATCAGCTGTTATCCTTATAGGAATCCCTTTGTGTGTTATTTGTTGTTTCTCCCTTGCTGCTTTTAATATTTGTTCTTTGTGTTTGATCTTTGTTAATTTGATTCATATGTGTCTTGAGGTGTTTCGCCTTGGATTTATCCTGTTGGGGACTCTCTGGGTTTCTTGAGAAAGAAGAATGGAACTGGAGGAATCAACCTGCTGACTTCAGTCTCTACTACAAAGCCACAGTCATCAAGACAGTATGGTACTGGCACAAAGACAGAAATATAGATCAATGGAACAGAATAGAAAGCCCAGAGATAAGTCCACAAACCTATGGATACCTTATCTTCAACAAAGGAGGCAAGAATATACAATGGAAAAAAGACAAGCTCTTTAACAAGTGGTGCTGGGAAAACTGGTCCACCACTTGTAAAAGAATGAAACTGGAACACCTTCTAATACCATACACAAAAATAAACTCAAAATGGATTAAAGACCTAAATGTAAGACCAGAAACTATAAAACTCCTAGAGGAGAACATAGGCAAAACACTCCGACATAATTCACAGCAGGATCCTCTATGACCCACCTCCCAGAATATTGGAAATAAAAGCAAAAATAAACAAATGGGACCTAATGAAACTTAAAAGCTTTTGTACAACAAAGGAAACTATAAGCAAGGTGAAAAGACAGCCCTCAGATTGGGAGAAAATAACAGCAAACGAAGCAACAGACAAAGGATTAATTTAAAAAATATACAAGCAACTCCTGCAGGTCAACTCCAGAAAAATAAATGACCCAATCAAAAAATGGGCCAAAGAACTAAACAGACACTTCTCCAAAGAAGACGTACAGATGGCTAACAAACATATGAAAAGATGCCCAACATCACTCATCATCAGAGAAATGCAAATCAAAACCACAATGAGGTACCATTACACGCCAGTCAGGATGGCTGCTATCCAAAAGTCTACAAGCAATAAATGCTGGAGAGGGTGTGGAGAAAAGGGAACCCTCTTAAACTATTGGTGGGAATGCAAACTAGTACAGCCACTATGGAGAACAGTGTGGAGATTTCTTAAAAAACTGGAAACAGAACTGCCATATGACCCAGCAATCCCACTCCTGGGCATACACACCAAGGAAACCAGATCTGAAAGAGACACATGCACCCCAGTGTTCAGCACAGCACTGTTTATAATAGCCAGGACATGGAAGCAACCTAGATGCTCATCAGCAGACGAATGGATAAGGAAGCTGTGGTACATATATACCATGGAATATTACTCAGCCATTAAAAAGAATTCATTTGAATCAGTTCTAATGAAACTGGAGCCCATTATACAGAGTGAAGTAAGCCAGAAAGATAAAGACCAATACAGTATACTAACACATATATATGGAATTTAGAAAGATGGTAATGATAACCCTATATGCAAAACAGAAAAAGAGACACAGATGTACAGAACAGACTTTTGGACTCTGGGAGAAGGTGAGGGTGGGATGTTTCGAAAGAACAGCATCGAAACATGTATATTATCTATAGTGAAACAGATCACCAGCCCAGGTGGGATGCATGAGACAAGTGCTCGGGCCTGGTGCACTGGGAAGACCCAGAGGGATGGGGTGGGGAGGGAGGTGGGAGGGGGGATCGGGATGGGGAATACGTGTAATTCCATGGCTGATTCATGTCAACGTATGACAAAACCCACTACAATATTGTAAAGTAATCAGCCTCCAACTAATAAAAATAAATGGAAAAAAACAAAAACAGAAATAAAAGCATCAATTCTTCGGTGCTCAGCTTTCTTTATGGTCCAACTCTCACATCCATACATGACCACTGGAAAAACCATAGCCTTGACTAGACAGACCTTTGTTGGCAAAGTAATATCTCTGCTTTTTAATATACTGTCTAGGTTGGTCATAACACTCCTTCCAAGGAGTAAGCATCTTTTAATTTCATGGCTGCAATCACCATCTGCAGTCATTTTAGAGCCCCCAAAAATAGTCTGACACTGTTTCCACTGTTTCCCCATCTATTTCCCATGAAATGATTATTAAAGTATAGATTTTATTCAAATTTCACAAAATTTTATGCTAGTGTCTATTATTTGTTTTCATACCTTATTCAAGATTCCACATTGTGTTTAGTTGCATTGAGTAGCTCAGCTGCATACAATGAATTCTGATAAATTCCCTTTTTATTCTTTTAGTAATATTTTCTAATTTTCCTTGTCATGGTTTGTTAGATACACTCATCATATGAAAGTGGACATTTAATTTCTAAATACATGGGGTTTTTTAATTATCCTTGATATTATTTTCTTATATTGTTATTAATTTCTCATTTAAATGCTTTCTTCTCTGCCTTCACCTTCTGTGTTTTTTCAGCCTTTTAACCTTCTTGAGGCTTTCAGTGGCTAAGTCAAAGATCTCTGAGTAAATGTCCCATGGCATTTGAAAACCTGTGGGTTATTTTCAAATTTCTTTCGATATTGATTTTGAACATAATTCCACAGTGAGAAGAGAACAGACCTCGTGTGATTTCAACACCTTTAGACCATGAGACTTTCTCACCTTGTTGTGTGTCCCTGATATGTCCCACTGTCTCCTCATTTATAGTCTATGGGAACTTGGATAAAATTTGTACCCTGCTGCTGTGTGAAAATTGTATACATCTTAATTATGTTGAACTGGTTTATAGTGATTTTCAGGTGTACTATATCCTTCTAATTTTGTGTCTATTCATTCTATTAATTTTTGAGAGTTTGATGTTGAAACTCCAACTAAAAATCTTAGTTTATCTACTTAAAAAAAATACTTGTACTATATAGTGGAACTATAGGTAACTTTGTTATGTACTTTCCAAGTCCACTGTAAATGTGTCATCATACTGTCATAATTTTAAAAATAAAAAAAATTAAAAAGAGTTAATGATTAAGATCTGTGCAGCTATAGAAACAGAACAGCTGTTGACTTAGAAACTGTTGAAAGTTTGGACTACAGACTGGCCACGTGGCCGGATCAGTAAGTGACATACAGATAAACGCCTGACACACATTCCTAAGCTATTTTACAGGGAACAGACCCCCTCCAGACAAACACTTCTGACCACAAAAAATTAGACGCCAGACTGGTCAAAGCCAGAAGGTTGAATTTGCTTGTGACTTCACCTGCCGGCAGAAGAGAACTGCGCACACAGTGAGCAGCCCTCGGGCTCACTGCCTAAAGCCCTTCCCTGAGAACCTCTGGGGGGTCGATCAGATCATGCGCCCTGCAGCCCTCGGGGTCACACTGCCTAAAACCCTTCCCTGAGACCACTGCGGGGTCATGTCTTTCGAGCTTGAGCTGCCCATCCGACCCCTGGACACACTGCTACCCTCATCCCATATAAGAAACCAGTTCCCCATTCTCAGCAAGCAAGCAAGGGAAACCCTTGCTTATCTTCACCCCTGACTGCTATAGCAGGGGCATCAGTGAAGCTTTGCCTGAATTTCTTGTTGGGCTTCTAATCAGTGTCTGTTGCTTGGAGAAGGCCAAGCACCCCGGTCAGTATCAAAGTCACAAGTCAATGTATGGCAAAAACCACTACAATATTGTAAAGTAATTAGCCTCCTACTAATAAAAATAAATGAAAAAAAAATAGCATGGAAAAAAAAGCCACACGTCAAGGAATCTGCAGAGCCACCAGAATGTGGAAGACGCAACGCCGGATTCTCTCCTAGGGCCTTTGGAGGGAACATAGGTTTGCCAACTCCTGACCTCTACAACTGGGAGAATACATTTCTGCTGTTTAAATCGACTCCAGTTTGTTGTGCCTTTTTGTGACTGTCCTAGGAGACTAGCACTGGCTACTTCAGTGGCGACAGATATGACATTTTTGGTTTGGTTTTGTTTTATCCTGCCAGTGGCTTGTGGGTGAGGTCTTAATTAGTTCTCAGACCAGAGGGATTAAACATCGGCAGGCAGTGAAAGTGCAGAGTCCTAACCACTGGACCACCTGGATGTTCCCCAGAGCAGATTCTATCAGATTTACCTGGATTTGTATTTATCACCATTGACTGATAATTTTTTTTCGTCCAACAGAGAAGTAGCCAATTTCTTTCCTGCCTCAGAGGCCATATAGAGAAAGCATTGTGTTTGCTTGACCTTGCCCAATTTGATAGCTGCAAGATTTTTTATCACATCATCCAAGCTGGACTGTGAACCTAGATGGAAGAAATGAAGAATCATATGAGTTATCATTGTTCATTTAAACATCAGGAAAAAGCCGTCCAATGACTGCAACGTTTGTGGGTTTCGATGATTAAAACTCGTGTTCCATCATGAAAAGACCTCTGTGGGATAACAGTGAATCACTCTCACATTTAAAAGAAATTCATTTGCAAAGCTGAAATAGAGACACAGACATAGAGAGCAAACATATAGATTCCAAAGGGTCAGAGTGGAGGGTGGGGGTGGGAAACTGGGATTGCCATTTGTCCGATGGTTACGATAGATGACTAACCAGAGCCTACCGTAGAGCACGGGAAACTTCTCAGTGCCCCGTGGTGATCTACCCAGAAAGGAAATCCAAGGCAGGGGCGATACGTGTGCGTGCACGTGGCCGGTTCACTTTGCTGCGCCTCGGAGCCTGACACCGCCGTGTAGCCAACTAAACTGCAGCTTAAAACATCAAACTCAGGACATGCCGCGGTTCCTGCACCCAGCACGGGACAGGTATGCTCATCGAAGGAGCTGCGCTGAAGATGATAACCGACATTCGCTGAGTTTATTTAACGTTCCCTGCTATAGGTTGTTGCTAAAATGGCCCCGGCTTTTTCTTCTTCGCTCTCCAGACTTTCTTCTCCTGAACTGCCTTCCAGGATCGACCGTGGAACTTGCTTTGGCCAATGCAGCAATAGCAGATGTGAATGAGTAAGGAGCTTGAAAAGTGACTATGTATGAAGTTTGCCTTCTGTCTCTGCTCTTAAGAACCTTGGGTGATGTCTGTATATCACCCAAGCCGCTTCATAGGCACAGCCAGTAGCCAGAACAGACGAAGGCAGCATTGACAGCCAGCCTCTAGATGGTGGCTAACTTAGTCCTGCCAGTTCATGGACAACCCCCAGCTCTCTGAAGTCACATGGGTGAATCCAGGACAGACCACTGGAAGAATCACCCAGCTGCATCTTATACAAAGTGCTGACCCACAAAATTGGAGCTAATAAACGATTGTGTTTTGCAGTCACTATTTTGGAGTGGTTTCATAACCTGACTGATAAAACCAGGCGTAGGGCCAAGCATTTCTCATTCGAGGTCTCACTTAACCTTTAAATAGCCTAATGTTTTGGGTACTATTATAATTGCTATTTTTACTCATCAGAAGGCTGATCCACAGAGCTCTTATTCCTTGTCTTAGACCACACAACTACTAACAGGCCTAATAAGGTCACAACTTCAGGTAGTCTGACTTCAGAGAACAGACTTCTTTTTTTTTTTTTGGATACACTGTAAGGCTTGTGGGATCTTAACTCCCTCACCAGGGATCGAACCTGGGTCCCTGGCAGTGAGGGCATAGAATCTTAACCACTGACTGCCAGGGAATTCCCAAGCATATTTGTAATCATTAAATTCCTCCTCTGTAAGTATGATATATTGACACCATGGAGGTGAGGCAGAATGGAAGCTCTGCTCCCATATCATCGATCCTGGAATAAACCATGAATTTTTGTTGTTGTTGAGTCGCTAAGTCATGTCTGCCTCTTTACGACCCATGGACTGCAGCACGCCAGGCTCCTCTGTCCTCCGCTATTTCCCAGAGTTTATTCAAATCCATGTCCATTGAGTTGGTGGTGCCTTCTAACCATCTCATCCTCTGCCACTGTCTTCTCCTTTTGCCTTCAGTCTTTCCCAGCATCAGGTCTTAATTCCAATGAGTCGAATCAGGTAGCCGTGAATTTTAACTATTAAGAAACGCTATTGCTCATGATTCTCTGTGTAAACCCCATGCATGGCAGTCTTTAAGTTTTAATTCACTATTGTTGAAGGAGGTCATCAAAAAGACATGTTGCCCGTTGACTCGGGAGGCAAGTGGAGGGTTCTCCCTCCCTCTCCTCTCCTTGAAACAAGTGTTCCACTTGCCTTCCAGAAGCTGCTCCAAGGACACAGCCTTGAGATAGGAATGTGGTGTTCACAAATCTGGATTGGGCACGTGACTAAACCCAGATAAGACCACTGTACACGTTTTTAAGATTTTGGCAGGCAGATGCGGGGATTTCCTCGTCCTGCAGTCTCCCAAGACAAGCCTGGAAGGAAGTTCTCCTGCTTAGTAAACTTGCCACCCAGCAGTCTGGAGTGGCCTGCCCCTTTCTCAGCCTCTCCCTGCCATGCATTCATAGGGGGGTGGCTTTCAGACTCCACCTGGGAAGCTCCCCAAGAGCCTTGCGAACTGGCAGCTCTGGAGGTGCTGACGGCAGCTGAGAGAGAATGGACAGCCGGCTGAGTGTCTGGGATTGCAATAGAGATCTAGAAAGGGCGTGTGTGTGTGTGAGTGTTAGTCACTCAGTCGTGTCAGACTCTTGCGACCCCACGGACTGTAGCCCACCAGACTCCTCTGTCCCTGGAATTGTCCAGGAAGAACGCTGGAGTGGGTGGCCATTCCCTTCTCCAGGGATCTTCCCGAGCCAGGGATCAAGCCCAGGTCTCCTGCACTGCAAGCAGATTCTTTACCTTTGAACCACCCAGGAAGCCTGCTATAGAGGATACAGGGGTGTTATTCCAGATGTAAAGGGACCCTGCAGTTCCGACATGGCGAGTCTGGCAGCCAGCCCACGTCCTGGACCCTTACTTTGAATCTGCAGATGTTGCTTCCAGTTGATGACTTCTGGTGAGCCAAGGAATTCCTGACATCTCTTAGGGTCCTTGGAGTAGACTTGATACGTATTGGTGTAGTGATCAAGGTCATCTGTCATCTCCTGTTTGGGTCAGGAAAGGAGAATCAACCAAAATGCATCTATTTAGTGATTGCCATGCTAGTTCTCAGGGTTCTGTTGTATTATGATATTTTAAAAATACTAAAACATTGGCATTTTTTGTTCTATTGATTTTATTGAAGGACTGTTTACATTATGAGATCAAGTCAAGGACTCCCTTATTCAAATAATGAAAAATGTCTTGAACAAAACTACTTCCAACTCAGTTACTGCTTTAAATTTTCAAAAGTAACAAAAATAATGTATTTAAAATTACTTTCCACCCCTCCAAGAAACACATGAAGAATCTTGAAAAGTGACTGAGCACTGAATCTTGCTGTCTCCTGCTGCTCTTGAGAACCCTGAAGCGTCCATGTGTTGCCCAATCCACTTGCGTTAAGTATGGTCAATAAACAGCAAAAACCAAGCTAGCACCTATGGCCAGACTTGTGACTGTGACTTACCTAGTCCTACCAGCTCAGTAAAATGACAATTGAGAAGTGAACTATTTGGCCAAAAGAATAAATCCTGCTTTAGAGCAAAGATGTTTAGATTATGTGGACGATGAACATGTCTTTATTGAAACAGATATAGGCATCAGGTCAGACGATTCTTCTGTACATTGTGAAACCAAGAAAAAGATGATGAAATCGATTTGCTTTCTTTAAAAAATACTCAAGGGCTTCTCTGGTGGTCTGGTGAAGACTCCATGCCACTGCAGGAGGCATGGGCTGGATGGGGGCATGTGTTCCATCCCTGGTTGCGGAACTAAGATCCCACATGCTGCACACACCAGCCAAAAAACAAAAATCATGCTATTGTTAAACCAACAACAATCCCGTCAGTAAACAAGCATACTCATTTAAGTATAACTAGGGAAATTACTAAAACTGGCACAGGAGGATAAAGGAATAGATAAGATTCTGCACCTAGTCCAGAATCAGAAAGCTTTTTTCCCCATAACTGGAAAATATGCAACACAACTGTACTTCCTATTCAGCAAGGGTTACTTCTGATCAAACTTTATTTTTAAGAGTAATGCTACCAAAAATGTCAGTATAGGAGACTCCAGCCTCTGTCCTTCACAAAGGTCAATAATTAGATAGATCAATTGTACCTGCTACCCACACACACACACAAAAGCTATGAGAGAGCCCTGGAGTCCAGCAACACAGGAGAATTTAAAAAGAAAAAACAAAAAAAAAAAACTGAGACTAGCTGCTCCCAAAGAGAACAAAGACAGTCCAACTTCACCTGCATCACCCCATTCACCAAGCCAGCATTGCTCAGCGCCAAGAGGGAAGTCCCCAGCTAGAAAGCGCTCTCGTTCACCAAGAGAGGAAGGATGGGGTGAAGGCGCAGCTTCCCTAGCCTTCTAGGGCACCGCGCCAAGGTCCCAGTCTGGTTTCATCCCGCCCACGCTGGCAAAGCGGAGATATATAGAGGCGGTTAGAAACAGGAACGAAACGCAGGGGCTCCCAGGAGCAGCCGTGTGATGGGGGTTCACAGTTCACCCTGACCTGCGCGGCAGGAACACCCGGCAGTCTGTGCCCCTGCAGAAATCAACAGTCAGCGTTGGAGCACCCGCAGATATCATCCAGTTTAGCCCCACCGGTATTCCCGTGCTCCGTGCCAGCCCCCGAGACCCTTCCCACGCCCTCCCCGGCCAGCTCCCACCGGACCCAGATCGCTGAAGCCGCAGCCAGCGCTGCAGCCGCGTGAATACGAGCTGAGCCGCCACCGAGCACACGTGGGCTGGCCCCCCGCTGCGCACTTGCGCGCCCCTGCACAGGTGGCGGTCACCGGTCGGCACTGCCGTTTGCCCAGTGAGAGGCAGACCGCGCGGTCACGAGAGAGCGCGCCCATAGCCAGGGTCCCCACAGCAGTCTGTGGGCCCGGATCGGGCGGCACCCCGGCCCTGACCTGCCGCCGACCCCAGCTGCCCGCCGGCGCGCCCCAGCCGAGCCCGTCCCGGGCTGCAGTTGCTGCGCCCTCGGGGCGAGGCCCAGTGAGCACTCCGCTGAGCGCCGGCAGCGCGGCCCCCACGCCCGCGCGCCCGCAGGGGTCCTGGCCCCCTGCCTGCCGGGCACACCTCGGGCGCCTGTTGGCACACGGCCAGCCGCCGCACACGTCTGCAGCTGGCCCCCGCAGCTGTGTCTGCACACCCCACCGACGGCAGCCTCTGCGTCTGCCTGCCCTGGCCCCTGGCCACTGGACCTGGAGGCGTCACTGAGGACCCCAGAAGCCTTGAAGCCACGGTCGACCCCCCTGAAATGCTCGCCAAGGACCACACGGTTGTCAGTGTGGATCCCGCTAGCCTGGGTGGAAAACACATCATCCCCAGCCCTGAAGACCAGTGCCGCCAGGCGCCTCTACACTCCGCGTCCCACACCACTAGGCCCGGGGTCAGAGCACGTCCTAGAGGGCCCCAGGAAGCCCTCAGTCACGCCTGACGCTCTGTGACTCCGTGCACTGCAGCCAAAGCTCTTCTGTCCATGAGGTTTCCCAGGCAAGAATGCTGGGCTGGGTAGCCATTCCCTCCTCCGGGGGATGGAACTCGCGTCTCCCACATTGCAGGCAGATTCTTTACCGTCTGAGCCACAGGGAAGCCCATATGCCTTGAATACACCTAAATCAATCTCATGAAACGCCTTATCTATGGGATACCTCAAAAGAACCAATTTGTGAATTTATTAAATTTCCAGAAGTAGAAGAGAGGGAAAGGGGGAAGAAAGTTTATTTAAAGAAATAATGGCTTAGAACTTCCTAGTTCTTGGAAGAAATTCTGATATACAAGTTTAAGAAGCTAATAGGTCACCAAACGACTTAGAGAGGACCTCACTTAGATACATTAGAATAATATTGTTGAAAACCCCTTAAGGTGGTTATCAGTCGATTTCTCAGAGACCTTGCAAGCCAGGAGAAAATAGGGCAATATATTTAAAATGTGGAAAGAAATAAACTGTCAACCAAAATACTTTAAACCAGTCAAATTTGTTCTTCAGAGAGAAGACAGACTTTCACTAACAAATAAAAACTAAAGAAATACATCACTCAAAGTCTTGCCTTATAAGAAATGTCAAAATGGGAACAGTTCTCAGAACAGTTCCAAATAATCCTCTTAAAATAGGCAGAGGAATTGAATAGACATTTTTCCAAAGAAGATATACAAATGACCAACAGATAAATGAAAAAGTGCTTTATATCACTAATTATCAGGTAAATGCAAATCAAGACCACATACATAGCAGAATGGCTATCATCAAAAAAGACAAGAGATAACAAGCTTGGGGGCAGGGTTTGGAGATAAAGGAATACTTGTGCACTGTTGGTGGGAATGTAAACTGGTATAGCTACTATAGATGTGGTATGGTGGTTTTCCCCCAAATTTAAAACAGAACTGTCATAGGAATTGGGAATCCCGTTCTGGGTGTACACCCAAAGGCAATGAAAACAGGATCTGGAATAGATACCTGTGCTCCTTGTTCAACGCAGCATTATTCACAACAGCCAAGACGTGGAAACAACAAACGAATGGACAGAGGAAATGTGGCATGTCTGTACAATGGAATATCAGTCATTCCGGAGAAAGAAGCAAATCCTGCCATTTGTGACACGTGGGTAGACCGTGTATGCAATGTGCTAAATGAGGTAAGGCAGACAGAGAGAGACAAGTGCTGTATGGTGTCTTTTAGGTGTGGGATTTTAAAACACTGAATCCCAGAAACAGAGTTGAACAGCAGTTCCTAGAGCCTGGGGATGCCAGGGAAGGGGCAGTGGGAAGATGTTGGTCAAAGGGCACGAACTTCCAGCTTAAGATAAATAAGCTCTGAGGATCACAGGCACAGAATGAGGACTGTAGTTAGTGCTGCTTTATATGCAGTTGAGCATTGTACAGTGCAGGAGTTAGGGGCCCCAACTCTCCCCACAGCTGAGAATCTGCATAGAACTTTACAGTCACCCTTTGTATCTGCTATTCTGCATCCACAGAGTCAGACATCGTCAGCTTGTGGAGTACTGTAGCATGTAATTATTGGGGAAAAAAATACTTAAGTGGACTTGCGCAGTTCCAACCCATGTTGTTCAGGGTTAACTGTACTTGAAGGTTGCTGAGAGAGCAGATTTTGAATGTTTTCACTAAAAACTAGAATGGTAATTATGAGACAGGATGGAAGGTTAGCTAAAGTTATGCAGGGAATCTTTATACTGTACATGTATATCAAATCTGCAATGTTGTAGATCTGACACAGTCTTATATGTCAATGATCTCTCTTCAAGTTAGGAAAGTCTTATTTTTAAGACTGTATTTCTGAAAGTAGCTCAGATTTCTATCAGTAATTAAAAGTCTTCATTTTAAATTGTCATTTAATTTGGTTTTCTTGAGTATTTCTTACCCATGTCACTTCTATATGTTATATTAAATGATAATATATTTATATTAAAATTTTACTTGATATTTAAAATATAATTATACACTTTATTTTTGAATAAACTTAACTATTAAACAAACATAACTATTCCATTTCACTAATTAAAAAATTAGCATACAATATGTAACCAAAAGTTCCAGCTATGTAATTTACTCCTTAATTTTCCTTAATTCACTCTCTTGTTTCAGACCTTATCTCTTGCAACTGCTTTGAATGAAGTCCAGCTCTGCCACCATGTAAAACCTCCTATTTACATTCGATATCCAGTTTTGGTAAAATTTCTACTAAGAATCATTCCTCTCCCAGCAGCCTCTGCCACATGCTTTTTTCCCCTGCCTGGTTTTATTTGCTTAATTGATGTCCATAGGTTATAACACGGTGCAGCCTCTCAGCAGGAAGAGACCGTCACAAGGAGATGCTTTGAGTTAGCATGCATGAGCTGGTGTGGTTTCAGAATGGGTGTTTTTACAAGGTATTTTCCCCCTTAGGTTAAGACTTTTAAATGGGCTTGATTTATTACGTGTAGAAATCCAGCCTGGGAAATGCTCCTTTGATGCCTTTCACAAAAGAAGCTCTTGTCTAAGCCATCAACGTAATCCTACATTAGCACAGCCTCCTACTGGTTACCTCTATTCCCACAAACTGGATGCGAGAAATGACAAAGTGTTTGGTCGTAAGCAGTACAGGAAGCCGTTTGCGTTTTGATTCTGCCCATTTCACACCACGGGGCCCTAGTGACTCAGACAGTAAAGAAGCCGCCTGCAATGCAGGAGACATGGGTTCAATCCCTGGGTGGGGAAGATCCCATGGAGAAGGGAATGTCAGCCCACTCCAGTATTCTTGCCGGGAGAATTCCATGGACAGAGAAGCCTGGTGGGCTACAGTCCACGAGGTCACAAAGAGTCGGACACGACTGAGCAACTAACCATTTCACACCATGCTGTCACTTACCTTTGGATTTACCCATAATCTCCTCCGGGCTGTGGACTTTTTGAAAATAAGGACAAGTTGACTATATCACCTTGATTTATTTCTATATTCCCAGGGTCTGCCATACTGCCAATTGCATAGTAAGTACACAGCAAATATGAACACAAATACATATTCATTCCACATCTGGCCGCTTACCTGCTCCTGAGGGCGGATAACCACAGTATTAAAATCAGGCCACTTGTCCACCAGAGCCTTTAGCTTGAAAGGGTTTCCCTGGTTTATGTGGAAGGTGGTTCCATAAACCTGCAGTATTACAATAAAGTGAGGATGATCTTATTAGGAAGAGATGGCAAAGTGCTGTGTTTGCATAGGGCAAGGTGTATTTTTATGAAATAATGGAATTTTTTCACTGGAAGGTACCTAGTGAGAACTTCAGCAGACCATGGGTGAGATTCTAAGTTTTCCCCCAGTAAGTATATCTTTTAAAAATATTCACACAGAAGATATTCAAAACAACAAAACTTATGAACAAAAATCATGAACTCTCCCATTATAGAATTTAATAAGATCTTTCATAGGTCTTCATCCGTTCATGTATGTGTGTACATGCTAAGTCCCTTCAGTCATGTCTGACTCTTGTGACCCCGTGAACTGTAGCCCACCAGGTTCCTCTGTCCATGAGATTCTCCAGGCACACACAACAAATCTCCCAAAACTGGAGAATGTCAGATACACTCCACTCCAGGTGTTTGCAACTTTTTGACGTAAAAAAGTACTCTTCAGAGAGTAGCTTTTTGCTGAAATCTTTGCATTTGTACCTGATATTTGCTTAGGGAAGGATTTTAGAAGGGAGATTGCTGGGTTTAAAGTTATCTGCATGTTTAAGGTTTTTTAACACATATTTTCAAGTTAACCTCTGGCAAAGGTAACTACTTCCTACAAATAAGTGGAGGCTATAGTAACTAAAGGTCCTGGAGAATTGTCTCTTTGGTCTCTTTACAGTAAATATAAACAAAACCAGTTAGGCTACCTACAGAAGAATGCTCACCCCAGAGTAAAAGGATGGTTTACAAATGGTTAAGATTGACGAAGGGGAAGATATTCAGCTCATCCCAAACTATGCCAAGTCTTTCAAAGTATCAGCCTCAAAGGAGAGAAACCAATGCAGCCACAGTCCTCCCCACTGTGCATCTGTGGTCTGATCTGTACCCACAGTGGCTAATACTGGCATAGCTGCTCTGTGTGCAACGCGCAGCTCTGCCTGTTCCCCAGAAAGTCTTCTCATCTGACAACAACCCCGAGAGGCTGGAGGTCCCGTTACTCCCCCTCCTCTTTTATTGTGGCCACGTAGCCTGTGGGATCTTCGCTTCAACATCAGGCATCCACGGTTCGAACCCGGGCCCTGGGCGATGAAAGTACCAAGTCCTAATCCCTGGGGCCACCAGGAAATCCCCTCATGGCTCCCACTCTGTGTGAGGAAACCAAGGCCTGTAAGTTAAGTGGCGTGGCGGGGGGGCAGCTTGTTGGTGGAAGGGGCGGGTACGGATGCAGGCAGGCTGTCCTTTTAGCCGTAGAACCAAGGAGAAGTCACTGTCATCAAGGTAACTCCCGTGGTGGGCTGAGGGTGCATATTCTAGACAAAACTGCAAGATAGAAACTGAAATGTATATTTTATTGACCACAGTCCAAGGCACGGTGCTAAGCAGATGAGCATAACAGTTAGGACTTGGCTTCAGGTGTTCACTTGCCCAGAGTAAAATCCTGGCTGCCGACCGTGTAAACTTGGTGAAGCCCAGAGACCTACTGGACTTTCGGAGCAACACCACAGCAGGGTTTTGACACTGATACAGTCCAGATGCAGAACACTTCCCTTATCATGAGGATGGCTCCTGAGGCTCTTTTACGGTCACACCCACGACCTTCCCATTGCCCACCTCCTCTTTCACCTCCCGCAACCACCAATGTGTTCTGTTTCTGTATTTGGTTATTCCAAAGATTTTATATAAATGGACTTAAATAGTGTGGAACCCTTTGGGTCTGGCTTTTTTCACTCAGCATAATTTTCTGGGCATTCATCCAAATCGTTGCAGGTATCCCTAGGTCATTTCTTCTTTGTCATTTAGTAGGATCCCCTAGTATGGATGTACACAGTTCATTTAGCCACTCAGCTACAGGAGGGCATGTGAGTTGTTTCCAGCTTTTGACTATCATGGATAAGGTTGTCATAGACATTAGGGTACATAGTTTTGTGTGAACATAAACTTGCATTTCTCTAGGGCAAATGCTCAAGATTGTCATCGCTGGTTGAGCGCTGGCTGCACCATCAGACACTTACAAATGGCTTTTTAAGAGGGGCTGTACCACCTCACATTCCCAGCAGTGATATATGAGAGATCCAGTTTATTCTCTTAACAGGATCTGAAGTTGAGGGGCTGTTTTGCTCAAAACACGCAGGTAGGCTCTGGAGAGGTGAAACGGAATAAATGGATTATATTTCTGGCCCCAGGAGTAACCGGGTGGGCAAGTTCCTAAGTTTCCCTGGCCTCAGATGCATCTTCCACAACATAGGGAGAACAGTGACCCCTCCTCACAGGGGAGTTCTGAGGCTGACACGCGCCCACAGATCAAGTCCAGCGGCCGAGGTGACGTGAAGGCTGCAAGCGCCTTCCGTGGCCGCTGACGGCCACATTGCCATTGTTCTGCCTCCAGGCTCTGCTGGGGCTGGCGCGGTTCTGTGATTAAGCGTCTATCTTTGGATGTGAAAGGAGATTTAAAAGCAGTTTAGGGAATTCCCCGGTGGTCCACAGTTAGAACTCACGCTTTCTCTGTCGAGGACCTGGATTCAATCCCTGGTCAGGGAACTGAGATCTGACAAGTCACGCAGACAAAACAGAAAAAGCAAAAATGAAAGAAAAAGCATTTTCCTCCTTTCATCAATCCTCTGAATGTTAAAAATGAAAATATAAATAAATCGGCATAAATCCAGCCATTCTGTAGTTAATATAATTGCCTTAAAGTAATGAATAGTAAATAATTCTCTAGATCTCTTCCATGCACACTTGGATTTGAAACAAATAAAATTTGATCTGTTAAATAGTCCAAGAAGATACATGGTGGTTAACTTCACCTCAAACGTAAATCTTTAAAAATTAGTATATACTTAGATTGATCTTTTAAAGAGAAATCAAGGAAATTTTTTTTGAGTCTTCAGAGGGTAGTGTTTTTGTAACTTAAAATTATTGGACAACTGAGAACTCTTCCCTCTTCCAGAGTATAATATACTTCCCTTGCCAAGAGATGGTGTGAACTACGTGAGATGTGGTCTGAGTGAGTTCTTACCACAGAACAAGCACTCGGTAAGAGCTCATTCTCTTACTGACCTCTTTAGTTCCCTAAGAATGCAACCCTTTGCTTCCCTAAGGATGTCCCATGCTCACCTTTAAGGATTCAGGGATGCTCTTCCTCAAGGATTTTTCTAGCATCTGCAGCATCTGTGGGCCTTGTAAGTGGAGCATCTTGGCAGGTACCTTAGCCTAGTGAGGACCAAGAAATAGCCAGGAATGAGAAGATGCTGAACCGATAGGAAAAGATTCATGCAACTTTACCTGAGTTTCGGAAGGTAACAGGGAAGATAAATTTGCCCAGAATAACTGCCTTGGGAAAGGGAAAGATATTTAGATTGTTTCCATGTCTTGCTGTTCTACAATCACAAAAATTTCCTCTTATATTTTCTTTCAGAAGTCTTATAGTTTTAGTTCCCATATTTGGGCCTACTGAAATTTCAAGTTAACTTTTTGTAGGTGGTGTGATGTAAGAGTTGATATTCTTTTCCCCAGGGTAGATTTGTTGTTGTTGATCAGTTGCTAAGTCATGTGCCAACTCTTTGCAAACCTATGGACTGCAGCACACCAGGCTTCCCTGTCTTTTGCTATCTCCTGAAATAGAAAGCAGTTATTTATTTCCTAGTTATTGAAAGGACTTTCCTTTCTCTGTTGAGTTGCTTTGATGTAATTGTTGAAAAGAAATTGAGTTTACATGTATGGGTGCAACTTTCAAATTTCTATTAGTTTAGTTGACCTATATACCTATTCTTATGATTTTTTTTTTACTACTGTTTTTGAATATAATGTGGCTTTATAGTAAGTCTTCAAATCTGTTAGTGTGAGTCCACCAAACTTTTAGATGATTTTTGCTTAGGTTTTTTGCATTTCTATTTAAATTTTGTAATAATCTTGTGAATTTTTATTAAAAACTTTCTGACATTTATGTTGAGATTGCAGTGAATCTGTAGCCTAGTTGTATAAGAAGTAATATCTGAAAAATATTGAATATTTTAGTCTATGAATGTGATGTATCTCTCCATTATTTTAGGTCTTCTTTAAATTTTTTAGCAAAGTACTTTAGTTTTTGGCTATCTTCTGTTAAGCTTATCCCCATTCACTCCCTTCTTCGGATGTCATTACAAATAAATATGAGACTTCCCAGGTGGCACTAGTGGTAAAGAACCCATCTGCCAATTCAGGAAAACTAAGAGACACCAGGCAGATTCCTGGGTCGGGAAGATCCCCTGGAGGAGGAAATGGCAACTCGCTCCAGTATTCTTGCCTGGGAAATCCCACGGACAGAGAAGCTTGGCGAGCTATTGTCCATGGGGTTGCAAAGAGTTGGACACAACTAAAGTGACTTAGCACATAAATAAACATATAACTGTACATGATGTTATATTTTGAAGTTTTTAAAAATTGTGTTGCTTGTTTACAGAAGTGCAGTTTTTCTATATTGTCTTTATGTAGTGAGACCTTATTGAGTTAACTGATTACTTTGTGTTGTTGTTCAGTTGCTAAGTCATGTCCCACTCTTTGTTACCACATAGACTGCAGCACGCCAGGCTCCCCTGTCCTTAACTATCTCCCAGAGTTTACCATTGAGTTTCCCATTGAGTCCGTGATGCCATCTAACCGTCTCATCCTCTATTGTCCCCTTCTCCTCCTGCCCTCAATCTTTCCCAGCATTAGGGTCTTCTCCAGTGAGTCAGCTCTTCCCATCAGGTGGCCGACGTATTGGAGCTTTAGCTTTAACATCATCCTTCCAGTGAATATTCAGCGTTGATTTTCTTTAGGACTGACTAGTTTGATCTTGCAGTCTAAGGGACTCTCAAGAGTCTTTTTCAGCACCACAATTCAAAAGCATCAGTTCCCCGGTGCTCAGCCTTCCTTTATGGTCCAACTCCCCCATCCATCCAGGACGGCAGGGACAGCCATAGCTATGACTGTATGGACCTTTGTTGGCAAAGCAATGTCTCTGCTGTTTTAACATGCTGTCTGAGTTTGTTATAGCTTTTCTTCTAAGGAGCAAGTGTCTTTTAATTTCATGGCTGTGGTCACCACCTGCAGTGATTTTGGAGCCCAAGAATAGAAAGTCTGTCAGTGCTTTTACTTCTTCCCCTTCTTCACGCCATGAAGTGATGGCACCAGATGCCATGATCTTCATTTTTTAAATGCTGAGTTTTAAGCCAGCCTTTCACTCTCCTTTCATCCTCATCCAGCAGCTTTTTAATTTCTCTTTGCTTTCTGCCATTAAGTTGATATCATCTGCCTATCTGAGGTTATTGATATTTCTCCCAGAAATCTTGATTCCAGCTTGTGATTCATCCATCCAGCCTGGAATTTTGCGTGATCTACTGCGCACAGAAGTTAACTGAGCAAGATGACAATATAGGGGGGCGGAGCCAAGATGCCGGAGGACTAGGACGGGAGACCACTCTCTCTCCTACAAATTCATCAAAAGAATAACCGACCGCAGAGCAAACTTCACAAAACAACTCCTGATCGCTAGCTGGGGTCATGAGGTGCCCAGAGAGGCAACCCATTGTCTTCGAAAGGAGGTAGGACAAAACATGAAAGATAAAAAGAGAGACAAAAGAGCTAAGGACGGAGATCCGTCCCGGGAAGGGAGTCTTGCACTGGCGGGTCTGGGGGAAGTTTTTGAATCTCAGAGGGCAAGCTGACTGGGAGGGGAACAATAAATAAAACCCACAGATTACGTGCCTAAGAGCAACTCCCAGCAGAAAAGTACCCCAGACGCCCGCATCTGCCACCAGCAAGTGGGGGCGAACCGAGAGGAGTGGGCGGCTTTGTTTAGGGTGAGGACCAGGCCTGAGTGCCCTGAGGACAATCGGAGGGAGCTTTTGTGAGATTCCAACTTAAACTGTGGGACAAGAGAGAGAGAGAAAATTAACCGGCCGGAACACACTGCCGGCCGTTCGCAGAACAAAGGGACCGAGCAAGTCCAGGGGAGCTAGCCGGCTGCGGACCGGCCCAGCCCAGCCTGAGGCAGGAGGCAGGGGGAGGGGAAGGGCGGGCTCGGCCCGAGGACCGCAGCCCCGACCGCGCTGCAAACAGGCCTCCAGTCTCCAATCAAAGACCTCCTGAGATTCTGGACGGTCGACATCCGCCGGGAGGGTCGCGGCGAGACACAGGGCGCACGCACCCGACCAGCGGGGGCAGGGACTGGGGCTGGGGCCGCGGAGGGGAGAAGGCGCGGTGTACCCGGGG
>CM035279.1:75537070-75561845 GCA_020226075.1 Hydropotes inermis | reverse complement strand
AGAGCGCGCCCGTCAGCTCCTGGCTGCCTGAGCCGCTCGGACGGGGACTGGGGCTGGGGCCGCGGAGGGGAGAAGGCGCGGTGCACCCGGGAGAGCGCGCCCGTCAGCTCCTGGCTGCCTGAGCCGCTCGGACGGGGACTGGGGCTGGGGCCGCGGAGGGGAGAAGGCGCGGTGCACCCGGGAGAGCGCGCCGGTCAGCTCCTGGCTGCCTGAGCCGCTCGGACGGGGAAGGCACAAAACGCAGGCGCAACCGAGTCCGCACTTTCGTGGAACACCCGAGGGCTGGAACCGCGGGCTCCATACAGAGCAGCCGGGAGCCTGAGCAGCGTAGACGGGGAAAGCAGTGCCGCCCCTCTCCGCAGCGCGACGGGACCAGCGACCCGAATAAGAGTCCGCCTCCGCCCGCCTGAGTCAGGGCAGAAACTAGGCACTGAAGAGACCGTGAACAGAAGCCAAATAAACACAGGGAACCGCTCCAGAAGGGACTGTGCAGCAGGTTAAAATCCCTGTAGGTGACACCGACCACACCGGAAGGGGCCTGTAGATATCCAGAAGTGTAAGCTGGAGCGAGGAGCTGCTGAAACCGAACCCAACCCACACACCGCAACAGCGCCAGAGAAATCCCTAGATAAATTTTTACTTTCTTTTTTTTTAAGTAAAAAAAGAAATTTTTTTTTCCTTTTTCTTTTTTCTTTTCTTTTAAAATTCCGTATTACTCCCCCATTACTCCTTAACTTTGATTTTCATAAATTTTTATGATTTTTTTAATTAGGAAAAATTTTTTTCTTTTTTTTCCTTTTTTCCCTTTTTGTTCTATTTTCTATTTTTCTTTTTCTCTTATTTCCTTTTAAAGTCCTCTATTACGCCTCTACTACTCCTTAATTTTCCTTTTCATTACACTATAACCTTGCAAAAAGAGAGAGAAGCCCTATTTTTAAACTGAACTTCATATATATTTCTAAAATTTTTGTGTGTGTTTTGGTTTTTGTTTTTAATATAGTATTTTTAAGAGTCTAACCTCTACTCTACATTTCTAATCATTGTTTTTCAGTATATGGTATAAATTTTGGACATTTAAGAATCCAATATTCAGTTCCATTTTTATTCAGGAGTGTGTTGATTACTCTCTCCCAATCTTGACTCTCCATTTTCTACCTCAGAACACCTCTATTTCCTCCTTTCCCCTTCTCTTCCCAATCCAATTCTGTGAATCTTTGCAGCTGTCTGGGCTACGGAGAACACTTTGGGAACAGAGAACTGTGTAGATCTGTCTCTCTCCTCTTGAGTCCCCCCTTTTCTCCTCCTGCTCATCTCTATCTCCCTCCTCCCTCTCCTCTTCTTCATGTAACTCTGTGAACCTCTCTGGGTGTCCCTATGGGGGAGAAACTTTTCACCATTAACCTAGAAGTTTTATTATCAGTGCTGTATAGTTGGAGAAGTCTTGAGACTACTGGAAGAATAAAACTGAAATCCAGAGGCAGGAGACTTAAGCCCGAAACCTGAGAACACCAGAAAACTCCTGACTACATGGAACATTAAGTAATAAGAGACCATCCAAAAGCCTCCATACCTACGCTGAAACCAACCACCACCCAAGAGCCAGTAAGTTTCAGAGCAAGACATACCACGCAAATTCTCCAACAACGCAGGAGCATAGCCCTGAGCGTCAACATACAAGCTGCCCAAAGTCACACCTAACACATAGACCCATCTCAAAACTCACTACTGGACACTCCATTGCACTCCAGAGAGAAGAAATCAAGTTCCATGCACCAGAACACCAACACAAGCTTCTCTAACCAGGAAACCTCCCAAGCCATTCGTCAAACCCCACCCCCTGGGTAAAACCTCCACAATAAAAAGGAACCACAGACCTCCAGAATACAGAAAGCCCACTCCAGACACAGCAATCTAAACAAGATGAAAAGGCAGAGAAATACCCAACAGGTAAAGGAACATGAAAAGTGCCCACCAAGTCAAACAAAAGAGGAGGAGATAGGGAATCTACCAGAAAAAGAATTTAGAATAATGATAATAAAAATGATCCAAAATCTTGAAAACAAAATGGAGTTACAGATAAATAGCATGGAGACAAAGATTGAAAAGATGCAAGAAATGTTTAATAAAGACCTAGAAGAAATAAAAAAGAGTCAATTAAAAATGAATAATGCAATACATGAGATCAAAAACACTCTGGAGGGAACCAAGAGTAGAATAACAGAGACAGAAGATAGGATAAGTGAGGTAGAAGATAAAATGGTGGAAATAAATAAAGCAGAGAGGAAAAAAGGAAAGAGAATCAAAAGAAATGAGAACAACCTCAGGGACCTCTGGAACAATGTGAAACGCCCCGACATTTGAATCATAGGAGTCCCAGAAGAAGAGGACAAAAAGAAAGGTCATGAGAAAATACTGGAGGAGATAATAGCGGAAGACTTCGCTGAAATGGGGAAGGAAGTAGCCACCCAAGTCCAAGAAACCCAGGGAGTCCCAAACAGGATAAACCCAAGGTGAAACACCCCAAGACACATATTAATCAGATTAACAAAGATCAAACACAAAAAACAAATATTAAAAGCAGCAAGGGAGAAACAACAAATAACACACAAAGGGATTCCCATAAGGATAACAGCTGATCTATCAATAGAAACCCTTCAGGCCAGAAGGGAATGGCAGTACATACTTAAAGTAATGAAAGAAAATAACCTACAACCCAGATTACTGTACCCAGCAAGGATCTCATTCAGATATGAAGGAGAATTCAAAAGCTTTACAGACAAGCAAAAGCTGAGAGAATTCAGCACCACCAAACCAGCTCTTCAAGAAATGCTAAAGGATCTTCTCTTGACAGGAAACACAGAAAGGTTGTATAAACTCGAACCCCAAACAACAAAGTAAATGGCAATGGGACCACACCTATCAATAATTACCTTAAGTGTAAATGGGTTGAATGCCCCAACCAAATTACAGAGACTGGCTGAATGGATACAAAAACAAGACGCCTATATATGCTGTCTACAAGAGACCCACTTCAAAAAAGGGGCACATACAGACTAAAAGTAAAGGGCTGGAAAAAAATATTTCATGCAAACGGAGACCAAAAGAAAGCAGGAGTCGCAATACTCATATCAGATAAAATAGACTTTCAAATAAAGGCTGTGAAAAGAGACAGAGAAGGACACTACATAATGATCAAAGGATCAATCCAAGGAGAAGATATAACAATTATAAATATATATGCACCCAACATAGGAGCACCGCAATATGTAAGGCAAATGCTAATGAGTATGAAAGAGGAAATTAATAGTAACATAATAATAGTGGCAGTCTTTAATACCCCACTCACAACTATGGATAGATCAACTAAACAGAAAATTAACAAGGAAACACAAACCTTAAATGACACAATGGACCAGTTAGACCTAATTGATATCTATAGGACATTTCACACCAAAACAATCAACTTCACCATTTTCTCAAGTGCACACGGAAACTTCTCCAGAATAGATCACATCCTGGGCCATAAATCTGGTCTTGGAAAATTCAAAAAATTGAAATCATTCGACTCATCTTTTCTGACCACAGTGCAGTAAGATTAGATCTCAATTACAGGAAAAAAAATATTAAAAATTCAAACATATGGAGGCTAAATAACAAGCTTCTGAATAGCCAACAAATTATAGAAGAAATCAAAAAAGAAACCAAAACATGCATAGAAATGAATGAAAATGAAAACACAACAACCCAAAACCTATGGGACACTGTAAAAGCTGTGCTAAGGGGAAGGTTCATAGCATTACAGCCCTCAGATTGGGAGAAAATAGCAAACGAAGCAAAAGACAAAGGATTAATCTCAAAAATATACAAGCAACTGCTGCTGCTCAATTCCAGAAAAATAAATGACCCAATCAAAAAATGGGCCAAAGAACTAAACAGACACTTCTCCAAGGAAGACATACAGATGGCTAAAAAACACATGAAAAGATGCTCAACATCACTCATAATCAGTGAAATGCAAATCAAAACCACAATGAGGTACCATTACACACCAGTCAGGATGGCTGCTATCCAAAAGTCTACAAGCAATAAATGCTGGAGAGGGTGTGGAGCAAAGGGAACCCTCTTACACTGTTGGTGGGAATGCAAACTAATACAGCCACTATGGAAAACAGTGTGGAGATTTCTTAAAAAACTGGAAATAGAACTGCCATATGACCCAGCAATACCACTTCTGGGCATACACACTAAGGAAACCAGATCTGAAAGACACACGTGCACCCCAGTGTTCATCGCAGCACTGTTTATAATAGCCAGGACATGGAAGCAACCTAGATGCCCATCAGCAGACGAATGGATAAGGAAGCTGTGGTACATATATACCATGGAATATTACTCAGCAGTTAAAAAGAATTCATTTGAATCAATTCTAATGAGATGGATGAAACTGAAGCCCATTATACAGAGTAAAGTAAGCCAGAAAGATAAAGAACATTACAGTATACTAACACATATATATGGAATTTAGAAAGATGTTAATGATAACTCTATATGCAAAACAGAAAAAGAGACACAGATGTACAGAACAGACTTTTGGACTCTGTGGGAGAAGGCGAGGGTGGGATGTTTCGACAGAACAGCATGTATATTATCTATAGTGAAACAGATCACCAGCCCAGGTTGGATGCATGAGACAAGTGCTTGGGCCTGGTGCACTGGGAAGACCCAGAGGAATCCAGTGGAGAGGGAGGTGGGAGGGGGGATCGGGATGGGGAATACATGTAACTCCATGGCTGATTCATGTCGATGTATGACAAACCCACTGAAATGTTGTGAAGTAATTAGCCTCCAACTAATAAAAATAAATTAAAAATAAAAAAAGATGACAATATACAGCCTTGACGTACTCCTTTTCCGATTCTGAACCAGTACGTTGTTCCATGTCTGGTTCTAACTGTTGCTTCTTGACTCCGACACCGGTTTCTCAGGAGACAAATAAGGTGGTCTGGTATTCCCATCTCTTTAAGTGTTTTCCACAGTTTGTTTTGATCCACACAAAGACTTTAGCATAATCAATGAAGCACAAGTAGAGGTTTTTCTGGAATTTCCTAGCTTTCTCTGTGATTCTACCAATGTCGGCAATTTGATACTGGTTCCTCTGCCTTTTCTAAACCCAGCTTGTACATCTGGAAACTCTGGGTTCATGTACTGCTGAAGCCTAGCTTAAAGGATTTTGAGCATTACCTTCTAGCATGTGAAATGAGTGCAATTGTACAATCTTTGGCAGTTTGAACATTCTTTGGCATTGCCCTTCTTTGGCATTGGAATGAAAACTAATCTTTCCCACAACTGCCTTTAGTAGTTGTGTATTTTTGCAATTAAAATTTTCCATATGTGGGGTCAAATTTTTTTTTTCAAATGAAAATAATTTTGTGTCTTCCATCTGTATGTGTTTTATTCCTTTTCTTGTCTTATTGTACCACTTAGAACTTGCAGGAAAATATTTTATAGGAGGTGCTATATGAGCATTCTTCTTCATCTTAGGGAAAAGTATTTATTTTCTTACTTAAGCTTAGCTGTTAATTTTTCATTGATTGCCTTTGTCATGTTGAAAAAGTTGGTTGTTAAGAGGTTTTCTTAAAATCATAAATTAATGTTGATATATTTCTCAGCCAGTTTTAATACACCTATTGGGATAATTATATGATTTTTTTTCTTGTTGACATGTTGAATTTTAATTATTTATTTTTGAATGACAAATTAATTGCATATTTTCAGGATAAACCCCAGTTATTCATAAGGTATTATTTTTATGTATTGTTGGATGAATTTTCTATTATTTTAAAGGGTTTTTTGCACCTATGTTTGCAAATGATTGATGTATATTGATCTATATTCTTATTTTCTAGTAAAGATTTTATCCATTTTGATATAATATTTATGTTCAGAAAATACAAATTGGGAAAGAGTTTCCTCCTCCCCTGTTTTCTTAAGAGATTTGATGTTTCCTCATCAAATGTTTGTGGATTTCAACAGCGAAGCCATCTGGGATGCGGAAATATTTTTACTTGCAATTAAATTTCTCTGTGGAAATGTTTTAACTGCAAATTCAACTTCCTCTGTAAACATATGGGTTTTCTGACCTTGGGGCTAACTTTTATTTGTTTAATTTGGAGGCTCAGACAGTAAAGAATCTGCTTGCAACGCAGGAGACCCAGGTTTGATCCCTGGGTTGGGAAGATCCCCTGGAGAAGGGAATGGCAACACACTCCAGTATTCTTGCCTGGAGAATTCCATGGACAGAGAAGCCTGGCAGGTTACAATCCATGCAGTTGCAGTCAGACACATCTGGTTATTTATTTAGGTCATTAGAGGGATTTTTTTTTTCCATTTCATCTAAGCTGTAGAATTTATTCCACAAAGTCATCTGTATTTTTGCATCCTTTAAATGTCTGTGGGACCTATAGTAGTGTTCCCTCACTCATCACTGACAGTACTGGCAATTCATGTTCTTTTTCGAAATTGCTTAATCAGTTTAGAGTAGGGTTCCCTAAATTTAGCACTATTTGTATTTCAGTCCAGATGAGTCTTTGTTGGGGGAGGCAATTCTATGCATCATAAAATGTATAATAACATCACTGGACTCTACCAACTAGCTCTGAATAGTAACACTTCCACTCTCAGTTGTGAGAAACAAAAATGTCTCTAGGCATTTATTTCATCTTCCTGAGAGCCTCAGGATTTGTTGTTGTTCAGTCACTAGGTCGTGTCCAACACTTTTCAATCCCATGGACCACAGCACACCAGGCACCTCTGTCCTTCCCCATCTCCTAGAGTTCACTCAGATTCATCTCCATCGAGTCAGTGATCTAAGCATCTCATCCTCTGCCCCCTTCTCCTTTTGCCTTCAATCCTTCCCAGCATCAAGTAGAAGTCCAGCATCCTGGGAGGCAAATGTGACCTTTTGTCCGAAAGAGGCAAAATGAGTTTGATGCCAAACTTCTAGGGTTGTAACATTGTTACAATACTGCAAGCCATTTAATAAGAGACTGTTCTGTTAGGCAGGCCCACATATACATAGTGAAAAGTACCGCAGTCCCCAGCAGCAACAGCAAAACATGCTGCCCTGTTAATGAGTATATTGAAAACTGAAGAGGCTCTAGAATACTGCCCAGTCATCATGAGCTTTTAGCTTTGGCAAAGGGCAAAGTCCGCACAAACACACACACACAAAAAAAATAAGTGCTTCAGACTCAGCCATCCTGAATGGAAATATTTGCAAAACGGTGAACAATTTAAACAAAGAAAACAAGCTCTAAAGAACAGTTTTATAAAACAGCACTATCAAATAGGAACACCGAGGCGCATCCATGATGTCTAGCACCAGGATAAGATTACACAAATGATTACACAAATGATTACACGATCTCAGTATGCTACAATTCTAAGAGCCATTAATAACTATGACACGCACAGGAGAATACTAAAATCAAAAGAGAAAATGTAGAACACAAAACAGTACATAATCCTTGATCATAATATGTAAATCTCTGCTTACACGTATTCAGCATGCAACATATATGAGAACTGCAAGGAGGTAGAAAGAGAAACTCAGAAGGGAAAAGAAGATGTGAAAAGCCATGTAATGCAAATTGAGAGGGTGGCATTGACATGTATGCATGACCGTGTGTAAATGAGATGGCAGCTGGAAGCCGCTGTGTAACACGGGGAGCTCGGCTCAGGGCTCTGTGATGACTTATGGGGGGGTGGGGGGGGCAGGGAGCCTCAACAGGGAGGGGACCTCACGTGTGAGCAAACGCTGCCCAGTGTCCGACTCTTTGCCCCACGACTGCAGCCCTCCAGGCCCCTCTGTCTAAGGAACTGTCCAGGCAAGAACACTGGAGCGGGTTGCCATTTCCTCCTCCAGGGCATCTTCCCAACCCAGGGGTTGAACCCGGGACTCCTGCATTGTAGGCAGACGCTTTACCGTCTGAGCCGCCAGCGAAGCCCAGGGGAGGGATATATGTAAACAGACAGCTGGTTCACTTTATGGTACAGCAGGCATTAAGACAGTATTGTAAGCAGTTATGGTTCAGCTAAAAAAAACTAAAAAAGCCATTTTATAGCCATAGCATAATTGATAAAATATTTTACATTAGCTTTCTTTTTCACAGGATCTGAATTAACCAGCAGTTAACCTAGCGTGCATTCTAGTCCAAGTTCCTCTGCATTATTTCCTTTCTGACTTTGAACCGACTGCTTTGCTTTCTTGGTTAACCTTTACCTAAGGAACAAGCTACTTCCTTTAGAATGGTTCCTGAAGGAGTAAATAGAACAACGTTTGCCTCTTGTCTCGGCACAACCGGTGTGTTAGGTGAACGTTACCTGGGTCAGCATCCTTCCTGCAAATGTTATTACCTCTCCACTCACCCACCAACTTCCAAACCCCCTCCGTATTATTCATCTGCTCAGAATGGAGACCTGGCTTCATCCTTCCAAGAACCTTTTTTTCCCCACAGTACATCTATCATATACACAGTAGAGGCAATGAATTATTTCTCAAATCAAATAGGCTCCCTCCCCTTTGGCATAAGTATCGATCAATAAGCTTCGCACGTTCTGTCTAAAACCGACAAGAGCGTTGGAGTTTTCCTACCCTCTTTAGGAAGACAAGGGAGGAGGTGAGTATCACAGAGCAGTGACTCTCTCCGCCGAGGTGAGGCCTCACCTGGAAAGCTGTCTCCACGGAGAAGGGTCCCCAGGAACCAACGAGAAGCAGCTCCCTGAAAAGCTGCCTCCAGAATGTGAAATGCTCCTTGTCCTGACACGCCCAGCCAGGAACTGCGAAGTGTGTTTTGATGGTTTTTCTACAGAGACAGCTAAGTTGGAGCTGTCGATGTGGACCTTTCCTCTTAAAAAGGAAGGGAGATGGCTCTGGGAGCTGGGACAGCCTCTCCTGGACCTCTGGGCCCTCCTGGGTCACATGTTCTGCTGTTTCTGCAAATCTGGGAGTCTGGCTGTAACTCAGGGTTTGTAATCCTGCTGTTTACCAGTCATGTGTCTATGACCTAATCAGCTAATACCTCTTTGCCTCTGTTTCCTTTTCTGTAGGTGAGATCAGTAACACTGCCTACACTTACTTACTAGGTTTCTGCTTTGTTAAGTTAAAAAGGCTAACATCTGTGAGCTGCGTAGGGAAGTACCTGACAAATACAAAATGTATATTGATGTCTCCTAAATGAACGAAAGCAAAACAGAATTACCCACATATATGGTGTAAGCTGCCTAAGTAAATGTATCTCTCAAGATATTGAGTGAAAGCCTTTTTCCCCTGTGGTTATAGATCCAATCCCCTCTGGTAATTTTCTTCTCATGTGAGGCACTGAAGAGAAGAATGTCAGAAAGAGGTGATACGGTCTCCTACGACCCCGTCCTGAACAGTCCTGCACAATGTGAGTTTTTCTTGTAAACATCCCCACCAAAGTCCTCGTTTATGTTGACTCAAGGTGGCTTTTGTAACTAGCTCATTATATATAAGTGAAGTTGCTCGCGTACAGTGTTAGATAAGGTTTGCCTTCACTTGGGGTTCCTGGTACTCAAATAAAACAAATTCACGTTTAAACATTATCAAGGGATTTCCCTCGGGGTCCAGAGATTAAGAACCCACCTTGCAATGCAGGGGAAGCAGGTTCAATGCCCGGTTAGGGAACTAAGCCCAGACAGCTAGAGCCCACGCCCTGCAACGAAGACGCTGAATAAGGCAGCCAAGGTCCCTCATGTTGCAAGTGGACCCAATGGTGTCAAATAAGCAAATAAATATTAAAAAAAAAAAACCAAAACCACATAAAGAAATTTTAAAAAATTATCAGCAGTCAGATAGCTTAGCACACATAATATATCTTGCAAACAGAGATAAAAGCATGGAGGCAAATCACTTTTATCTTATCAGGGATAGGGCTTCCCTTGTGGCTCAGCTGGTAAAGAATCTGCCTGCAATGCAGGAGACCTGGGTTTGATCCCTGGGTTGGGAAGACCCCCTGGAGAAGGGAAAGGCAAACCCACTCCAGTGTTCTGGCCTGCAGAATTCCGTGGACAGTATAGTCCATGGGGTTGCAAAGAGTTGGACACGACAGAGTGACTTTCACTTTCACTTATCAGTGATCTAACTCAGGAAAAGAAACTGTTTCTTTTAAAAGCATCGAGATCTGTGGACATTTTATTTATTTTACATGTAGATGGCTCCAGCGCATTTCTGGTGTTAATCCTGTGTATTTGCAATGGCACAGACTCTTACCAGGCAGTCAAATAAAATTCAAACTCTGGGCTAAAAAAAAGTGAATTTGACTGAAGTGTGTTCTTTATGACAGCCTAAGGCTAGAGGTGTCCCATTCGCTAGCAGGCACAACTCCAGGTATACGTGACAGTTCCAGACTCTTTGAGAAGACCTACAGTCCACTGAGGGAGCTGGGGAAGAAATACACGGAAATGCTCCAAGATTCCCACAGTCCTGACTTGGAGAAGAACCTGATTCCTTCATAGGATAAGAACCCAGGAGCCTCTTACAAGGTGTGGTTAAAATGATTAATTCCGTAGGTTCTCCATGTCTGGGTTGTGTCACAAAACACAGTTCCTGATTCTCAGAAATACGTGTATGTCTGTCTTCACAGCACAAGGATATTCACTTTTTGTAGTATTATCCCCCAAAAAAGTGTCGTTATTGGTAAAATTAATGTAGCACAGTTAGGACCATCCTTTTCTCTCCTATGCCTAAGAAATTTGAAATCCCATGGACAGAGGAGCCTGGTGGGCTACAGTCTATAGGGTCACAAAGAGTCGGACACGACTGAAGTGACTCAGCATGCACACACATTACTAGACAGGAAACACCTCTGAACACTGACAAAGGGCTAGTCTGACTGAGGATGGAGTGATTGAAATGATTAGCTTGATAATATTTTTATAATCTTGAACAAATTTGACCCAGTCTTATCAACAAGACTTACCAAAAGTATTGTTCCAGGGACCTTCCTGGTGGTCCATTGGCTAAGACTTCGCTCTTCCGATGCCAAGGGGCACGGATCCCATCACTGGTTGGGGAGCTACGATGCCACATGCTGTGGGGTACAGTCAAAAAAAGTTGTTCCAGAAAACATTCCATGAATGTTTATTAACAGTGTCTTTCTAACATTCCTAAAATCTAGTTGTTGATCAGAATATCCTTGTTAAATTTAGTAGCATCAGTAGAATTTACGTCCATTAATTATGGATTCTTTTTTTTTAGTAACTATCAAGTGCAGAAATTCTTTAAGTTGACTGAACCAGCAATGACTTGGAAAAAGTAATTTATAGAGTCAGGATGGGATTGTCTTTAAAACCTAAACAAGTTGTTATTTGTAGTTAAGTGAAACCCGCGCATGGAGCTAGTGGTGAACTTGCCTGCCAATGCAGGGGACGTAAGAGATGTGGTTTGAACCCTGGGTCGGGAAGATTCCCCTGGAGAAGGAAATGGCAACCCCACCCCAGTATTCTTGCCTGGAGAATCCTATGAGCAGAGAAGCCTGGTGGGCTACAGTCCGTGGGGTCGCAAGGAGTTGGACACAACTTAAGTGACTTAGCAGGCAGCAAGGGAAACATTTTGTGGAAAATTAGAATTGCATAACAACCTTAACCTGGAAAAAAAAGAATAATACAATCTAAACAACAAAGGACAAAATGATATAAACAGAATAGTACTATTAGTAGTTGGAGACATCTGGGAGAATTTGGTTCAATGGTCTTTGGTGGAAGCTGACTGATTTATGTAGATTTCTGGTTTGGGTTTTGTTTGTTCTGAGGCAATTTTGTGAACCATCTACTTTCAGAGGCTCCCTAAAAAGTGAATTTTAAGACTTTTGATGCTTTTCTAATTCTTATTATTTGAAGATTAGTCCATGGAGCCTTCCAGAGGAATTGGTCATCAGGAATACCCATAGAGTCCCTTCCAGAGAGGCTCCAAGGAAGTCATTCTCAGGTTTCTTTCCCAGAATCACCTGCTTTATAGCTCAGGCAGGGATTGGTCATGTGAGGAAATGTAGCCTGCTCCTATTGAAGACAGCTCAGATTGTACTATAGAAAGCCCCGGCTTTTCAACATTTACCTAGGTCAGATTGTAAAATATTGGGATTTAGTACTGATGGAGCTATTACCTGTGACAGGGAGTAGCCAATGAAGGGATCAGACCCATATAGGATGGGACATTATTGAATAACAGCAATAAGATGAATGAAATATTGACACACACACACACAGCACAGATTAATAGCACATTTTAAGAGAGAGAATCTGTGTATTAAATATCTTAAGTTTTTGTATGTCCAACTATTTCTTTGTTCTTTTAATTAGAGCCTGTTTTCCCCATTTTTATGATGGGGGATTTAAGACCTTTTCTGAGAATCTCCATGGTATCACTTCTCTGTTTACTAAGTATCTGGGGTTGTTAACGAGAAGTCTGAAGGCCGGAAGAGTCTTATCCTTCTCATCATAAACAGGTTATCCCCTCTTGCTGAAACCTTGTAGAATCTTGTCTTACCCTCTGGTGCTGAGAAATTTCACAGTAATATATCTGAGGAGTTCTTTTCACACTCAGTTTGTTTCAAGTGAATTATTTCAGTCTTAAGCCATTCCTCATTTTTGGAAAATCTGCCATGTCTTCGGATGCTTCTGACACCTCTCTCTTCTCCCTTTTACATTGTTTTCATAACACCACTCTCTGTTCTCGTTTTTTTGGAATGCCACTTAGATGAGTGTCCAAACTTGTCAATGTTGTTCAGTTTTCCTATATTTTCTTTCATACTTTCTATCCCATCTCCGTTCTATGTGATGTTCTGACACATACCGTCTACCAGAACTTCTTAGCTTTCTAATTATCTATCAGCTGTGTCCACTTTGCTACTCAGAATATCTACTGAGATTTTTATTGAAAGTTCCAGCACTTAATTTCCAAAATTACAGGTTGACTAGAAGTTGATTCCTTTTTGAATATAATATAAACCAACAACTATACTTTCCTAAAATCTCCTACCTGCTCTATGTCTGTTTCAGCAGGTGTGAATTCACCCACAGGCTGAGTTTTCTGCATTTCTTTCCTTGTCAGTTCTTTGGTCATTGCTGGTTTTATTTTTGTCTTTGAGTTTGAGAGTTCCTATTCACAATTTTAAAAGAACTGTTGTTCCACACCCCTGGTATTTTGGAGGATGGGGCTGGAATGTTACAGATTGCGGCAGTCAGGTGCCCTCTTTATGTGAGGCCCTCCCCTCTTGCAAAGGTCATAGCTCTCTGCTGCTTCCCGTCACCAAAGCCCCTCCTCCACCTACCTCGCCCCCCAAATGCCTTCTTTTTGAGTAACACTCACATTTGCAAACTACTCAGCAAAAAATCAGGATGGAACCAAATGTCAACCAGTCAAGTTTACATAATCTAGCTCTGACCAATAACAGGCCTGAATTAGGCTTATTCCAGTTTGCTGACTCGGGGCTGATTCTGCCCTGAATGCTGTTCTGGCTGACATTTCACACCTGTGTTACAGGGGGCAGTTTCTTAGACTTTAATTTCTCCCTGGTCTTGGTCCTCCTCCTTCTCCAGTTTAGAGAAAGTCCTCAACACATCTGGAGCGTCAACAGATTACTTTTTCTCTTACTCCAAGTATTGTTAATTTAATCACATAAAGAAGCATAGCCAAATGATTACTGGCCTCCATCGAGAATCTTGAGCCAGTTCTCTAACTTGTATTTCCACAATCCTTTTCATATCTATTTTTACAGATCCATGTATTTTTATCTGCATTTTTAAAAATAGGAAACAAAAATCCACAGTATTGATGAGATTTGCCCAGTATCATCCACTGAGTGGCTGAATCTTACTTGTAATTCAGACACACTCCTGACCCCTAATCTTATGTTTTTACCACATTAACCAAGGTACTAGACTTAGGTATACCAAACCAATTATCTCTAAATATATAACATGTAGCAGTTACAAAGCACTTTCACGTGCATTGTGTTAACTTTTCCTTACAGAAGTCCTTGCTATAGTGTTATTGCTTATCCTAGACAGGAAATGCTGCAATTAAATAAGAAAATTACATGGCAATTGAGGGTTACGTGACAGTTGTCATAACAAATGAGCAATGACACTCAGGGTCTGGAAACCTGAAGTCCCTGGACAGGCATGGGTGTAAATCTTGGGGCATCCTGCATATTTCTTTACCACCTACCTCAAACAATATGGCAATCAGCATGTTAAAAGAATGTCCAAATAAACCCACCTAAGGCTGGACAATCTTGTTTCCATAAAATATCTTTTTATCTTTAAGGATATTGGATTGCTCTTTTTCATTCTTTTTTCTGTTCAGTGACAGTGATTTCCACTGCTCTGTCTTCCAGCTCACTGATCTGCTCCTTTGCGTCATTTAGTCTACTATTGATTCCCTCTAGTATATTTTTTCATTTCAATTATTGTATTCTTCATCTCTCTTTGGTTGTTCCTTATATTTTTAAATATTTCCAACTTCTGGTTTTGTGTATCCACTCTCCTTCTGAGTTTCTTGATCATCTTCACGGTCACTACACTGAAGTCTTTTTTAGGGTAGATTGCCTATCTCCAAAGGACTTCCCTGTGGCTCAGATGGTAAAGCATCTGTCTACAATGTGGGAGACATGGGTTCAATCCCTGGGTCGGGAAGATACCCTGGAGAAGGAAATGTCAACCCACTCCAGTACATGTCACTCAGCTCTTTTTCTGGGTTTTATCTTCTTCCTTCATCTGAAACATATCCCTCCACTGCCTCATCTTGTCTAACTTACTACTTGTTTGTTTATGTATCATGTGAAATGCCAGGCTGAATGAAGCACAAGCTGGAATCAAGATTGCCAGGATAAATATCAATAACCTCAGATATGCAGATGACACCACCCTTACAGCAGAAAGCGAAGAAGAAATATGGAGCCTCTTGATGAAAGTGAAAGACGAAAGTGAAAAAACAGGCTTAAAAGTCAGCATTCAAAAAACTAAGATCATGGTATCCAGTCCCATCACGTCATGGCATATAAATGGGAAAACAATGGAAACAGTGACAGACTTTATTTTCTTGGGCTCCAAAATCACTGCAGATGGTGACAGCACCATAAAATTAAAAGATGCTTGTTCCTTGGAACAAAAGCTATGACCAACCTAGACAACATATTAAAAAGCAGAGACATTACTTTGCCAACACAGGTCCATCTAGTCAAAGCTATGATTTTTCCAGTAGTCATGTATGGGTGTGAGATTTGGACCATAAAGAAGGCTGAGCACCAAAGAACTGACGCTTTTGAACTATGGTGTTGGAGAAAACTCTTGAGAGTCCCTTGGACTGCAAGGAGATCCAATCAGTCAATCCTAAAGGAAATCAATCCTGAACATTCATTGGAAGGACTGATGCTGAAGCCAAAACTCCAATACTCTGGCCACCTGATGCAAAGAGCTGACTCACTGGAAAAGACCCTGAGGCTGGGAAAGACTGATGGCCGAAGGAGAAGGGGACAACAGAGGATGAGATGGTTGGATGGCATCATCGACTCGATGGACATGGGTTTGGGTGGACTCTGGGAGATGGTGATGGACAAGGAGGCCTGGCATGCTGTGGTTCATGGGGTCACAGAGAGTCAGACACAACTGAGCGACTGAACTGAACTGATGCTGGGAAAGATTGAAGGCAGGAGGAGAAGGGGACGATAGAGGATGACATGGTTGGATGGCATCACCGACTCAATGGACACGAGTTTGAGGAAGCTCCAGCAGATGATGAAGGACAGGGAAGCCTGGTGTGCACAGCCCATGGGGTTGCAGAGTCAGACATGGCTGAGTGACTGAACAACAACAAGACTGTTTACATTTCTCAGCTTTGGAGAAGTGGCCCTCTGTAGGAAGCTTCTTTCTCATGAAGGCACTGAAGAGGTATTCTGAGTAGATATTTTCTTAAAACCTGCCATACATGACTGCCATGCTCCAGGCCAGAATTAGATAAAATGTGATTGTCAAACAGTAAATATACTTCTGCTTCTGGCCAAGACAGAGAAACAGGATGTGACTACTTACCTTCCCTCATCAAAAGCAATGACAAAACTCAATAAAGTAGATGAAACAGCTTTCATGTGTTGGACATCAGGCACCGTAGAAATACGACCTCTCAGAAAAGAGAAACGGTAAATGTGAGCTTGGGATTGAATCAGCTCACTGTGTGAAGGCCGCAGCTCAGGGAAGTAGAGCCCGACCAGAGAACAGGGTCTCACTGAGACCCTCACTGTGCACACAGAGATGGGAGGCTGGGGAGGCCTGGGCGGGGCTTCAGAGACAGACAGACAGATGGACAGAGAAAGACAGAGAGAGGGAGGGATATCTAGAGACTTCTTGGGGAAGAGCAACCTCCTAGACTCTGGCTCCATACTGATCTCTGGAGGGGAAACTCCCTTAGACTTTATCCTAGGGGAAGATCACTGGAAAGGAGTAGGTGGGAATTTCTCCTAGGTCCCACAAGGCTGGGAATACTTTGTGTCCTTATGAGCTGACATGAAAATATCTCGTAACATAGGGCATCCAGTAAGATGCTCAGGCTTAGCAGGGAATGAAAAACAGCCTTGCCTCTTCTAGATTCACCCAAACTCTGGTTAAAAGCAACACTTGACATTATCCAATTGATTCCAACAACTTAACTATGCACCGAAACAAAAGTCCACCCTGTAAGTAAGTATAGCAAAACCCAGTAAGAGTATATAATTCAAATTGTCTACCATTCAATAAAAACGATAAGTATGTAGAGGATCAGGAAAATAGAAAATCATACATCTGGACAGTTAGACCCAGAAGAGACACTTGAAAATTCATGCTGAAAATATTTTTCCTATTATGATATCAGTTTTCCACTCACTGTAATAATTCTTGCAAATAAAGTTTCTCTTTATCTAAAAAAAAAATTGGTATATGCAGAGATGTTGGAGATAGACAAGAATGTTCAATAGTTATAATCTTGCTTCTCATGTTTAATAAGATAGAGGGACATGTGATCAAAATGAGAAGAAAAATGTAAAATATAAAGAAAACACATACAGAGTTTGTAGAGATGAAAAGCAACAATATCGAAAATGAAAAATACACTGAACATGATGAATAGGAGATAAGACATTGCAAAAGGAAAAGAAGCTAAAGAGACAGCGACTGAAACTTTCCATATACTCCAGTCCCTGGAGTATGAAATAGCAACCTGCTCCGGTATTCTTGCCTGGAAAAAGTCCAAGGACAGGGGAGCCTGGTGGGCTACAGTCCACAGGTCACCAAGAGTCAGACACGACTGAATGACTAAACACTACTACATACTTCAAAACAAAATAAAAAAGTAAGTAAAGGTGGAAAAATTATAAAGCTGTAATGAGGCTAATTCCTCCAACTGCAAACACTTGTAGAGCACTCCAAAAATTTTAGGAAAAGATACGGTAAACTAAAGTCATAGAAATGGTCATCTTCTTGTATAGTATCGCTTCTAGATTTTGTTCTAAGGAAATAACACAAAGAAAGAACAAGCTGTCCATAATGATGTACAGAGGGAGCAAAAGAATCATGAGGCTCATCACTGTTAGCATGTCACTATTTTCCCCCAAACTGATCTATAGAGTCAAAAACACCGCCAGTTTCCTTTGTAGAAAGTCAAAGACAATTCTAAAATTTTTGTGATTTCAAGGCTTTTGAGAATGATAAGGTGATCATGACAGAATGACTTAGCACAACGACAGACAAGTCAATTGATGACAGAGGAGAGAGCCCAGAATAGACTAACATTTGTGGTCAACGGATTTTCTAGGAAGACTTCTAGACAGGACTACCCTGGTGTGCCAGTGATTTAGGAGCCCACCCGCCCCTGCCGGGAGTCACAGGTTCCATCCTCGGTCTGGGAAGACCCCACAGGCCTCGGGGCACCTAAGACTGTGGGCCAGAGCTCCTGAGCCTGAGAAGCCGCTTCAGTGAGAGAGCCTCGCACGGCAACTTCAGAGGAGCAGGCAGAGACAGCCCAGCCAGAGGGACCCAGACCAGAGCAGCCAAAAAGAAGCAAGGAAATAAATGTTTTAAACAAAAGATTTCTAGACAACTAAATGGAAGCAGGGTAGACTTTTCCAAAACCGGTGCTGACTTTTACCTTTTTAAGCAGTCAAGGTGGCTTTCTGACTGACTCAAGCGGCCGTACGTTTTTGAATGCAGATGTTAGAAGCAAGTCCTGGTCATCTGTACTTACTTGTTTCTGCTACGTTCTGCTCCCGGGGTCGTTTGATTGAACCTAGCTCATTTGTTTCCACTTTAGGAGTGTTTTATGGATTTGTAAAACAAGGGGAAAAAAAGCAAACAGCCCCTAAAACATAACACGTTCACAAAACAAGAACAGCAGACCAGGTCATTCTGTGGCCATAATGAAGTGAGACAAAAATAAGCCCATTTCCCGATCGTGTTTGAGCACGGACGAAAGCAAGAAGGCCGTCTCCACGGCAAAGACGGCCAAGCGCTCCCCTCCCCAGGCGACAAGCGGCTGCTGCCCCGCGCCCTCTGATCGTTGCTGCCGCTTCATGGATGACAGCCTTAAACAGAGCTGCAAGGCTTCCTGGCCGTATCCAAGCCGTGCGGTTCCGAGGCGTGGACCCTTTTCCCACCAGCTCAGGCCCCTTGTGACGCCCGCTGCCTGGGATGCACCTTTCCCGGCTGGCGCACTGTCTCTCCGGCTGCAGCAGACAATACACCTGACTGTCAGATTCTTGTGTGTTCCGCGGGGTCTTCGACTACAAGTTATCTACGGATGATTTAAGGGTTTAGCTCTGAGCCATCAGTTCCTGCTGGCTTTGTTCTCTGTTTAGTTTGACTTCCCAGAGCCTCTTCCTTTAAGCTCAACTCCTCCTGATTTCTTCAGGATGGCCGTGGAAGGTTTGCATTTGCAGAAATGAAACCAATATGAGTTCATTTCTATGGAAAACCGTCTCTCTGTTACAAAGACGTCACTCTCTTTTTGTTAACACGTTGGGCAACGTGAGGACTGGTGAATGTCCCTGATTTTTTCATGTGTGTGCCCCCGTCCCCTTCCCAGATTCTTGTCCGTCGTTTGAAGAGAGCGGCACGTGCTTGGTTTCCCTGCATCTCCTTCTTGAGGAGGGAAGAGGAGATACTTAGCAGACGGTGAAGGCCGTGGCCACCCAACCCCCTGAGACCCCCTTAGGAAATGCAGGAGGGATCTTCTCTGAACCTGGCTCCACTCTATTCTCCCAGACTCTTCCGTGGCTACTGCTCAGCACTTGAGGCCGCAGGACGTTTCTTCCAGGTGGTGCCTGCTTTTTTAGCGCCTATGTTCTTTCTGCATTTTGTTCCTTGTTTGGAATTCCCTAATTCCTCTCTTCTGAGTTCAGCTTCCAATCATCCTTCATCCAAGTCAAGCTGAAGGGCTTGTCACCCCTACTGACTCCCTTTTTTGTTTTTACTTTATTTCTAAATGTTTTATTTATTCTTTGGCTGCATGGGGCCCTCGAAGCTGCGGGCGGGCTTTCTCTGGATCTGCGAGCAGGGGTGGCCCTCTGGCTGCGGAGCGTGGGCGCCTCGCTGAGGTGGCCTCTCTTGTTGTGAAGGATGGACTCTGGGGCGCGCCGGCTCCCATCGTTCGAGTGTGTGGGCTCAGTAATTGTAGGCTGAGTTGCCCCACAAAATGTGGGATCTTCTCAGAGCAGAGACTGAACCTGTGCCCCCTGCATTAGCAGATGGATTCTTAACCACTGGACCACTTAGGGAAGTCCTCTTATTTCTTACTTTAGACAGAGTAGCCACTCCCTTTTCTCTGCTCTCACAAGTGCTTATGCATATCTGCATGACAGAACTTGTTACATCGGGCTAGCGTTTGCTTAGCGTTTGCTTTTCCAGACTGTGTTCTCTTCTGGGGCAGGAAGCTCTTCTCCTACCAGCTATGCTTGTCACTGTACCTGGCACATAATATGCCCTCAGCAGTGGGTGGTGAGGATGACTTAAGGCACAAAATGCTTCTAACCACCTGTCTTAAGTATTCTAACTTCCAGAGGCATAGATAGATGGATTGATTAATCCAATCAGCATATATGTATTGAGTGTATAGATATATGCTGATGTGGGAAATATTTTCAGTTACATTATACTAAGATATGCTTTGAGGAAAATTCTAGACCAAGGTACAGGCACCCTTGTCTTATTTCTGAGGATCTTAAGACTGTAAAAAGTATAGCATTCGTGAAGGCCAATCTTATCTTTTATCTCAGGGTAACTCCCAAGAAAGTTACATAAATATAAGATGCAGAGATGCAAGTCAAATCTCAGAGATCAGAATACCCATCATTAAAAAGTCTACAAATAATAAACGCTGCAGAGGGCATGGAGAAAAGGGAACCCTCTTGCACTGTTGGTGGGAAGGTAAATGTAATTGGTGAAGCTGCTCTGGAAAATAGCATGGAGGTTCCTCATAACACTAAAAATAGAGTTGCCATTTGATCCAACAATCTCACTCCTGGGCATATACCCAAACAAAATTATAATTCAGAAAGATACATGCATTCCTATGTTCACAGCAGCACTGTTTACATAGTAAGACATGGACAACCTAAATGTCCACCAAGTGATGAGTGCATAAAAATGATGTGGGAAACATATACATAATGGAATATTACTCAGTCACAAAAAAGAATGAAATAGTGACATTTGTTGCAACATGAATGGACCTAGAAACTACCACATAAAGCAGAGTAAGGCAGGAAGAGAAAGACAAATACAGTATGACATCACTTACCCGTGGAACCTAAAACACAATACGAATGAACGCATCTATGAAACAGAAAGACTCACAGACATTGAGAACAGACTTTTGTTTGCTAGGAGGAGGAGAAGAAGGATGGATTGGGAGTTTGGGGTTAGCAGAGGCAAGCTATTTTATATAGAATGAATAAACAAGATCTTACCGTACAGCACAGGGAAAGATAGTCAGCATGCTATAAAACCATGTGATAAACCATAACAGAAAAGAATAGTAAAAGCATATATATATATATATATATATATATATATATATATATGCATCGATCAGTCATTTTACTGTACAGAGGAAATGAACACAACACTGTTAATCAACTATACTCCAATTGTTCTGCCCGTAGTCCGAGTCCCTGGTCGGGAAAGAAGACTCTTCGAAACAATGTAACTTGTAATAGGGGAATTTATTACTGACTCTACTTCAGCCAGGGCCTCCGGTCCTCACCAAGGGTGTGAGGACGAAAAGGCCCCGAGCCCCAGTTCTCTCGGGTATTTATTAGGTCAAAAAAAGCAGCAGGTAGTTGGCGCAAGCCGATTGGTTACACAGTTGCAAGGCAATTTTTGTTGGCCCAACGTGGGGCCTTCAGCTTTCCCCTGATAGGTTCCCTATTTCTTGCTAGGCACATGTTGATTGGCTGGCTCCAGGAGGCCTGATAATTATGTTACCCCAGGAAACCAGGCCTACTCCTAATCTAGGCTGCCTGTCATGGCGTTAGCCATGACAGCCTCACATTTCCCCCGTCTTTGTACTTTTGTAGAGGGATCTTTCTCTTCACCCTGTAAAATTGACTGATATTGTTGTCTCAGGATTGTAGATCACCCAAGTCAGGTTAGCCGGCTGATGGGGGCTGTGGCTGGTTGCTCTTGGGCCGATGAAAACTGTTATCAGCAAGAGAGTTAAGAGGGCTCCCGTCATATGAGTTTCAGTTTTAAAGGATTTGACAGGTGAGGTCTTGCCTTCCGGGGTGGCTTGCAGCACGTGATTGCAGTGAACCTAGGGCCCGATCCCGTCGACCTTAACAGCAGTAGGAGTTGGTAAGGAGAACAACATAAGGGCCTTTCCACCTAGGTTCTAATGCTTTAGATTGGTGTCGTTTTACGCAAACCCAATCACCTGGCCCAATATTATGTGAGGGGATGGTCCCCTTGCTTATTCCCTCATGTATCTCTCAAATTAATTTTTAAACATGGCTATGCACCTTACTTAATGCCATCAGTGTTTGCTGGAATTGTCCCAAGGTAGGGGGTGGTAGGCATTTTTCCTTGAATATAGGACACACAGGAGGGGGTCTTCCATACAGAATCTCAAAAGGGGTAAGATTCAGCTTATAAGGGGTCTTACACGCTCGAAAGAGCGCGAAGGGAAGGAGTGTCACCCAGTCCCCGCCAGTCTCTATTGCCAACTTTGTCAAAGTTTCCTTTAGGGTCTGATTCATTCTCTCAACCTGTCCTGAGCTCTGGGGATTATATTCACAGTGTAACTTCCATTTCATCCTCAGAGCTTGGGCCAGCCCTTGTACAATCTGGCTCACAAAGGCAGGTCCGTTATCAGAGCCCATAGTCACTGGCAGCCCGTACCTAGGCACCAACTCCTCTAAGACCCTTTTAGCAACCACTGTTGCTGTCTCTCCCTTAGTGGGGAAGACTTCCACCCACCCCGAGAAGGTATCTACCAGAACCAACAGATAGCGGTACCCGTACTTGCCTGGCCTTACCCCAGTGAAATCTATCTCCCAGTGTTGCCCTGGCTCTTCCCCTCGGTACCTCGTTCCCATGTGCTGCCTTTTCCCTGTCCTCATCAGCTAGCATGCTTTGCAAGCCTGGATTATCTCTCGTGCAGTTGCATTTTGTCCAGGGAACCTCAGGCAGGCCGTCTGGAGAAGTGTCAAGCTCTTTTTTTTCCCCAAGTGTGCAGATGTTCACACAGGTGTTGACCCAGGATGCCAGGCAATATCAGGTTGTTGTTTTGGTCTTGGTACCATCTATCTTTGTCATCCTTCTGGAGGGTGGTATCCTCATTGATCCAAACGAGGTCAAGGAGGGAACAGTTGGGGACTGGCCGCAGAGTCTCCATACCACGAGGTGGAAGTCCCACGGCTAATATGGGGGTGGTGTAGTCTCGGCTGGCCGCTTTTCGAGCGGCCACATCAGCAGCCTGATTTTCCCATGCCCTAGGGTCTTTTCTTTTCTGGTGACCGGGGACATGTACAATTGTTACTGCCCGGGGCAGTTGAACAGCTTTTAGGAGCCTGCGGATCTCAGGCAAATTCTTGACTTCTTTTCCCTCCGCTGTTCTAAATCCCCTTTTCTGGTATATTGGACCTTGAATATGGACAGTGCTGAAAGCATACCGGCTGTCCGTAAAATTGGTGACTCTCTTCCCTTTTGTTTGTTCCAGAGCCTGTATTAGGGCAATCAACTCTGCTTTTTGTGCAGACGTGTTTGGGGGAAGTGTCTCAGCCCATATTGTCTGTCCTGAATCATCAACTATAGCGGCTCCCGCCTTCCTTTGTCCATCTTTTACATAGCTGCTCCCATCAGTGAACCATACTAGCTCACTGTTGTTTAGCGGCACATCAGTTAAGTCTTTTCGAGCCGCCAGGGCCTCAGCCAGTATCTCACTGCAATCATGGAGAGGGTGGCCTTTCTCTGGGTTAGGTAGGAGCGTGGCCGGATTCAGGAAGCAAGAGGTCTGAAAACGCACCCATGGGGCATCAAGCAGCAGGGCCTGGTGATGTGTCAAATGGGCACTGGAGATCCACTTACCCGGCCGCTGCTTCAAAACCCCTTCAATGGCGTGGGGGGTGTAAACCCAGAGTTGCTGTCCATACATCAACTTGTCAGCATCGCGGACGAGGAGGGCAGTGGCTGCAATGATGCGAAGGCAAGGGAGCCACCCAGCAGCCACCGGGTCCAATCGCTTTGAAAGGTATGCCACTGGCCGCTTCCATGGTCCCCATTGTTGCGTCAAGCCCCCCTTTCCTATTCCTTGCTTTTCATCTACAAACAGCTGGAATGGCTTATTTGGGTTAGCCAGGGCAAGGGCTAGGGCTTCTAGTAGGGCCTGTCTGAGCATCTGGAAAGCCTGTTTCATTGGCTCAGTCCAAGTCCAGTTTGGGGTCTCTTTACTTCCCTTATACAAGGGCTGGGCCTTCTCAGCAAACCCCATGATCCACAGTCTGCAATATCCAACAGTCCCCAGAAACTCTCTCACCTGGCGGGGGGCCTTGGGCTCTGGTATCTGCAATATTGTTTCCTTCATGGCCTGAGTTAGCCACCTTTGCCCCTGCCTGATCTTATACCCCAAATAGGTGACCTCTTGCCAGGATATTTGTGCCTTCTTTGCACTAGCGCGATACCCCAAGGTGCCTAGAGTCTGTAAAAGGTCACTGGTGGCACGGCTACATGCCTCCTCTGTAGTTCCAGCCAACATAAGGTCATCCACATATTGCAGCAGGATGACCTCTGGGTGGCGAGTCCGATATTCGTAGAAGTCCTCACTCAAGGCCTCATTAAACAAGGTAGGGGAGTTTTTGAACCCTTGTGGGAGGCGGTCCAAGTTAGTTGTACTACCAGTTGACCTGCTCCCTCAGTCCACTCAAAGGCAAATATCTCCTGGCTCTGGGCCACCAGGGATAGGCTGAAAAAGGCATCCTTCAAGTCCAACACAGTGTACCAAGTGTACTCAGGCAGCAGACTGCTCAGGAGGGTATACGGGTTGGGGACAGTAGGGTGTATGTCACTCACCCGCTTGTTGACTTCTCGTAGGTATTGGACAGGTCTGTAATCTGTCCCCCTTGGCTTCTTCACCGGCAGTAAGGGGGTGTTCCAAGGGAATTGGCATCGCTTGAGAATTCCGGCATCCATGAGCCATCGAATGTGGGGAGTGATCCCCCGCCGAGCCTCCTGG
>CM035279.1:75501732-75532070 GCA_020226075.1 Hydropotes inermis | reverse complement strand
GGAATGTGAGCTTCCTCCACTCACACCCTGAAGGAGAGTCTGACGTGAGGCAGTTGAAGTTTTCTAAATTTACTTGCCTCCCTCCACCTTTTTAAATTTTCTGTCCCTGTCCAGTTTTCTCCTGGTAAAGATATTTTTGCGATCCATTATGCATTCCTGTTTGACTATTTGCTCTATAGACAAGGTCAATTTGCCCTTTTACTTGCTGTTCTTTTTGAAATATCAACCTTAAACACAGCAAAGGCCAAGTTTGTGTTTAAAAAAAGAGACAGAGAGAGAGAAAGAGAGTTTATTCCAGAATAGCAGAGGAACTGAGGCCTCCCAAGTGGCTCACTGATAAAGAATGCTCCTGCCAACGCAGAAAATGAGAGAGATGTGGGTTCGATCCCTGGGTCAGGAGGATTCCCTGGAGAAAGAAATGGCAACCCACCCAGTATTCTTCCCTGGGGAATCCCATGGACAGAGGAGACTGGCAGGCTACAGTCCATGGGGTCACAATGACTGAGCGACTGATTGCGCATACAGCGAGGAGTTGCAGGAGAAGCAAACTGGTTAAAACAGAGACAACTCAGAGGATAAAAGGAGAGCATTCTTTTATAGAAGAAAGGAGAAAGTTGGGAGGGGTTGCCCTGAGCAGAAATTCACTGGAGAAAAGGAGAGTTGGAAGCAGTGGAGGCCCTAACTGGCTGCAGACTAGGGCAGGCTGCTGTTGCTGGGTGAGAGGGGAAATCCTCCTCCTCCTTGCTGATGCACGCAAGCTGCAGTGACGAGCACGGGCCTGAACGCCCTCCCTTCACGGCCTCCAACTCCAGCTCTGCATAAGCATTCTTTAATTCATCATCACACTCATGACATGTCAGGGGACCTAGGCGACCGCATAATGCCTGCATTTCCTATCTGGAGCAGTTAGCCCAGCTCTGACGTACTGAGGACTTCCCTGGGGGCTCAGACGGTAAAGAATCTGTCTGCAATGTGGGAGACCCGGGTTCAATCCCTGGGTAGGGAAGATCCCCTGGAGAAGAGAATGGCTACCCCCTCCTGTGTTCTCGCCTGGAGAATTCCATGGACAGAGGAGCCTGGCGAGCTACATACAGTCCATGGGTCACAAAGCATCAGACTCGACTAAGTGTTCACGTGATGAAGAGAGACCTACTGGGTTTGTGGTTCAGTGGTCAGTGCGCAGTTTTCCAAGAGAACAGATTGCTAAAGCAGGTCTTATAGGAAAACATTTTGTATTTGCTCTGAATCAGGGTCAGGCAAGGCCCAGCTCACCAGATTCTGCAGACTCAACATGCACCAAAGAAATGCCTTTCACTTGGAAGATACCTACAAAGGCTGGAAAGCTGGACGCACATGCCTCACGAAGTTTGGGCCAAGTTTGACCCAAAACACACTTGGTCAAAAGAAAGGGAGCCTTCATGTGTTGTGACCTGAGATTCTCAGGAGAAGTGGAGCAAGGGAGGAGTGCACAGAATCTCCGCAGAGGTTGTGATGCTGTGAATCGTTACACAGGTCAGACCGGTGGTGCTGTAGTCAGATGAGAACTGCGGGCAGTTTATCCTCAGTCCATCATCTCTCTCCTCCTCATCTCTTCAGGCTGCTCTCAGGGATCTCAGGGTCTTTATGCCGCCCATTCTGCTAAGCGTGTGCAAAGTTACAAATTCCACCTGGAACCCTCACATTCCCTCAGAATAGCTTACCTGTGGATAATGAAAGGAAAGATGATAAAAGATAAATAAATAGAGTTCTATCCTTTCCAATTCATGAGTGTTGACTTTCCTAGTGGTCCAGTGCCTAAGATTTCAGGGTCCCAAAGCAGGGGGCTCAGGTTCAAACCCTGGCTCAAGAACAAGACCCCACATGACACAAGATTCCACATACTGCAGCTAAAGACCCTTGCAGGCTGCAACGAAGAACAGCATGACCAAATGAATCAATAAAACAAATGGATGAGTCATGCGTGGAAATAAAGGCAGTGAAATGACCGACTGAAGTGGAAAACGTCAAGAAGAAAAGGCTGTCACTCGCCAGTGGAATCCCCTTTAGAGATCTGGAGCCCCACTTAATGCTCCCAGAGAAGGAAATGGTGTTGCTGAAGGCCTGGATCATTACACAGGGTGATTCTGAGTCTCCCTTCTCCCAGCTCTTCTCATTTCCCTAACGTTTCTTGGTCCTTTATAAAGCTTCAGCCAGAATGCTTGCTTTAGATAGTATCCAGATGCTGAGGACACCGGAGAAATCCATGAGTGAAAACCAAAAAAAAAAAATCCTGAGTTCATGTGGAGGTGAAGATGGGAGCGTCTTTGTGGAAGTATGAAACTCAGCCTCTAATACAGTCCACGGGGGCCAGCACCCCCGAGTCACATCCATTCACCTTTCCCTCGTAACATCCCTGGAAGGAGAAACCAATATTCAATGGCTATGAACAGAGGAGCAGAGGCCTAGAAAGGATGAGCAAAGACTGGCAAACAGTAGAGCTGAGGCTTGCCTGATTCCCATTTGTCTGACTCTGAAACATTCCCCTCTGTTTCAGAGGGGAGATCTCAAGTTAGCGGTGATTTTTACAGGTTCTCAAGTCAAACCAGTGTGCAAACTTATGTCCAGTGTTAGCTTTGGTTATTGTCTCAGAGCTGACTCATTTGAAAAAGAGCTGACTCATTTGAAAAGATCCTGATGCTGGGAAAGACTGAAGGCGGGAAGAGAAGGGGACGACAGAGGATGAGATGGTTGAATGGCATCACCCACTAGATGGACGTGAGCTTGAGTAAACTCCGGGAGTTGGTGATGGACAGGGAGGCCTGGCGTGCTGCGATTCATGGGGTCGCAAGAGTCAGACACGACTGAGCCACTGAACTGAACCGAACTGAGAGGAGCCTGAGATTTATGATGGACGGGATCCAGACCTTCCCAGCTTGAATCTGTTGGGATCTGATGGGGATCCTGACTATCACCCAACATGGTAAATGTCCCACCCTCTCCTTCCCCACCTCCCCTCCCCAGCCCCCTGCCCGTGTTTAAAAGTCAGTGACAATGAAATAAACGGCCCAGCTGATTCCATTCTGAAAGGCCGGAGCCCTCCCTGTCATGGACACCACTGACCAGCAGAGGGCGGTGCAGACAGCAAGCGGCACCACTTGGCAGGCTGGTGACTTTCTCATTTTCCAACTCGGAGCAGAAGTGCTCGGCTTCACCTCCTGCAAAGTTTTTTATTTCAGCCGTGTGAGTGGAGACAGAGTGTGGAAAACCTCACATCCACTCTGAACTGCTTGGCACCCGAAGTGACCCGTCCCTTGTGCTGTTGTTCCCATTGGCAAGTACTTACAAAAAAAAAAGTTCATTTATTTATTTTATAGCTTGCTTTTCACTGTGGAAATCTGCTCATGTGTTCATTTCATAATGTGGACACTTGTTCATTCCTTAGGAACAGAACACACCTGGAGGGAAAGGAAGTCCCTCCGAAGATTAGGTAAGGATTTATGTCTAGATCATGGCATCCGGTCCCATCACTTCACGGCAAATAGATGGGGAAACAGTGGAAACAGTGGCTGACTTTATTTTTTTGGGCTCCAAAATCACTGCAGATGGTGACTGCAGCCATGAAATCAAAAGACACTTACTCCTTGGAAGAAAAGTTATGACCAACCTAGACAGCCTATTAAAAAGCAGAGACATTACTTTGCCAACAAAGGTCCGTCTGGTCAAGGCTATGGTTTTTCCAGTGGTCATGTATGGATGTGAGAGCTGGACTGTGAAGAAGGCTGAGCACTGAAGAATTGATGCTTTTGAACTGTGGTGTTGGAGAAGACTCTTGAGAGTCCCTTGGACTGCAAGGAGATCCAAGCAGTCCATCCTAAAGGAGATCAATCCTGGGTGTTCACTGGAAGGACTGATGCTGAGGCTGAAACTCCAGTACTTTGGCCACCTGATGTAAAGAGCTGACTCATTGGAAAAGACCCTGATGCTGGGAGGGATTGGGGGCAGGAGGAGAAGGGGCCGACAGGGGATGAGACGGCTGGATGGTGTCACCGACTTGGACAAGAGTTTGGGTAAACTCCGGCAGCTGGTGATATACAGGGAGGCCTGGCGTGCTGCGATTCATGGGGTCGCAAAGAGTCAGACACGACTGAGCAACTGAACTGAACTATGTTTTGCCCACAGTCTGTCTCTGATTCTTCTCGCTTCCTCTGGTTTTTTTTTGTTGTTTTTTTTAATGTTTGTTTATTGGCCTGCACCGGATCTTCATTGCAGTGTGAGAGCTCTTACTTGCCACATGTGGGATTCAGTTCCCCAGACCAAGGATTGAGCCCATGACTTCTTCATTAGGAGGGTGGAGTTTTAGCCAATGGACCACCAGGGAAGTCCCCTCTTGGCAAGTAGTTAATCACAGGGTCTTTAACTATGTGAGTTACTGGGAAATGTAATATCTCCCCATTCTTTTAGTAAAAAATTTTTAAAAAGAAGAAAATAATTTTGCCACAATTAAAAGAGAGAAAATCATATGCACATAGATCATTGTCTCTGTCATAACCTATCATTTTTTTGGTTACCAAACCATTTTATTTTTCTTCTGACTCATAGAATACACCCTCTTCTTCCCAGAAGAGATAAATGAAAGTTCCTTCCAACCAATACTTACTGATCACAGTTGAAGCATCCCGGGAATACACAGTCACCTATCTGGCCCAGAGGCTCCAGGGTCCAGGTTCCACCTGCAGGGATGTTTTTAATCTCATCTTGGCTTAAGTACAGCGCACAGACCATCTTGTTCCCCAGATGTTATTTGTTCAAGGAAATCAACGTCCTCCACTTATGCTGTTTGTTATATGTACCCACAGTGCTTAGAGGGTTCTTAAATTACACTAAGCAAATATTTCTTTTAATTAAATGTTTTTCATTAGAGAAGATTTATTGAACATCAGCTATATGAAAAACACTCTGCTGGGAACTCTAGAAACACACATAAGCAAGAGGTTTAGTGTCTTCCATACTTACTTATATGTTGTTGCAAAGTCACTAAGTCGTGTCCAGCTCCTTGTGACCCATGGACTGTAGCCCGCCAGGCTCCTCTATCCATGGGATTTCCCAGGCAAGAATCCTGGAGTGGGTTTCCATGTCCTTCTCCAAGGGATCTTCCTGACCCAGGCATCGAACCCGCATCTCCTGTGTTGGCAGGCAGATTCTTAATCAGTGAGCCCCTGGAGAAGCTCATTGACCGCTATGTCCATTAATCAAAGAGCAGTCCCAGGTGTGTGTTGTTGCTGTTTTTGTTTTGGTTATGACATGCCTTTTGAGAATCTTAGTTCCCCAAGCAGGGAATGAACCCAGGCTGCAGCAGTGAAAACAGCAAATCATAACCCCTGGGCCTCCAGGGAACTGCCCCCCAACCCTCAGGTCCTTATCTGACATCCCTGCTTTCCCTGGAGAAATTTCTGAGGGCACACAGTTCCTCAGGTGCCATCCGCAGAGCACATCCATCTACTTCAGGCTTTGTCAGACAGCCTGTGTAAGTAGGAATCCTAGTCCACATGGGAACACATGGGAAAGCTCAGCTTATTCAGAGCCTGGGTCTGATACAGTAGAAGGGACAGGAGGGGAGAAAACACAGGCTAAGGTCCTGGGTACCCAGGCATTCACAGCTCTGAGGATGGTCCCTCGGGGTCCAGGTCTCAGGATTCCCATCAGGTTCCAGCAGACGGAGCTGGGGAAGGTCTAGATCGTCCACATCTTGAATCTCAGGCTCCTCCCATCCTCCTCACCAAAATGCCAAAATTCACTCAGCAACGCAGTACCAGTGACATCCAGGGATGAAAGTTGAGATGTCTCTTATACAAATTCTCATAAATTCTGTGTTTAGGAGATAACATGTGATATTGTGTTTGACATTTTTTCCCCTCTGAGATTTCTCCAATGTCCTCAGTATCTGGATACCATCTAAGGCAAGCCTTTTGGCTGAATCTTTATTTAGATAAAGGGTCAAGAAACCTTACAGAAACCAGAAGAAGTGGGAGAAGGGAGACTCAGAATCTCCCTGTGTAATGGTCCAGGCCCCCAGCAACACCATTTCCTTCTCTGGGAGCATTAAGTGGGGCTCCAGATCTGTAAAGGGGATTCCACTGGCGAGTGACAGCATTTTCTTCTTGACATTTTCTGCCTCCGCTGATCATTTCACTGCCCTCATTTTCACTCATGACTCATGCATCTGTTTTATCCCTTCATTCAGTCAGTCAGCCATTCATTCGGTTGTGCAGTTCTCCGTTGCAGCGTGCAGGGTCTTTAGTTGCAACCTGCGGGAACTTTCAGTTGTGGCAGGGGGATGTCGTTCTCTGACCGGAGATGAGCCTGGGCCCCTGAATTGGGAGCACATAGTCTTGGGTACAAGACCACCAGGGACAGCCAGACTCGTGCATCTGAGAGGATAGAATCTTCTTCTTACCATATTCCTTTCATTATCCCCAGACAGGCTATTCTGAGGGAATGTGAGGGTTCCAGGAGGAATTTGTAACTTTGCACACGCTTAGCAGAATGGGCGGCATAAAGACCCTGAGATCCTTGAGAGCAGCCTGAAGAGATGAGGAGGAGAGAGATGAGGGACTGAGGATAAGCTGCACACAGTTCTCATCTGATTGCAGCACCACCAGTCTGGCCTGTGCAACAATTCACAGCATCCCAGCCTCTGCGGAGATTCTGTGCACGCCTCCCTCGCTCCGCTTCTTCTGAGAATCTCAAGTCACCGCACATGAAGGCTCCAAGCATGATTTGGGTGAACTGTATGAGGCATGTGCGTCCAGCTTTCCAGCCTTCATAGATATTTTCCAAATGAAAGGCATTTTGTTGGTTCATGTTGAATCTGCAGAATCTGGTGAGTTGGGCCTCGTGTGACCCTGATTCAGAAAAAATAAAAACTACTTTCCTGCAAGACCTGAGTTTGCCACCCGATCCCTTGGGAAACTGCATTGACCATTCAACCACAAACTCAGTAAGTCTGAGCTGGGCTAACTGCTCCAGATAGGAAATGCAGGCATTATGCAGTCGCCTAGACCCCCTGACACGTCATGAGTGTGACGATGAATTAAAGAACGCTTACTCAAAGCTGGAGTTGGAGGCCGTGAAGGGAGGGCGTTCAGGCCCGTGCTCGTCACTGCAGCTTGCGTGCATCAGCAAGGAGGAGGAGGATTTCCCCTCTCACCCAGCAACAGCAGCCTGCCCTAGTCTGCAGCCAGTTAGGGCCTCCACCGCTTCCAACTCTCCTTTTCTCCAGTGAATTTCTGCTCAGGGCAACCCCTCCCAACTTTCTCCTTTCTTCTATAAAAGAATGCTCTCCTTTCTCTCTGGACTTGCCTATTTGTTAACCACAGTTTGCTTGTCTTGAAATGTAATTCCTCTGCTATTCCTAAATAAACTGGGGTATTTGGGGGGGGTAAGGCGGGGCTTACATAAAATCACCCTTTGCTTTGTTTAAGCAGGATATTCCCAAAAGGAAAACAAGTGAAAGGACAAATCGAACTTGTCTAGTGAGGTAGCTCAGTGGTTAGGAGCTTGCCTGCCAATGCAGGAGCCATAGGTTCGATCCCTGGGTTGGAAAGTTCCCCTGGAAAAGGAAATGGCTCCCCACTCCCATATTCTTGCCTGGGAAATCCCATGGACAAAGGCGCCTGGTGGGCAAAGGATTGGACATGAGTGATTAGACAACAACAACAGAGTGAGCAAATCGTATAGCAGCGCTGAGCCACGGGGAAGCCCCAGAATACCGGAGGGGGTCGCCTATCGCTTCTCCAGCGGATCTTCCCAACCCGGGAATCAAACCAGGGTCTCTTGCATTGCAGGTGAATTCTTTACCAACTGAGCTATCAGGGAAGCCCTAAATAAGCTTTCAGTTTCATCAAAGGCCTTTCCTTCGTTTATTAAGTGTGATCATGTTATCTCCTTTAATCAGTTCATGTTGTGGGTTATTTATATGTATTTTTTTTTTCTATTGAAGTTAGTGTATGTGTGTGTTTTCTGTTATTAAGAGTTACTTCAACTCTTTTGGTTTGTCTTTGCTTAGTCCATGGACTGTATAGTCCATGGGATCACAAACAATCAGACACGACTGAGCGACTTTCACTTTTCAATGCAGGACACGTTGCAAAAACGGAGGAACGCTGACAGAGGCAGATCACTGTTTTAAAAAGGTAAATTTAGAAAGCTTCCCTGTACTCACGTCAGACTTTCCTCCACAGCACAAGTGGAGGAAGCTCACATTCCTCCTGGTGGCGGACAGGGGATGAATTAATAAACAGTGATGTGAGTGTGGTGGGCTCACCTCCACTCCATGGCATTCAGGACAACACAGGACCCGCCTGACGGACAGCAGCTCACCGAGCTCCTGCTGATCATTGCCTTGTGGGCAGAAGGTCTGCTTGGCCAGATCTGAGATTTCAAGAGAACTGTGCATGTAATTCTGCATCAGAATGACCTGTTTTAAAAAAATGTTAACATCTGAGCCCACTGTTTCCTGAAACACTACCCGGACCTCATTCCACAGACTCCAGAGCGCTTTGGAGGATGGGCTGCCTGCCTCTCCGCCACCTGCTCCTTTCTTGCTAAGCACCTTCTCTTTGCATATTTCTGCTTGGCCTGTTAGTTGCTGCTGGTGTGGCTCCGCAGGAAGCGAAGGATGACCCAGAAGAACAGGGCAGCTCGGCGACCTCAAGGAGCTCACTGTGTAGCAGAACAATAGGATAAGGGAACAGCTGTAATAAGAGTTTAGCGGAAGTGGAATAACATTCAGCCACAGACAGAGGGGTCTTGCCAATTACATGGGTGGAGCCACCTTGTTCAGTAGTTGGAATCTCTTCTTCCAATGCCGGGAGTGCAGCTGGGAGCCCTGGTTAGGGAGCTAAGATGTCACATGCTTCTGGGCCAAAAAAACCAAAACATAAAACAGGAGCAATAGTGTAAAAAATTAATGAAAACCCTCTAAAAATGGTCCACATCCAAAAAAGAAAAAAAAAACCTTAAAAAATAAAATGAAGGAATTGGAGGGTATTGTGCTTAGTGAAATAAGTCAGACAGAGACAGACAAATGCTCTATGTTATCACTTATATGTGGAACCTAAAAAATTAAACAATGGGAACAGATATAACGAAACAGAAGCAGACCACAGATATAGAGAACAAAGTACTGGTTACGAGGGGAACGAGGAAAGGGGGAAGCATAGGGTAGGGAATTAGGAGGTAGAAACTATAACGTGCAAAATAAAGACGCCACAGGGGTGTATTGTACAGCAAAGGGAATGTGGCCATTCTTTCGTAACAACTTTAAGTGGAGTACAATCTATAAAAATTTTGCATCACTATACAGTACAGTTGAAACTAATATAAGTATTGTAAATCAACTATGCTGCAATAAAATATTTTTTCACTTGAAATAAATGCAAGCATAAAAAAATGTTTAGCAGATGGAAAAACTGCCCCCCCTTAAACTGCAATCACTGCTTGAAGAGTAGGAAATGTATAGGGAAACTGCAGTATCTCTGCAAATCCTTTTCTTTCCTTTCCTTTTTTTTTAAGCTGGGGCTGCTGACAGTGTTGAAGCGGCAAAGTGATAGGACTTGACCTGAGTTAGTGACACACGAGGGCCAGCTTCCCTGGCAGAGCAGAGGGACAAGGCCTTGGAGTGAGTGAGTGTGGAAGGGAGACGGTGTGGGAAACGGGAGCCCGTGAGTAAGACGCACTGGTCTGCAGGTGGCAGACTTACCTAAGAGACAGCCCTTGGTCACCCACTTGGTATTTGCTCTGCAACCTCACATACCAGAAAGCCTGCTACAGACCGAAAGTTCTCGTGTGATTCTTAACTTTTAATGTTAGAGAATAAAGGAAAGGGGCTGTGCTGTAGAAAGTGAAGGCAGAAAGAGAAACACAAATACAGTGCATTAACGCACATATATGAAATCAGCAAAGCCGTGCTGATGAGCCTATTTGCAGGACAAGAATAGAGACACAGACCCAGAGAGCAGACTTGTGGACGCGGGGAGGAAGAGGGTGGTGGGGCAAGCTGAGAGAGGAGTGCTCACATATACGCATGGCCTGTGCGGAGCGGGCAGGGGCCGGAGGCCACCGTCTAGCGCAGGGGGCTCAGCGCTGAGCTGTGATCAGAGGGGAGAAGCGCAGGCCTGGAGGGAGGCCCAGGAGGAGGGATTCGTGTGCATCCAGCTGATTATGAAGCAATTATCCTCCAAGTTAAAGAAATAAAGCCTGAAGTTCAAGGGAAAAAAAAAAAAAAGGACTGAGTTTCCCTGGAGTGGGGTAGGACACAGAGACAATGGTAGGATGATGACAAGATGCATAATGTGAACCACTTCTGGACCATGACGAGTGTCGGATGTCTGGCAAACTCGGTCCCCAATTAGTCACTGCAGTGTTGAAGGGACCAGGGCCTCTTGGCAACCATTGGACAGTCTGTGCTCTATATGAAGAGCTAACAGGCTATTTCTTGAGGACCAGATGTTTAGTATTTTAAGTCATTGCTGTATTCATTCTTAAGGTGCTTCTAAGATGAATAACACTTTACCAAGTGAGGAAGATGAAAACCACTGAAGAAAATATAGGAAAGAAACCATGGCTACTTGAGCACGGAAAAGATTTTTCCATGGGATACCAAAAGCACCATTCACAAAAGAACAAATTAATAAGTTGACTTGGAAGGAAACCAGAATGTTAACCCAAAAAGAGAAAAACATTCAGCTTGTTAAAACATGAAATGCGCATTGTTCAGGAGAAACCTAAATGAAATGTAACTCAACGTGGTGGCCTGGAATTCCGACTTATGTGGTGTCATCAGTAAAAATAACAAGTTTGTAGAGAAATGACAGGGTGAAGGAAAAGTTAGGCTTCCAAGGAGGGCAAAGTATGAGAAGTTAAATATATGAGAGGAAAATTATGGGGCAAAGTTTGTTTGCAAATTCCTCCTGGCTGATAAGAAAAATAGAACTTAGACCCTGCCTTTAGGCAGAAAAAGAGGAGCTTTTCTGTTTGCTGGAACTTCCCTATAGCTCAGGTGGTAAAGAAACTGCCTGAGTGCAGGAGATCTGGGTTCGATCTGTGGGTCAGAAAGATCCTTTGGAGAAAGAAATGGCAACCCACTCCAGTATTCTTGCCTGGAGAATCCCATGAACAGAGGAGCCTGGCGGGCTACAGTCCACGAGGTCACAAAGAATTGGACATGACTAGGTGACTAACACATACAATGTCTGTTTGCTGCTTCTTCAGTTCAGTGCAGTCCAGTCGCTCAGTCGTGTCCGACTCTTTGCTACCCCATGGGCTGCAGCATGCCAGGCCTTCCTGTCCATCACCAACTCCCGGAGTTCACTCAAACTCATGTCCATTGAGTCAGTGATGCCATCCAATCATCTCAACCTCTGTCTTCCCCTCCCCCTCTTGCCTTCAATCTTTCCCAACATCATGGTCTTTTCAAATGAGTCAGTAATTGAATTTAATTCAAAGTAATTATGTCAAAGAGCATATTTGGGATAACATTCTGGTTTCCTTCCAAGTCAACTTGTTAATTTGTTCTTTTGTGAATGGTGTTTTTGGAATCCCATGGAAAAATCCTTCCCCTACTCAAGTAGCAATGGTTTCTTTCCTATATTTTCTTCAGTGGTTTTCATCTTCCTCACTTGGTAAAGTGTCATCCATCTTAGAAGCACCTTAAGAATGAATACAGCAATGATTTAAATGCAGAGTGGAAAACTCTTCCACATCTTCCTTACCTGCTGCCCTCCCTACCCTAGTGCCTCACATAGTAAATGATCTGCCTAGAATTCAGGAGACCCAGGTTTGATCCCTGGGTCAGGAAGATCCCCAGGAGAAGGTCATGGCAACCCACCCCAGTATTCTTACCTGAAGACTCCCATGGGGATGTCCCCGGGGTCACGAAGAGTTGAAAACAACTTTGTGACTAACATACACATACTCCCTTCCCTACTCTGGACTCTCCAAACCATGGAGCCCAGCAAAGATTCCTCAAAATCCAGTCTGACTTTTGATCAACATTTTGCTGATTTGTTTGCTTATAACTTAATGACTGCCTAAAACCTCAGATATGCAGATGACACCACCCCTATGGCTGAAAGCGAAGAGAAACTAAAGAGCCTCTTGATGAAAGTGCAAGAGGAAACTAAAAGCTGGCTTAAAACTCAACATTCAAAAAACTAAGATCATGGCATCTGGTCCCATCACCTCATGGCATATAGATGGAGAAACAGTGGAAACAGTGAGAGACTTTATTTTTCTGGGCTCCAAAATCACTGCAGATGGTGACTGCAGCCATGAAATGAAAAGACGCTTGCTGCTTGGAAGAAAAGCTATGACCAACCTAGACAGCATATTAAAAAGCAGAGACATTACTTTGCCAACAAAGGTCCATCCAGTCAAGGCTATGGTTTTTCCAGTGGTCATGTACGGATGTGAGGGTTGGACTATGAAGAAAGCTGAATGCCGAAGAATTGATGCTTTTGAAGTGTGGTGTTGGAGAAGACTCTTGAGAGTCCCTTGGACTGCAAGGAGATCCAACCAGTCCATCCTAGAGGAGATCAGTCCTGAATATTCATTGGAAGGACTGATGCTGATGCTAAAGCTCCAATACTTTGGCCACCTGATGTGAAGAACTGACTCACTGGAAAAGACCCTGATGCTGGGGAAGATTGAAGGTGGGAGGAGAAGGGGACGACAGAGGATGAGATGGTTGGATGGCACCACTGTCTCAAAGGACATGAGTTTGAGTAAGCTCTGGGAGAAGTGATGGACAGGGAGGCCTGTGTGTTGTGGTTTCTGTGGTCACAAAAGAGTCAGACATGACTGAGGGACTGAACCGAATGACTGAATTTAATGATTCTCAGACTTTCGATGCCGCAACATTCTTTTTACAACAAACATACATCCTTCTTTTTTGCGCCTCTAAGCTGTTTTTAAAAACAACATCATAGCTTTACAATTAAATTTAAAATTAGTCTTCATTGTCAAATTTTCAGGAACTCCTTGAGATAACCAGAGGCTATCTGATTTACAACAGTCCATCTCTATGGAGTCAGCACAGTACAAGTCAGTCAGTACAAGATGAGTCAGACCAAGCCTAAAGCTCCAGGTGGTGAGATTGTGGCTGAGCTAAAGACTGGGCGTGGAAGCTGGGGCTCAGAATTGACCAGGTTCATCCTTGTGACTGCTCAGCTGTTATCCACTTCTTTATATTTTAAAAATAACATATGGTTTTTTATGTAAATAAAAAATAAATCATAAAATCTGAAAAAATATGAGTTAAGAGGAAATAGAAGTGCAGAAAAATTAGAACTAAGATGGAGTTTAGTAACAAGAATGCTGTAGACAGGACCAAATTTGGCTGGAAGCTCTTTGACGGTCAAAATAAGGAGAGAGACCTCTTTGTTCTTTGGGACTTACCACGAGATCGAAACCACCCAGTGTCTCAGAGAAGCCAGTTTCAGGAGGAGGCGCTGTGTGATGTCCAAGAGCACCCCCCAGGCAGCTCCATCAGTCCCAGTTCTATCCTTGGCTGGGATGGAGTTTCAACAGTCCGTCCACACTGCTCCTCAGAGTTCTGAAAGGAACCTGGAGACTCAGGGGTTCCCCCAGGCCAGCACCTCCCCTTTTCCCATGTTTTTTATTGTTTGTCTATCTGCCTTGAATATCTTAAGTCAGTGAAAACTGAGTTACATTGATCATTGTATTTATTCAAGCACTTATCCTAAGCAAAATGATGCTTAAAACTCATCATTCATGACATAACACATGTAAGTATCCCAGAAGGGCAAGGAACCTAAAAGGAGTTGATGGCTGAGTCTTATCACCTGGGCCTCCCAAGATTTCTTCTGGTTTTTTTTCTTCCAGCAAACCTGGAGAACAACTACTGTGTATTCTGTCTGACAATGAGCTCTGGGAATGAGTCCAATGAGCACAACACCTTCCCTTCCCCCATTCAGGGAGCTCCTGATCAGCTTGGATGAAGAACTCATGCCAAGGGACAGGCTCACAATTACATGCTTAAAGAGGTTAGGAGGAGTGAGAGACAAATTCTTCCCAGGAGATGGAAGGAATGTGTGGCTTCCCTGGTGGCTCAGATGGTAAGGAATTTCCCTGCAATGTGGGAGACATGGGTTCTATCCCATGTCTATCCCTGGGTCAGGAAGACCCCCTGGAGAAGGAGCTGGAAACCCACTGCAGTGTTCTTGCCTGGAGAATCCTACGGACAGCGAAGCCTGGAGGACCGTGGGGTGGCAAAGATGCGGACACGACTGAGCGACGACCTGATGAGATGGTGATGTGGGGTGGGGGAAAGAGGGCGGCCAGAAATGGATTCTCCTGCGTCCTTGGGGAGGTGACCTTTGACCCTTTATGCTTGTGGCTGTGCCAGATCTCCGCTGCCGCCCAGGGGTGTTCCCGAGCTGCAGCGCATGGGCTTCCCATCGTGGAGGCTTCTCTTGTTGCAAAACCTGGGCTCTTGGGACCTGAACCCAGTCTGGATTGATGGGCAGGGTTTCATCAGCCATCACTGGACGTGGAGGTCAGCGTGTGCAGCAGAGTGAGTGTGAGACTGGGGGAGAGGCTCAGGGAGCCCTGCTCTTATAACTCGGAGCGCTCAGTGGTTGAAACCTGGAGGACTGCTCCAGGAAATGCATTGAGACCGTCAGAAACGGGCCTTCAGTTTCTGTTGAAAGGACCCTCCCGGGCCTGCAGAACTCAACTAACCTGAAAATATGCCGAGCTGACCCGAGTCCAGTCCCATGCCAGAAATCCTGTGAGTGCCCCCTCTCAGCTAGAGTGTGACCCTAATTCGCTTTCTCATAATGTTTCATCTGAAGCTCTATGACATTCTTACTACGGGTGAGCTGTGTTTTGAAGGTGCCTTACCCACTCAACTGGGCCCCAAACATACACCTTTGTGTCCTGAGGCCTGATGATGAGACAGCTCACTGGGAGCTGCCAGACAGGAAGCCACACACCAGGGGACTTCCACGCACTTCTCATTAAATCCTTGTAACAACGTATGACATCAGTCTACGATCATCCCCATTTACCAGCTGAGATTACTTCCCAGGGAGGTGAGACCATTTTCTCATAGGCATGGAGCTAGGAGGCAGCTGTGCTGGGACTCAAACTCAGTTCACCTGATTTGATTCTGGAATGCCACTCTGAAAGCAGTGGCAAGTCAGACTCCATAATGCTGGTGTCATCAGTTCCAGACTGTGAAAGGCCAGGCTTTTTCATTTTGGCCACCTGATGTGAAGAACCGACTCACTGGAAAAGACCCTGATGCTGGGAAAGACTGAAGGGAGGAGAAGGGGACGACAGAGGATGAGATGGCTGGATGGCATCACCGACTCGATGGACATGAGTTTGAGTAAGCTCCGGGAGATGGTGATGGACAGGGAGGCCTGGCGTGCTGCAGTCCATGGGGTCGCAAAGAGTCGGACACGACTGAGCGACTGAACAACAGCAAACTATTTCAAGGGACTTTGCATCCAGTAGCTAACTTAATCTTCTCAGGTAACCTGAGAACTTAACATGCTATCTACATTTAACAGAAGACCAAACTGGGGCACAGGGAATTTCCGGAGGCCCACATCTGCCCCAGACCAAGCCCGTAGGTGTATTGTGGTCCTCAGCAAATGATTAAATAATCTTTCCAAAGGGCAAATTCTAAATGCTCACAAGGCATGAGTCGTTTTTCTTCTTCTTCTTTTCTTTAATTTTCAGACCATGTCATGATGTATGTGGGAATCTCACATCCCCAACAGGGGATCAAACCCATGCCTCCTGCATTGCTAGCATAAAGTCTTGACCACTGGGCAGCCAAGGGTGTCCCACAATTATTATTCTTAATATTTGAGTCATGTAACTTTGGGCAGGTCAATGTCTGAGCCTCTATTTCCTCACTCAGAGCATGAGAACTACTTACCTACTTAAGGTTTGTGAAGACAGAGTGAGATGCTCTCATAAAGGTAGCTTTCATGTAAAGAAAGCCTCTATAAATGGTAATGACCACAAGTCTGGAGAAAGCTCAGGAGAGCCACCAGTCAATCAGTTCTCAGCTGACAGTCTACGCCAATGTGCACATGTCAGACCAGGAGAAATAGCTCAGACATCCCGGAACCACTTGGATTTCTATTGTCTGCTCTCTCAGGACTCACCAATACCATTGCACCAATACCATCCCATCAGGACTGTGGAATATTCCACTGTGTAGCTAGAGTTGGTGAAACAGCAACAGGCCATGGAAACAGGAGTCTTGTGCACCCTAGGGGGGCGACACTTGCCGCTACCTAGGGCCTCTCCAAGTGCCTTCAGAACTGGCTGTAAAAGCCCCACAGGAGGGAACCATCTAGACTTGGTCCCGCAGGGCCTGTGGTCTCAAGGTTAGGGTTTAACGGGACACTCTGAGTTTGTCCTTGTGACAACCACAGACCCACACTCTGGACTTAAATCGTGATGAGGCTTTTGTTGCAAGAACATTACAAATGGAACACTGGCCCCAAAAGACTTGTGTTGGATTAAAGAATGACATTTACTCTGGTCTACTGGAGAAAAATAGAATCTGCAAAAGGAGACCTCTTCCACCGTGGGTGAGGACTCTGAGTTTTCCAAAGCTGAGTTTCACAGAATAGAGGACGAAATGGAAAAGTTTTCCCATGGCTTTCAAGTCTTTTGAGTGTGATCATAGTTTGCATCACATTTTACATTGTGATCCCATATATATGTGTGTGTGTGTGTATACCTGCCATTTTAGGGTGAGTTAAAATGTTTGGTTTTGGGCAATTTTATGTGATTAAGTTATTTCACAAAATAATCATTATAGCTGTTTCATGCAATATACTGTCTTCTGTCTTTAAAAAATTTGCTTTAAAGAAGTGATTAAAAAAACAACCTAATTCATTCTATCATCCACAAGTAGGTCAGGCCCTATTTGGAAAACAGAAATAACAGACCCTCTAACTTAAAACAAGTCCAAGAGGGAACTCTGGGGATTCAAGGCAATGATTCTGGGAAAATGAAGGGACAAAATGAATTTTATAACAATTAACCAAAAAAAAAAAAAAAATTCTAACACAAAGCTACATCATATGTCCTGGGGTCAATACTGATTCTACCTTCTCTGTTGCTTCCCCTCCTACCCCGTCCCACCCCCCACCAAAGGACACCAGGAACACACCTGTATTTGAACGAAGTTGGGTTTATTGGCTCTTTGCAACAAAGAAAGTGTCCAACCTAAGAATATGGCAAGAAGAATGGGGGCGGGGGTGATCGCAACAAGAGGGCTTTAGGAAAAGAGATTGTTCCAGGAATTGCTCTTGAACTAGGTGATTTGGGGCACGACTTGAGAAAGGACAATTTAGTCCCTGAACCTTGAGAAAGTGGGGCCCATTCTACCAGCAGGTATCTCACATCTGGTTACCCAGGCAGTAGAAGAAACAGACTGGACTGAGTCTCTGACTAGGGGCGAGGGATGCTGCCGTTTGGTCCAAGTCTAGACAGAACGGTCGGCATTCTCTGAGCGTCCAGGCGGAGCTGGGCTCGCAGTGGCTTCTGCCGTCCCATAGACCGTCTGCTCCTCGGCCAGGATGCCCTCCGGCAGTCTCCTGTAACCCCGCTTCCGGCAGCGCCTGAAGCCCCAGTTTACTGCCAGACCCAGAGCCACGACGCCCACGACGGCCCCAGCACTGGGCCGGGAAGCCCCCTGACCCAGGAGCAGCGCTGCCAGGGCCGGGTCGTGGACGTCGGCCTGCCGCCAGCGGCCGGAGCCCTGCAGCCGCACCCAGGCCTGCTGACCGCTGGCGTCCACCAGGACCGAGGCCCCGCGGCCGCCGCTGTTGCCCAGCGGGCCGGGGCGGGCGGCAAAGGGCGGCAGCCGGACCGTCAGCTGCTGCGGGTCCAAGAGGAAGCCGGCCCGGACGCAGTAGAGGACCTGGCAGCCGCTGCTGAGGCAAGCCGGGTGTTGGCTGTAGCCCGCGGGGCGGGTCATGGGGTTGTCCGTGGCCACGTTCGGGTCGAAGGCTTCCTTCAGGAGCTCGGGGCCCCGGCCCCTCGTCCGGGCCGCCAGGGGGTTGCCCGTCTGGCAGCTGAAGAGACCCCCGAAGGGAACCGCGTGCGCCGCGCCCAGCTCCCAGTCACTGCTGATGCACACCTTGAGGCCGCCCAGGAGGGTCGGCGGGGAGAAGGCCGGGGGGCAGGCCTGGGCCCCGGTGCGGGCGTTGGGGCGGCCAGGGCTGTAGAGGCCCCCGAAGAGGAGGCCGGCCGCGGCCGTCGGGGCGGCTCCCGAGGGCGCGCACCGGACGCGCGGGACCTGCAGGAAGCCGCACACCTTCCGGCAGCAGGTGAAGAACGGGAAGCCGGTGGGGCCCCGCAGCCAGCACTCGCGGCTGCTCTCGCGGCACACCTTGACCTCGCTGCTCAGCCGTGTAGTTGGCCGGGCAGGGGGCCCGGCCGGTGAGCGGGCTCGCGACGGTGTAGGGCGCGCACAGGCGGCCGCCCTCGGGGCCCGTGATGGCCTCGCACTCCTGGAAGACGCCCCCGAAGCTGAAGTCGGCGCGCGAGCCGTCGTCCACGTTGGCCTGCGGTTCGAAGTTGGGCGCCCCGCGCTTCACGCGCCCGGGGTGCATGTGGACCGCGTAGCAGCTGCCGGTGGCGCCGCTCACGGCCGCCTCCAGGCGACGCACGGCGGGCGCTGGGAGCTCCGGCAGCGCCTCGGGCGGCGGCAGGCCGCAGCGGCCGATGGCCGCCAGCCGGTTGGCGACGCCGTCCTGCCACTTCTGCAGGGTGAGGCCCTCGTGGAAGGGCGGGCCCCCGCGGCTGTGCGTCTTGGAGGCCACCGTGCCCCGCTGGCTCTGCTTGTCCCGGGACACCGCGTCGCTCACCCCGACCTTCCGGTCGAACAAGGCGGAGGCGGCGAAGGTGATGCTGAGCCTCTCCCCCGCCTCGTGGCCCACCAGCTCCCGCCTCACCTGGTCCTCCTGCACCAGGGTGGCTCCCACCCCCACCTCGGTGAGGACGTGCGTGCCGTAGGCGAGCACGAGCATCTCCGCCAGGTACTCCGCCTCGCGGGTCCGGTTGCTCTCCAGGTGGTCGCTGAGGGTCAGCAGGCGCTGCCGGAAGTCGGGGTCCCCCGGACCCGCACGCAGTACATGCTATGCCGCCGCTGCACGCGGCTGGTGACCGTCTGGTACTGCAGGCTGTACCTCCGGACGTTCTGGCAGTCCACGGAGAACTTGCCGTTGAGCATGGAGAGGAAGGAGAATTCCGCGCTGACCGAGGCCGCCCAGGCGTCAGTGTAGTTGACCCAGCCGTCCATCAGGTCGGCGCGGGCCTGCACCACGCTCTCGCGCCGCGGCACCGCCAGCATGCCGTCGGGGAGGAGGTACTCGCCGTCCTCGGTGGTCAGGCACTGCGAGTAGGCGCGCCCGGGCACCAGCCCCAGCTCCATGTTGCGCAGGTTGTCCCAGCCCACCCCGGGCAGCGCCCCCAGCACCGACACATTCAGCTGCTGCTTGCAGCCTTGGAAGCCCCGAGGCACCCCGTCCGCCCTGCCGCCTGGCCCGGCCCAGAGCAGGACCAGCAGGTGGGCCAGGCCCAGGCCCAGGGCCGGGGGCGAGCTTACCCGGGACAGCCTGCCGCCCCTCATCTCCTCCGGGACCCCGAGGTCGCCGAGGGGGGCTGTCCCCGGCCTGGAGCTGAAATAGGCTCAGCCTCAAAGCCCGGAGGGACTCAGCCCCACTCAGGCCCCTCCGCAAGCCGGCGGGCCCGCCCAGGCGCCTCTCCCGGAAGTCCTCCCAACAGAGGAGCCAGGCGGTCTCTTATCACAAGCACCGAGGCGCGTGAAGCTGATTCCAGGCTTGAGGTCAGGGCGGGGTAGAGTAGACCGGGGAATGACCTGAAGACCCACCGACTATCCAGGGCCCAAGAACTTTTCTCCTCCCCTTGTATTTGCAAGGAGCTCTCTAGGGCCCCCTCCCTGAGATCATCAGCTGCTCTAAATACCCTAGGCTAGGGCTTTATAATCCCATTTTAAACTCTCACCAGTCTCTCTCTCTCTTTCTGACCTCTCTGTACCTCAAACGGTAAAGAATCTGCCTGCAATGCAGGAGACCAGGGTTCGATGCCTGAGTTGGGAAGTTACTCTGGAGATGGGAATGGCAATCCACTCCTGTATTCTTGCCTGGAGAATTCCATGGACAGAGAAGCCTGGCAGGCTACAGTCCGATTAAGACACATGATAGTCTCTCTTTACACATTAGAAAATAGGCCCCAGAGAAGTCACGTAAAATACCCAAAATCACAGGTTCACATTGTAGCCAGCATTTGAATCCAGGCTCATCTGCTGCCAAAGCACGGTTTCCACCCACTGATCTTGGTTTAGGGCTTCTTCTTTCTATGCAGTGTCAGGATCTTCTTCGTTTTTGGAGAGGAAATGTATGTGTTGAGTCGCTCAGTCGTGTCTGACTCTTTGCGACCCCATGGACTGTAGCCCACCAGGCTCCTCTGTCCATGGGACTTCCCAGCCAAGAATACTGGAGTGGGTTGCCATTCCCTTCTCCAGGGGAATCTTTCCAACCCAGGGATCGAACCCATGTCTCCCTCATTGCAGGCAGGTTCTTTCCCATCTGAGCCATCAGGGAGGGACTTGTTCTTTATTTCAAAAAAATGTTTATCAATTTTCAGTACCAGAACAGCTACACCATTGGTTTTTTTCTCCCGGTGGATCCCCAAAGAAATCATACCAAAAGAAAGAACACTTTAAGGAAATTAAGCTGCAGCATACTCACCTAGCAGACCTCACTGAAAATCTCATCTGAAAGGGGGGATTGGGTAGGGAAAGAAACTTTAAAAGATCAGCACACTGCCAGCCCACAGGCTGTAGAGAGCTCTCACAGCCAAAGGGGTCAGCAGTGCGCCCCAACCCCAAAGAAACAAAGTTCCAAAATAATATAAAATTTAAAAACAGGTTTGTACATAAGCTCTTCGAGCTTTCTCCAGCAGTAACTGATACAAACCACAGTGAGGTGGCACTTTTAGAGACAGCAGCTTCAGACCCAGAAAAGGATGATGAGATGTGTTTCCTATGGTTAAATCAGTGCAAAACATACTTTCCTTTCTTTCAAGGAGGCAGGAGAGCAAATGTGTTCACCTCAGCATAAGGGCCACAAGATCCACTCTGTGAGCTCAGGTTGAGAACAAGGTAGAGCTGGGACAAAGATTTGGTTTCAGAGCTTTCACCATCTTAAATTTCTTGGGTCACTTCTGATGAAAAAAGAGAGAAAAAAAGTTTCAAAGATACCATAAAGTTGAAAGCTGGAACAGCACTTTTTTTTTTTTTTTTTTTTTTGGCTAACTCCTCCTGCAATCATCTTTGTGGTTTAGCATGTACTTTTTCCAGAGCGATGAGGTTTCCCCAAATGGAGTCTTTCTCTGGGCTGAAAGGCTCTCAGTAAGGCAGGCCCGTACCTTTTCCCCTCCCCTATGCAGAAGGTCTTTGAAAAGACCCTGATGCTGGGAAAGATTGAAGGCGGGAGGAGAAGGGGATGACAGAGGATGAGATGGTTGGATGGCATCACTGACTCAATGGACATGCATTTGGGTAAACTCTGGGAGCTGGTGATGGACAGGGAGGCCTGGGGTGCTACAGTCCATGGGGTTGCAAAGAGTCAGACATGACTGAGGGAATGAACTGAACTGCTGGAGAAGGCGATATGCATTAAGCCGAAACGTTACCTTCCAAAAGTGAGAGAGGGGTTAGACTGTTGCTTCAGAACTGCGGAATTGTCTGGAACGTTTTTACAAATTGTTGTTACATCAACAGAAAAAGGTAATTACAAAAAGTGTACATCACAGCAGGCTTTTAAAGACACTTCAAACTATGCTCACATTCCCTTACACTTTGTCCCCAAAGGTGTTCCGCCTCTAGCCCAGCTGGGGTCTCTGGGGACAGGCAGAGACAGTTTGGCAAAAGGGACACAGAGGTGGGGGTGGGAGAGGTGGCAGGAGAGAAGCGGGCTTCCAGTTAAATGAAGATCAGTCCTCAGTCTGCAGGTGAGCTTCAGGCAGCCTGTTCTCAGAGGAGTCAGCAGCAGGGCGCGACCGGGCGCTCTACACCTCGTTCAGGTCGAGCAGCGTCTGCTCCAGCATCCGTTGCTTACAGAGATGCTGCTCTTGGGTACCTTTCACTTTCTCTTCCAAATCGTCCGTTGTCTTTTCCGGCCCGGCTACTGATCTCTCAGCAAACTCAACCCCGGTCTCTGCCTCCTTGAGTTTATAGGTAGGAATCTTTATCTCCTCCTTGTATTTGCCTCCTTTCCGAGGGCACTTCTCTTCAGCAGCACTCACACACTTCAGACTCTGCTCCACCAGTCAGATGCGTTCATCCATCTCTCGGCAGTGGCACTCTGCCAGCTCGGCTCGCTCCTCTGTGCTGCCAGGTCCCCCCATAATCCCTCGCTTCAGTTCAGTTCAGTCACTCAGTCATGTCCAACTCTTTGCGACCCCATGGACTGCAGCACGCCAGGCCTCCCTGTCCATCGCCAACACCCGGAGTTTACTCAAACCCATGTCCATTGCGTCAGTGATGCCATCCAGCCATCTCATCCTCTGCTGTCCCCTGCTTCTCCCGCCTTCGGGCTCTCCCAGCATCAGGGTCTTTTCCAAGGAGTCAGCTCTTCGCATCCCCAGCTTACAAGCTGCCTCTTCCTACTTCCGGTCTGCCTCTTGGGCAGTGTGCTTAGCATCTTTGAGTTGGATTTCCCGGAGTTCCATTTCTTTCTTCATCTTTTAAGGCTCAGTTTTCACACCTTCATGCCTCTCTCGGGCTCACCGGCAGCTCTCTCGGCTTCCTCCAGCTCTTGCAGGGCAGGGGCCAGGTGCTCTTGAGCTCAGTCCAGCTCCTCTTCAGCCAGCTGGATCCTAGGCTCAAGGAGGCCACCTCAGCCTGCCCTGCCCCGGGCCCGCCTCTCTCCCTGCACCTCCCGCTGGAGGCGCTCAGCACTCTCACCTGCATCACCCGCCTGCTGCTGTGGAACCTGGACCTCCCGCTTCACTGCCTCAGTGGTGCTGATCCCGGCCGTGGGCCCCCCCGCTCGGCGCTGTAGTAGCCTCTCAGGGTCTTCTTGGTTTTTGTCTCTCTGAGGACTTTTGGTCCTAAGAAGGCTCTTGGAGAGGGCATAGGGAACCACCTGACCGGTGATGTCCCTCCAGTTACACCTGTTGTCAGTGGTGCGTTGGGAGCAGAGGTTTATTCACGATGCTGTGACCCTAGGAACCAGAGGTTTTTATTTTTATTTGTTGAGTATTTCTTTTCCGGCTACCCTGAGTCTTTGTTGCTGGTGCAGACTTTCTCTGGCTGCAGTGAGCCGGTGCTGCTCTTTGTTGCGATGGCCTGGCTTCTGTTGTTGGGAACCACAGGCTGGAGGTTCTCCGGCTTCAGTGGCTGCTGCCCGCAGGCTCGGTAGCTGTGACTCTCGGGCTCTAGTGCAGGCTCCGTAGTGTGGCACATGGGCTTAGTTACTCTAAAGCTTGTGGGGTCATTGAACCAGGGCTCAAGCCTGTGTCCCCTATATTGGCAGGAGGATGCTTCCCCACTGAGCCAGCACAGAAGTCCCAGAGTTTGGAGCTCAGGAAGGTTATTACAGTTGCCGGGCCAGGAGAATGGGCAATTCAGGCTCAAAAGACCCCCACTCCCCGAGAGTTTTCCGGGGTAGAGTTTGAAAGGCTAAATTTGGGGTGAGGACCTCAGAGTCCATGAGTTTCTTCTGATGGGTTGGTGGTGGGGTAACAGGAATCTTGGTAATCTCCACCTTCTGGTTCCAACCAGCCTAGATCTATGTGCCTGCAACCTTGTGGTCCGCAAGTGGTCATCATCCTCCAGCAGGGCAGAGTTGGGGGAGGAGGAGAGTAACTGAGAGATGCGTATCAGACTGTTATCTACAGCCCTTCAGGAGGAGCTCAGAGTCCTGTGATTCTCTCCTAATAACTGCTTGAGCCTGCTCTTTGGAACTTGGGGAAGGCCTAGAAGACTAAAATCTTTTTTTTTTTTTTTAATTTTTAAAAATCTTTCTAAAATTTGAAATTATTTATTTTCTTTTTGGCTGTGCTGGGTCTTCACTGCTGCCTGTGGGCTTCTAGTTGTGGGGAGCAGGGGCTTCTCTAGTTTCAGTGCTTGGACTTCTCACTGTGGTGCCTTCTCATTGCAGAGCTTGGCTGCTAGGGCATGTGGGTTTCGGGGGCAGCAGCACACAGGCTCAGTCACCTCACGGCACGTGGGATCTTCCTGGACCAGGGATCAAGCCTGTGTCACCTAGAGTGGCAGGTGGATCCCTGACCACTAGACCACTAGGAAAGTCCTTTCTTTCTTATCTTTTTTAAATAAGAAACTGGAGACAGGTAAGAAGTTTTGTACCCAAGAGAGCTCCTCAGGGTCGTTTAATTTCAGTCTCATTTCACTCCCTATGTGTCTCTAGACACTTAGTTGAGAACGGAATAGAATGAATGAGGATGAATGCAAACTGATCTTCAATGGCACCACTAAGGAATAAATTCCTTTCAATAGAACCACAGTATTATTAACTGCAGCATTACATATGTATATATATTTTAAATAAGGACAAACACCAAGTAATCATGCTGCTTGAACACTATCATGCTGCTTGTCAAAGAGAAGGAGGCAGTAAAGACAAAGAAGTAGTCAGGGGAGCTGAGGTTCAGCAGAGCAGGGTTTGGGGCAGAGCGTGGAGCTTAGTCCCCAGTGGCTCAGGTGGAGTCTGCCTGCGATGCAGGAGACCTGAGTTCCATCCCTGGGTCGAGAAGACCCCCTGGAGAAGGAAATGACAGTCCACTCCAGTATTCTTGCCTGGAGAATTCTATGGACAGAGGAGCCTGGTGGGCTACAGTGACTAACAGTCCCCACTCATTAGACTGTGAAATTGCCCAGCCCATAAAAGCTAATCACACCGTATTTCTAGGGCTTCTCTGTGGCTCAGATGGTAAAGAATCTTCCCACAACGCAGGAGATCTGGGTTTGATCCCTGGGTTGGGAAGATCCTGTGGAGAAGGGAATGGCAACCCACTCCACTATTCTGGCCTGGAGAATTCTATGGACAGAGGAGCCTGGCGGGCTACAGTCCCTGGAATGGCAAAGAGTCAGACACGACTGAACGACTAACACTTTCGCACTTTCACTTTCATGGCATTTAGTGGCTCTGTGATCTTGGACAAGTGACTTCATCTCCTTGAACTTCTTTTCTGAAACCTCTCTGAATGTGAGGGGGAGAAGAATACAATGATTTAAGCAATACTATACCACCTAAGGGTCAGATAAGTCAAAGGGTCTGGGGGACTTTTAGTTTGGTCTCTTTATAGATCAGTACCAAAGGTGGGCGTGCTCATTTGCTCAGCTATAGCTGACTCTTTGCAACCCTGTGGCCTGTAGCCAACCAGGCTCCTCTGTCCATGGAATTTTCCAGGCAAGAAGACCGGAATGGATTGCCATTTCCTCCTCCAGGGTAGCTTCCTGACCCAGGGATAGAACCCTCCATTAGCAGGTGGATTCTTTACCGCTCAGTCACCTGAGAAGCCCCGGTATCAGGGGCAGCCCAGACTTCGGGATTTCGACATCCTGAATTTGAGTTGATGGGGGTTCTGAGTTATCTAAGTAACTCCTGTCTCCTCTGGGAGCACCCCACCCCACCCTCCCATCCATACCTGAGTCACCTGACCGAGGGACTTGCAGGATCAAAGACCAGCTCTCCCTCCTCCCCTCCATCCCCAGGCACCTGGGAATCACTGCCTCCTGAATGCTCCCTGCCTTTCCTGTGATACTTTTCACCAAGGATTCTTCCTGGGTTTTCCTCACCTGGCAACGGATATATGTATTCTCTGCAGCTTAGCTTGGAAAGCTAACAGTAAAGCATCTCCCTGCAATGTGGGAAACCTGGGTTTGATCCCTGGGTCAGAAAAATCCCCTGGAAAAGGAAATGGCAACCCACTCCAGTACTCTTTCCTGGAAAATCCCATGGATGTAGGAGCCTGGTAGGCTACAGTCCACGGGGTAAGCAAAGAGTCAGACATGACTGAGCAACTTCAGTGGTCACTGTTAGCTTGGAGAAGACCTAGAATCATCAAAGACATGAGGAAACTGGCAGGGGACATAAAATCTAGGAAAACCCTGACAACACCTCTGATTTAACCTGTACTTATACCATCATTATATATTTTTTTATTTGTTTGTTTGGGCCGAAACTCATAGCTGGTAGAACTTCCCCAACTGGGGATGAAACTGTGGTCCCCTGCAGTGGAAGCTCAGAGTCTTCACCACTGGGACCAACCCTACCCAGAATCATTACATCTCAACTTACATTGGTTCATAGGATTCCAAAGTGGCTCAGTGGTAAAGAGTCCACCTCCCAGTGTAAGAGATGCAGGATACTCAGGTTCAAGTCTTGGGTCGGGAAGACCTCCCAGAGGAGGAAATGGCAACCCACTGCAGCATTCTTGCTAGGAAAATCTCATGGACAGAGGAGCTTGCTGGACTATGGTCCATGGGGTTGCAAAGAGTTGACATGACTGAACATGCACACACAGTGGTTTGTAGCTTGGTAGAAGAGGAAAAATAATTTCCCTCCACCTCTCAGAGCTTGACTGTGACCCTCTGTAATAAAAGATGGGTCGACAAGAGAAAGACACATTTAAAACATGTCTATTTCATGTATGTGAGAGAGAGTGCTAGGGGGAAATGAATAGCTTAAAGAGGCTGGCTTTAAAATTTAGGCTTAAATATCCTCTTAATAGGAAAAGAGGAGTGCCACATGGAGACTCCTTAGGAGGAGTCTGCAACCTCCAGTATCTAACACCTGATGATCTGAGGCAGAGCTGCTGCAATGATAATAGAAATAAAATGCACACAAATGCCACATGCTTGAATCATTGCAAAACTATCCCTCCATGCTCCCTGGACCATGGAAAAATTGCCTTTCACAAGACCAGTCCCTGGTGCCAAATGGTTTGGGGACAGCTGTCTTCAGGAACAGCAAGTGATTTTTAGAAAAGGTGAACGGGCCCTTAGGAGTCAGGTGGGAGATGTGATTGTGATAAAGTTCATTTGGGTCTGTCCGGTGTTAACCTCTGTTGAGTCCATCTTCCCTGGATGATGAACTCCTTGGGAGGGGGTTTATGATGATAAAGTTCCTTTGGGATTATCTGTCTTCAGGAAGATAAGGGAAGCTCAAAAGGAGTCTCTTCCAGCATTTGCTATTTTTCAAATGCCTTTAGCTCAACATAAGCAAAATGCCAAAGCCCCCTGTTTGTGGGGACCTGCCCTGCTACCCACCAGCTTATAGCCTTGATTCCAAGCCTGTGAAAAATAGATTTTTGGGTTCTACTGAACAGGAGCTTTTGACAATGAGTTCTGAGAATCTGTAAGTTGACCATGTTCTGAGACCTGTACTATCTATGCTCCACAGAGCTTGCTCTTCATCATAGCCCACCACTCCATCCTCTCATTAGCATAAATCTACTGTTCCAGGAGGTTCTTCCCCAGACAAGGGGCCTAGTTATTCATCACTGAAATTTTCCAAAATATTCCTCAGCTCCTCGAGGACAGCATCACCAGTTTGCATCCTAAGATTGTGCCATTTCTTTGCTGTTCCTTGCTTCTGCTGCCAGCCTTAGACTGTTGTGTTGTGATCTCTGCTCAGTCTGAATCAAGACCACCCCCTCCTCCATCCCAGGACTTCCCTAGTGCCCCAGTGGCTAAGACTCTGTGCTCTCAATTTGCAGGGGCCCCAGGTTCCACGCCTGGTCAGGGAGCTAGACCCCCCATGCCACAGCTAAGACTTGGCATGCTGCAACTAGCTGGCTAGGTCACATAAGGCCAGAAGTAGATAAATGAATAAATTTTTTTAAAGGACCTTCCCCACTTCCCCATTGAAAGACACGCCTTAAACCAAACTTCCCATTCTCAATCAATTCTAACCTTGCCCTTCCTTCTCTGAGAGTCTGCCAAATCTCTGTGGAGATGGAGTTCTCCTTGTCTCATCAGGGGCTTGTTTTGATGATATTTGGGGAGCTGGCATTCCCTGGGCTCCAGGAGATTCCAGGGCACAGTTTGGTCGGAGAACTACTGCACAAAATCACATCCCAACTGCTGGGCCTGAGGCACAGGGTCCCCTGGGGTCTGGCTGCTGCCTCACTTATTGCTCAAGCCCTTTGCCCACTGACTCTTTTTAAAGAAGCCATACACCGTCCCTCACTCTTTTGTGTCTTTAGATACTCTGTTTTTCTCCATGCTCTTCTCTCTGCTCATCCTTCTATGTCTCAGCATCTTTTCCACACCTGTTCTTGGAACCAGTCTCCGATGGTCCTTACTTAACCACCCCTCCTGGGGTTCACGCACCCTGTGAGGTCCTAACCCACAGTGAATCCGGACTGGCACTGTGACTTGCTATAACTAATTCATTGAGGTAGGCATTCAGCTGGGTCATCACTGGGCCTAAATGTAGGACCTAGAAACAAGGGAGAGTGCTGAGCCATCCGGCTAGAGGCCACGCAGAGTGCGCCAGGCCAGGAAAACATCTGGACAGCTGCAGACTTGCTCTGCCAGCATCCCGGCTTCACTCAGCCTTTGCGTCATCTCTGTGGAGACTACGTAGGTGAGCTCCCAGCCAGCGTGCCATGGATAGAAAGAGTGTCCAGGGGCTTCCCTGGGGGCCCAGTGGCTAAGACTCAGGGGCCGGGGTCGGATGCTGGGTCAGGGAACAAGATCTCGAATGCCTCAGCTAAGACCTGGTTACTTACTTAATTTTTTGTAAAAGCAGTCAGCTCAACCCAGAATAGTTAGTCATACAGAATTGCTGTTTTAAGCCAGCAGTCTTGGGGGTCATTTGCTACACAGCAGTAGACCACCAAATATGTGTTTTTTAGACTTACCTTGAGAGCCACTCCTTGGTGGCGTTTTTTTGCATTATCTCACTCAGCTGCCTTCCCGTGGCCACAGTGGGAAGGAGAAATCGCCTAGTTCCCTGCTGGTGTGGGAAAGAAGACATGCAGCTTCCAGAATGGAAATTTCCATCTTTTTCTGGCCTCCTCCTGAAGCACCTTCCATAAATTCAACCTGTTTTATGGCCAGTGGGCCTTTTTAGGTGAGACAGCTGTTTAGGAAAGACTCTGCCAAGGATCAGAAAAATTTATGATATACACTACTGCCAGGAGATCGTGTCTTGCCTTACAGAAATTAAATCACTTTTCTTTTATTACTTTCAACTGTTTGATTTTCCTGTGATTAATATGTCTACTAGAATATTTAAGAAAACACGTGTGTGTACGTGCCAAGTGCTTCAGCCGTGTCTGAGTCTATGTGACCCCGGGGACTGTAGCCCGCCAGGCTCCTCAGTCCCTGGGATTCTCCAGGCAAGAACACTGCAGTGGGTAACCATTCCCCTCTCCAGGGGGTCTTCCTGACCCAGGGATCGAACTTGGGGTCTCCTGCATTGCAGGCAGATTCTTTACCCTGTGAGCCACCAGGGAAGTCAAGAATTATGGAGTCAACCATTGGACTGACACAGAAGTCCTATCCTGAGAGCTTTAAAAAAAATATTTAAAAATTTTTATTATTAAAATCTTTTTGTATTGAAATATATTTGATTAATAATGTGTTAGAGTTGTACAGTGAAGCGATTCAGATTTATATATATAAATATACAACACACACATGTATATACACACACATATATATATACACACATATATATATAACATCTGTTAAAGCTATACCACTTTGTAGAGGAGACAGCAGCCCTTCCCTCATAGCTCAGTCAGTAAAGAATCTGCCTGCAATGCAGGAGACCTGGGTTCAATCCCTGCATTGGGAAGATCCCCTGGAGAGGGAAATGGCAACCCACTCCCAGTATTCTTGCCTGGAGAATCTCATGGACAGAAGAGCTTGGTGGGCTATACAGTCCATGGGGTCACAAGTTGGGCACAACTTATCGATTAAAGAGAGAGAAGAGAGATAGATACATATATATATGTGTATAGTTTTTAGATTATTTCCCATTATAAACATTGATGGACTCTTTGCAACCCCACGGACTGTAGCATGTCATGCTCCTCTCCAGGCAAGAATACTGGAGTGGGTTGCCATTCCCTTCTCCAGGGGATATTCCTGACCCAGGGATTGAACCCAGGTCTCCCACATTGCAGATGGATTCTTTACCAGCTGAGTCCCAAGAGGAAGCCCAAAACCATTGCTGAAACCCGGGATTGAACCAGGGACCTTTAGATCTTCAACTGAGCTATTTCAGCTGCTTTTTCTC